>JAPMIB010000174.1:0-182500 GCA_034770305.1 Trichogramma dendrolimi | reverse complement strand
TCAAATGTTAAAATTTAAAAAGGCGGCTCATTACAATGCCATACAGATAATTTGGCGCACAACGATACATCGGTCGCTAGTTCATCTTGAAAGGTCGCGTATCTCGAATTTCAAGCCATACTGTCTAAGAAACAAAAAGTGTTGTAATATATATTCTTTCTTATCTCCTTTCAATGTTCAAAATATAAAAAGGCAGATCATTACAATGCCATACAAATGATTTGGCGCACAATTATACATCGGTCGCTAGTTCATCTTTAAAGGTCGCGTATTTCGAATTTCAAGCCATACTGTCTAAGAAACAAAAAGTGTTGTAATATATATTTTCTTTCTTATCTCCTTTCAATGTTCAAAATATAAAAAGGCAGATCACTACAATGCCATACAAATGATTTGGCGCACAATTATACTTCGGTCGGAAGTTTTTTTGTTAAAGTCACGTATCTCGAATTTCAAGCCGGACTGTCTAAGAAACAAAAAGTGTTGTAATATATATTCTTTCTTATCTCCTTTCAATGTTCAAAATATAAAAAGGCAGATCATTACAATGCCATACAAATGATTTGGCGCACGATTATACTTTGGTCGGAAGTTTTTTTGTTAAAGTCACGTATCTCGAATTTCAAGCCGGACTGTGTAAGAAAAAAAAGGTTTAAAAATTTTAAATTTTTTTATCTTTTTCAAATGTTAAAATTTAAAAAGGCGGCTCATTACAATGCCATACAGATAATTTGGCGCACAACGATACATCGGTCGCTAGTTCATCTTGAAAGGTCGCGTATCTCGAATTTCAAGCCATACTGTCTAAGAAACAAAAAGTGTTGTAATATATATTCTTTCTTATCTCCTTTCAATGTTCAAAATATAAAAAGGCAGATCATTACAATGCCATACAAATGATTTGGCGCACAATTATACATCGGTCGCTAGTTCATCTTTAAAGGTCGCGTATTTCGAATTTCAAGCCATACTGTCTAAGAAACAAAAAGTGTTGTAATATATATTCTTTCTTAACTCCTTCCAATGTTCAAGATATAAAAAGGCAGATCATTACAATGCCATACTAATGATTTGGCGCACAATTATACTTCGGTCGGAAGTTTTTTTGTGAAAGTCACGTATCTCGAATTTAAAGCCGGACTGTCTAAGAAACAAAAAGTGTTGTAATATATTCTTTCTTATCTCCTTTCAATGTTCAAAATATAAAAAGGCAGATCATTACAATGCCATACAAATGATTTGGCGCACAATTATACTTCGGTCGGAAGTTTTTTTGTTAAAGTCACGTATCTCGAATTTCAAGCCGGACTGTGTAAGAAACAAAAAGTTTAAAAATTCTATATTTTTTTTTCTTTTTCAAATGTTGAAATTTAAAAAGGCGGCTCATTACAATGCCATACAGATAATTTGGCGCACAACGATACATCGGTCGCTAGTTCATCTTTAAAGGTCGCGTATCTCGAATTTCAAGCCATACTGTCTAAGAAACAAAAAGTGTTGTAATATATATTCTTTCTTATCTCCTTTCAATGTTCAAATATAAAAGGCAGATCATACAATGCCATACAAATGATTTGGCGCACAATTATACTTCGGTCGGAAGTTTTTTTGTTAAAGTCACGTATCTCGAATTTCAAGCCGGACTGTGTAAGAAACAAAAAGGTTTAAGAATTCTATATTTTTTTATCTTTTTCAAATGTTAAAATTTAAAAAGGCAGCTCATTACAATGCAATACAGATAATTTGGCGCACAATTATACATCGGTCGCTAGTTCATCTTTAAAGATCGCGTATCTCGAATTTCAAGCCATACTGTCTAAGAAACAAAAAGTGTTGTAATATATATTCTTTCTTATCTCCTTCCAATGTTCAAGATATAAAAAGGCAGCTCACTACAATGCCATATAATGATTTGGCGCACAATTATACTTCGGTCGGAAGTTTTTTTGTTAAAGTCACGTATCTCGAATTCCAAGCCGGACTGTGTAAGAAACAAAAAGGTTTAAAATTCTATATTTTTATCTTGTTCAAATGTTAAAATTTAAAAAGGCGGCTCATTACAATGCCATACAGATAATTTGGCTTACAAACGATACATCGGTCGCTAGTTCATCTTTAAAGGTCGCGTATCTCGAATTTCAAGCCATACTGTCTAAGAAACAAAAATGTTGTAATATATTCTTTCTTATCTCCTTTCAATGTTCAAAATGTAAAAAGGCAGCTCATTACAATGCCATACTAATGATTTGGCGCACAATTATACTTCGGTCGGAAGTTTTATTGTGAAAGTCACGTATCTCGAATTTCAAGCCATACTGTCTAAGAAACAAAAAGTGTTGTAATATGTATTCTTTCTTATCTCCTTTCAATGTTCAAAATATAAAAAGGCAGATCATTACAATGCCATACAATTTTGGCGCACAATTATACATCGGTCGCTAGTTCATCTTTAAAGGTCGCGTATTTCGAATTTCAAGCCATACTGTCTAAGAAACAAAAAGTGTTGTAATATAATTCTTTCTTACTCCTTTCAATGTTCAAAATATAAAAAGGCAGATCACTACAATGCCATACAAATGATTTGGCGCACAATTATACTTCGGTCGGAAGTTTTTTTGTGAAAGTCACGTATCTCGAATTTCAAGCCATACTGTCTAAGAAACAAAAAGTGTTGTAATATAATTCTTTCTTATCTCCTTTCAATGTTCAAATATAAAAAGGCAGATCATTACAATGCCATACTAATGATTGGCGCACAATTATACTTCGGTCGGAAGTCTTTTTGTGAAAGTCAAGTTCTCGAATTTCAAGCCGACTGTCTAAGAAACAAAAAGTTTGTAATATATATTCTTTCTTATCTCCTTTCAATGTCCAAGATAAAAAGGCAGCTCATTACAATGCTACTAATGATTTGGCGCACAATTATACTTCGGTCGGAAGTTTTTTTGTTAAAGTCACGTATCTCGAATTCCAAGCCGGACTGTGTAAGAAACAAAAAGGTTTAAGAATTTATATTTTTTTATCTTTTTCAAATGTTAAAATTTAAAAAGGCAGCTCATTACAATGCAATACAGATAATTTGGCGCACAATTATACATCGGTCGCTAGTTCATCTTTAAAGGTCGCGTATCTCGAATTTCAAGCCATACTGTCTAAGAAACAAAAACTGTTGTAATATATTCTTTCTTATCTCCTTTCAATGTTCAAAATAAAAAGGCAGATCATACAATGCCATACAATGATTTGGCGCACAATTATACTTGGCGGTCGGAAGTTTTTTTGTGAAAGTCACGTATCTCGAATTTCAAGCCCGACTGTCTAAGAAACAAAAGTGTTGTAATATATATTCTTTCTTATCTCCTTTCAATGTTCAAAATAAAAAGGCCGATCACTACAATGCCATACAAATGATTTGGCGCACAATTATACTTCGGTCGGAAGTTTTTTTGTGAAAGTCACGTATCTCGAATTTCAAGCCCGACTGTCTAAGAAACAAAAAGTGTTGTAATATAATTCTTTCTTATCTCCTTTCAATGTTCAAAATAAAAAGGCAGATCACTACAATGCCATACAAATGATTTGGCGCACAATTATACTTCGGTCGGAAGTTTTTTTGTTAAAGTCACGTATCTCGAATTTCAAGCCGACTGTCTAAGAAACAAAAAGTGTTGTAATAATATTCTTTCTTATCTCCTTTCAATGTTCAAATATAAAAAGGCCATCACTACAATGCCATACAAAATTTGGCGCACAATTATACTTCGGTCGGAAGTTTTTTTGTGAAAGTCACGTATCTCGAATTTCAAGCCGGACTGTCTAAGAAACAAAAGTGTTGAATATATATTCTTTCTTATCTCCTTCAATGTTCAAATATAAAAAGGCAGCTCACTACAATGCCATACAATGATTTGGCGCACAATTATACTTCGGTCGGAAGTTTTTTTGTTAAAGTCACGTATCTCGAATTTCAAGCCGGACTGTGTAAGAAACAAAAAGGTTTAAAATTCTATATTTTTTTATCTTTTCAAATGTTAAAATTAAAAAGGCGGCTCATTACAATGCCATACAGATAATTTGGCGCACAATTATACATCGGTCGCTAGTTAATCTTTAAAGGTCGCGTATCTCGAATTTCAAGCCATACTGTCTAAGAAACAAAAGTGTTGTAATATATATTCTTTCTTATCTCCTTTCAATGTTCAAATATAAAAAGGCAGATCACTACAATGCCATACAATGATTTGGCGCACAATTATACTTCGGTCGGAAGTTTTTTTGTTAAAGTCACGTATCTCGAATTTCAAGCCGGACTGTGTAAGAAACAAAAAGGTTTAAAATTCTATATTTTTTTATCTTTTTCAAATGTTAAAATTTAAAAAGGCGGCTCATTACAATGCCATACAGATAATTTGGCGCACAACGATACATCGGTCGCTAGTTCATCTTTAAAGGTCGCGTATCTCGAATTTCAAGCCATACTGTCTAAGAAACAAAAAGTGTTGTAATATATATTCTTTCTTATCTCCTTTCAATGTTCAAAATATAAAAAGGCAGATCACTACAATGCCATACAAATGATTTGGCGCACAATTATACTTCGGTCGGAAGTTTTTTTGTTAAAGTCACGTATCTCGAATTCAAGCCGGACTGTGTAAGAAACAAAAAGGTTTAAGAATTCTATATTTTTTTATCTTTTTCAAATGTTAAAATTTAAAAGGCAGCTCATTACAATGCATACAGATAATTTGGCGCACAATTATACATCGGTCGCTAGTTCATCTTTAAAGGTCGCGTATCTCGAATTTCAAGCCATACTGTCTAAGAAACAAAAAGTGTTGTAATATATATTCTTTCTTATCTCCTTCAATGTTCAAATATAAAAAGGCAGCTCACTACAATGCCATACAATGATTTGGCGCACAATATACTTCGGTCGGAAGTTTTTTTGTTAAAGTCACGTATCTCGAATTCAAGCCGGACTGTGTAAGAAACAAAAAGGTTTAAAAATTCTATATTTTTTTATCTTTTTCAAATGTTAAAATTTAAAAAGGCAGCTCATTACAATGCCAACAGATAATTTGGCGCACAATTATACATCGGTCGCTAGTTCATCTTTAAAGGTCGCGTATCTCGAATTTCAAGCCATACTGTCTAAGAAACAAAAACTGTTGTAATATATATTCTTTCTTATCTCCTTTCAATGTTCAAAATATAAAAAGGCAGATCATTACAATGCCATACAATGATTTGGCGCACAATTATACTTCGGTCGGAAGTTTTTTTGTTAAAGTCACGTATCTCGAATTTCAAGCCGGACTGTGTAAGAAACAAAAAGGTTTAAAATTCTATATTTTTTTATCTTTTTCAATGTTAAAATTTAAAAAGGCGGCTCATTACAATGCCATACAGATAATTTGGCGCACAATTATACATCGGTCGCTAGTTCATCTTTAAAGGTCGCGTATCTCGAATTTCAAGCCATACTGTCTAAGAAACAAAAACTGTTGTAATATATATTCTTTCTTATCTCCTTTCAATGTTCAAAATATAAAAAGGCAGATCATACAATGCCATACAAATGATTTGGCGCACAATTATACTTCGGTCGGAAGTTTTTTTGTTAAAGTCACGTATCTCGAATTCAAGCCGGACTGTGTAAGAAACAAAAAGGTTTAAAATTCTATATTTTTTTATCTTTTTCAATGTTAAAATTAAAAAGGCGGCTCATTACAATGCCATACAGATAATTTGGCGCACAATACATCGGTCGCTAGTTCATCTTTAAAGGTCGCGTATCTCGAATTTCAAGCCATACTGTCTAAGAAACAAAAAGTGTTGTAATATATATTCTTTCTTATCTCCTTTCAATGTTCAAAATATAAAAAGGCAGATCACACAATGCCATACAAATGATTTGGCGCACAATTATACTTCGGTCGGAAGTTTTTTTGTGAAAGTCACGTATCTCGAATTTCAAGCCCGACTGTCTAAGAAACAAAAAGTGTTGTAATATATATTCTTTCTTATCTCCTTTCAATGTTCAAAATATAAAAAGGCAGATCATACAATGCCATACAAATGATTTGGCGCACAATTATACTTCGGTCGGAAGTTTTTTTGTTAAAGTCGCGTATCTCGAATTTCAAGCCGGACTGTGTAAGAAACAAAAAGGTTTAAAAATTCTATATTTTTTTATCTTTTTCAATGTTAAAATTTAAAAAGGCAGCTCATTACAATGCATACAGATAATTTGGCGCACAATTATACATCGGTCGCTAGTTCATCTTTAAAGGTCACGTATCTCGAATTTCAAGCCATACTGTCTAAGAAACAAAAAGTGTTGTAATATATATTCTTTCTTATCTCCTTTCAATGTTCAAAATATAAAGGCAGATCATTACAATGCCATACAAATGATTTGGCGCACAATTATACTTCGGTCGGAAGTTTGTTAAAGTCACGTATCTCGAATTTCAAGCCACTGTCTAAGAAACAAAAAGTGTTGTAATATATTCTTTCTTATCTCCTTTCAATGTTCAAATAAAAAGGCAGATCATACAATGCCATACAAATGATTTGGCGCACAATTATACTTCGGTCGGAAGTTTTTTTGTGAAAGTCACGTATCTCGAATTTCAAGCCCGACTGTCTAAGAAACAAAAAGTGTTGTAATATAATTCTTTCTTATCTCCTTTCAATGTTCAAAATATAAAAAGGCAGATCACTACAATGCCATACAATGATTTGGCGCACAATTATACTTCGGTCGGAAGTTTTTTTGTTAAAGTCACGTATCTCGAATTTCAAGCCGGACTGTGTAAAGAAACAAAAAGTTTAAAAATTCTATATTTTTTTATCTTTTTCAATGTTAAAATTAAAAAGGCGGCTCATTACAATGCCATACAGATAATTTGGCGCACAACAATCGGTCGCTAGTTCATCTTTAAAGGTCGCGTATCTCGAATTTCAAGCCACTGTCTAAGAAACAAAAAGTGTTGTAATATATATTCTTTCTTATCTCCTTCCAATGTTCAAGATATAAAAAGGCAGCTCACTACAATGCCATACTAATGATTTGGCGCACAATTATACTTCGGTCGGAAGTTTTTTTGTTAAAGTCACGTATCTCGAATTTCCAGCCGGACTGTGTAAGAAACAAAAAGTTTAAAAATTCTATATTTTTTTATCTTTTTCAAGTTAAAATTAAAAAGGCGGCTCATTACAATGCCATACAGATAATTTGGCGCACAACGATACATCGGTCGCTAGTTCATCTTTAAAGGTCGCGTATCTCGAATTTCAAGCCATACTGTCTAAGAAACAAAAAGTGTTGTAATATATATTCTTTCTTATCTCCTTTCAATGTTCAAAATATAAAAAGGCAGATCACTACAATGCCATACTAATGATTTGGCGCACAATTATACTTCGGTCGGAAGTTTTTTTGTTAAAGTCACGTATCTCGAATTCAAGCCGGACTGTGTAAGAAACAAAAAGGTTTAAAAATTCTATATTTTTTTATCTTTTCAATGTTAAAATTAAAAAGGCAGCTCATTACAATGCATACAGATAATTTGGCGCACAATTATACATCGGTCGCTAGTTCATCTTTAAAGGTCGCGTATCTCGAATTTCAAGCCATACTGTCTAAGAAACAAAACTGTTGTAATATATATTCTTTCTTATCTCCTTTCAATGTTCAAAATGTAAAAAGGCAGCTCATTACAATGCCATACTAATGATTTGGCGCACAATTATACTTCGGTCGGAAGTTTTTGTGAAAGTCACGTATCTCAATTTCAAGCCGGACTGTCTAAGAACAAAAATGTTGTAATACATATTCTTTCTTATCTCCTTTCAATGTTCAAGATATAAAAAGGCAGCTCATTACAATGCCATACTAAGATTTGGCGCACAATTATACTTCGGTCGGAAGTTTTTTTGTTAAAGTCACGTATCTCGAATTCCAAGCCGGACTGTGTAAGAAACAAAAAGGTTTAAGAATTCTATATTTTTTTATCTTTTTCAATGTTAAAATTAAAAAGGCAGCTCATTACAATGCAACAGATAATTTGGCGCACAATTATACATCGGTCGCTAGTTCATCTTTAAAGGTCGCGTATCTCGAATTTCAAGCCATACTGTCTAAGAAACAAAAAGTGTTGTAATATATATTCTTTCTTATCCTTCCAAGGTTCAAGATATAAAAAGGCAGCTCACTACAATGCAATACTAATGATTTGGCGCACAATTATACTTCGGTCGGAAGTTTTTTTGTTAAAGTCACGTATCTCGAATTCCAAGCCCGACTGTCTAAGAAATAAAAGTGTTGTAATATATTCTTTCTTATCTCCTTTCAATGTTCAAATATAAAAAGGCCGATCACTACAATGCCATACAATGATTTGGCGCACAATTATACTTCGGTCGGAAGTTTTTTTGTGAAAGTCACGAATCTCGAATTTCAAGCCCGACTGTCTAAGAAAAAACAAAAGTGTTGTAAATAATTATATTATATCTCGAATTTCAAGCCGGACTGTGTAAGAAACAAAAAGGTTTAAAAATTCTATATTTTTATCTTTTTCAAATGTTAAAATTTAAAAAGGCGGCTCATTACTATGCCATACAGATAATTTGGCGCACAATTATACATCGGTCGCTAGTTCATCCTTACAGGTCGCGTATCTCGAATTTCAAGCCATACTAGCTCAGAAACATAAACTGTTGTAATATATTCTTTCTTATCTCCTTTCAATGTTCAAAATGTAAAAAGGCAGCTCATTACAATGCCATACTTATGATTTGGCGCACAATTATACTTCGGTCGGAAGTTTTATTGTGAAAGTCACGTATCTCAAATTTCAAGCCGGACTGTCTAAGGAAGAAAAGTGTTGTAATACATATTCTTTCTTATCTCCTTTCAATGTTCATAATGTAAAAAGGCAGCTCATTACAATGCCATACTAATGATTTGGCGCACAATTATACTTCGGTCGGAAGTTTTTTTGTGAAAGTCACGTATCTCGAATTTCAAGCCGGACTGTCTAAGAAACAAAAAGTGTTGTAATATATTCTTTCTTATCTCCTTCCAATGTTCAAGATATAAAAAGGCAGCTCACTACAATGCCATACTAATGATTTGGCGCACAATTATACTTCGGTTGGAAGTTTTTTTTGTTAAAGTCACGTATCTCGAATTTCAAGCCGGACTGTGTAAGAAACAAAAAGGTTTAAAATTCTATATTTTTTTATCTTTTTCAAATGTTAAAATTTAAAAGTCGCTAGTTCATCTTTAAAGGTCGCGTATCTCGAATTTCAAGCCATACTGTCTGAGAAACAAAAAGGTTTAAAAGTTCTAGATTTTTTTATCTTTTTCAAATGTTAAAATTTAAAAAGGCATCTCATTACAATGCCAGACAACTAATTTGGCGCACAATGATACATCGGTCGCTAGTTTATCTTTGAAGTCGCGTATCTCGAAATTCAAGCCGGACTGTGTAAGAAACATAAAGTGTTTTAAAACTAATCTTTCTTATCTCTTTCAAATGTTAAAATATAAAAAGGCAGCTCAGTACAATGCCATACTAATGATTTGGCGCACAATTATACTTCGGACGGATGTTTTTTTTTTTTTTGTTAAAGTCACGTATCTCGAATTTCAAGCCCGACTGTCTAAGAAACAAAAAGTGTTGTATATATTCATTCTTATCTTCTTTCAATGTTCAAAATATAAAAAGGCAAATCACTACAATGCCATACAAATGATTTGGCGCACAATTATACTTCGGTCGGAAGTTTTTTTGTGAAAGTCACGTATCTCGAATTTCAAGCCCGACTGTCTAAGAAACAAAAAGTGTTGTAATATATATTCTTTCTTATCTCCTTTTAATGTTCAAAATATAAAAAGGCAGATCACTACAATGCCATACAAATGATTTGGCGCACAATTATACTTCGGTCGGAAGTTTTTTTGTGAAAGTCACGTATCTTGAATTTCAAGCCGGACTGTGTAAGAAACAAAAGGTTTAAAAATTTTATATTTTTTATCTTTTTCAAATGTTAAAATTAAAAAAGGCAGCTCATTACAATGCCATACAGATAATATGGCGCACATCGATATATCGGTCGCTAGTTTATTTTTGAAGGTCGCGTATCTCGAATTTCAAGCCATACTGTCTAAGAAACATAAACTGTTGTAATATATATTCTTTCTTATCTCCTTTCAATGTTCAAAATGTAAAAAGGCAGCTCATTACAATGCCATACTAATGATTTGGCGCACAATTATACTTCGGTCGGAAGTTTTATTGTGAAAGTCACGTATCTCAAATTTCAAGCCGGACTGTCTAAGGAACAAAAAGTGTTGTAATACATATTCTTTCTTATCTCCTTTCAATGTTCATAATGTAAAAAGGCAGCTCATTACAATGCCATACTAATGATTTGGCGCACAATTATACTTCGGTCGGAAGTTTTTTTGTTAAAGTCACGTATCTCGAATTCCAAGCCGGACTGTGTAAGAAACAAAAAGGTTTAAGAATTCTATATTTTTTATCTTTTCAAATGTTAAAATTTAAAAAGGCAGCTCATTACAATGCAATACAGATAATTTGGCGCACAATTATACTCGGTCGCTAGTGCATCTTTAAAGGTCGCGTATCTCGAATTTCAAGCCATACTGTCTAAGAAACAAAAACTGTTGTAATTATATTCTTTCTTATCTCCTTTCAATGTTCAAAATATAAAAGGCAGATCACTACAATGCCATACAAATGATTTGGCGCACAATTATACTTCGGTCAGAAGTTTTTTTTGGTAAAGTCACGTATCTCGAATTCCAAGCCGGACTGTGTAAGAAACAAAAAGGTTTAAGAATTCTATATTTTTTTATCTTTTTCAAATGTTAAAATTTAAAAAGGCAGCTCATTACAATGCAATACAGATAATTTGGCGCACAATTATACATCGGTCGCTAGTTCATCTTTAAAGGTCGCGTATCTCGAATTTCAAGCCATACTGTCTAAGGAACAAAAACTGTTGTAATATTCTTTCTTATCTCCTTCCAATGTTCAAGATATAAAAAGGCAGCTCACTACAATGCCATACTAATGATTTGGCGCACAATTATACTTCGGTCGGAAGTTTTTTTGTGAAAGTCACGTATCTCGAATTTCAAGCCGGACTGTGTAAGAAACAAAAAGGTTTAAAAATTCTATATTTTTTTATCTTTTTCAAATGTTAAAATTTAAAAAGGCAGCTCATTACAATGCCATACAGATAATTTGGCGCACAACGATACATCGGTCGCTAGTTTATTTTTGAAGGTCGCGTATCTCGAATTTCAAGCCATACTGTCTAAGAAACAAAAACTGTTGTAATATATATTCTTTCTTATCTTATTTCAATGTTCAAAATGTAAAAGGCAGCTAATTACAATGCCATACAAATGATTTGGCGCACAATTATACTTCGGTCGGAAGTTTTTTTGTTAAAGTCACGTAACTCGAATTCCAAGCCGGACTGTGTAAGAAACAAAAAGGTTTAAAAATTCTATATTTTTATCTTGTTCAAATGTTAAAATTTAAAAAGGCGGCTCATTACAATGCCATACAGATAATTTGGCGCACAACGATACATCGGTCGCTAGTTTATTTTTGAAGGTCGCGTATCTCGAATTTCAAGCCATACTGTCTAAGAAACAAAAACTGTTGTAATATATATTCTTTCTTATCTTATTTCAATGTTCAAAATGTAAAAAGGCAGCTCATTACAATGCCATACAAATGATTTGGCGCACAATTATACTTCGGTCGGAAGTTTTTTTGTTAAAGTCACGTATCTCGAATTCCAAGCCGGACTGTGTAAGAAACAAAAAGGTTTAAAAATTCTATATTTTTTTATCTTGTTCAAATGTTAAAATTTAAAAAGGCGGCTCATTACAATGCCATACAGATAATTTGGCTTACAACGATACATCGGTCGCTAGTTCATCTTTAAAGGTCGCGTATCTCGAATTTCAAGCCATACTGTCTAAGAAACAAAAACTGTTGTAATATATATTCTTTCTTATCTCCTTTCAATGTTCAAAATGTAAAAAGGCAGCTCATTACAATGCCATACTAATGATTTGGCGCACAATTATACTTCGGTCGGAAGTTTTATTGTGAAAGTCACGTATCTCGAATTTCAAGCCATACTGTCTAAGAAACAAAAAGTGTTGTAATATTATCTTTCTTATCTCCTTTCAATGTTCAAAATATAAAAAGGCTCATTACAATGCCATACCAATCATTGGCGCACAATTAACTTCGGTCGGAAGTTTTTTTGTGTGTCACGTATCTCGAATTTCAAGCCCGGACTGTCTAAGGAACAAAAAGTGTTGTAATACATATTCTTTCTTATCTCCTTTCAATGTTCAAAATGTAAAAAGGCAGCTCATTACAATGCCATACTAATGATTTGGCGCACAATTATACTTCGGTCGGAAGTTTTATTGTGAAAGTCACGTATCTCAAATTTCAAGCCGGACTGTCTAAGGAACAAAAAGTGTTGTAATACATATTCTTTCTTATCTCCTTTCAATGTTCATAATGTAAAAAGGCAGCTCATTACAATGCCATACTAATGATTTGGCGCACAATTATACTTCGGTCGGAAGTTTTTTTTGAAAGTCACGTATCTCGAATTTCAAGCCGGACTGTCTAAGAAACAAAAAGTGTTGTAATATATATTCTTTCTTATCTCCTTCCAATGTTCAAGATATAAAAAGGCAGCTCACTACAATGCCATACTAATGATTTGGCGCACAATTATACTTCGGTCGGAAGTTTTTTTGTTAAAGTCACGTATCTCGAATTTCAAGCCGGACTGTGTAAGAAACAAAAAGGTTTAAAAATTCTATATTTTTTTATCTTTTTCAAATGTTAAAATTTAAAAAGTCGCTAGTTCATCTTTAAAGGTCGCGTATCTCGAATTTCAAGCCATACTGTCTGAGAAACAAAAAGGTTTAAAAGTTCTAGATTTTTATCTTTTTCAAATGTTAAAATTTAAAAAGGCATCTCATTACAATGCCAGACAACTAATTTGGCGCACAATGATACATCGGTCGCTAGTTTATCTTTGAAGTCGCGTATCTCGAAATTCAAGCCGGACTGTGTAAGAAACATAAAGTGTTTTAAAATCTAATCTTTCTTATCTCTTTCAAATGTTAAAAATATAAAAAGGCAGCTCAGTACAATGCCATACTAATGATTTGGCGCACAATTATACTTCGGACGGATGTTTTTTTGTTAAAGTCACGTATCTCGAATTTCAAGCCCGACTGTCTAAGAAACAAAAAGTGTTGTAATATATATTCATTCTTATCTTCTTTCAATGTTCAAAATATAAAAAGGCAAATCACTACAATGCCATACAAATGATTTGGCGCACAATTATACTTCGGTCGGAAGTTTTTTGTGAAAGTCACGTATCTCGAATTTCAAGCCCGACTGTCTAAGAAACAAAAAGTGTTGTAATATATATTCTTTCTTATCTCCTTTTAATGTTCAAAATATAAAAAGGCAGATCACTACAATGCCATACAAATGATTTGGCGCACAATTATACTTCGGTCGGAAGTTTTTTTTGAAAGTCACGTATCTTGAATTTCAAGCCGGACTGTGTAAGAAACAAAAAGGTTTAAAAATTCTATATTTTTTTATCTTTTTCAAATGTTAAAATTGAAAAAGGCAGCTCATTACAATGCCATACAGATAATATGGCGCACAACGATATATCGGTCGCTAGTTTATTTTTGAAGGTCGCGTATCTCGAATTTCAAGCCATACTGTCTAAGAAACATAAACTGTTGTAATATATATTCTTTCTTATCTCCTTTCAATGTTCAAAATGTAAAAAGGCAGCTCATTACAATGCCATACTAATGATTTGGCGCACAATTATACTTCGGTCGGAAGTTTTATTGTGAAAGTCACGTATCTCAAATTTCAAGCCGGACTGTCTAAGGAACAAAAAGTGTTGTAAACATATTCTTTCTATCTCCTTTCAAATGTTCATAATGTAAAAAGGCAGCTCATACAATGCCATACTAATGATTTGGCGCACAATTATACTTCGGTCGGAAGTTTTTTTGTTAAAGTCACGTATCTCGAATTCCAAGCCGGACTGTGTAAGAAAACAAAAAGGTTTAAAATTCTATATTTTTTTATCTTTTTCAAATGTTAAAATTTAAAAAGGCTCATTACAATGCAATACAGATAATTTGGCGCACAATTATACATCGGTCGCTAGTTCATCTTTAAAGGTCGCGTATCTCGAATTTCAAGCCATACTGTCTAAGAAACAAAAAGTGTTGTAATATATCTTTCTTATCTCCTTTCAATGTTCAAAATGTAAAAAGGCAGCTCATTACAATGCCATACTAATGATTTGGCGCACAATTATACTTCGGTCGGAAGTTTTATTGTGAAAGTCACGTATCTCAAATTTCAAGCCGGACTGTCTAAGGAACAAAAAGTGTTGTAATACATATTCTTTCTTATCTCCTTTCAATGTTCAAAATGTAAAAAGGCAGCTCATTACAATGCCATACTAATGATGGCGCACAATTATACTTCGGTCGGAAGTTTTATTGTGAAAGTCACGTATCTCAAATTTCAAGCCGGACTGTCTAAGGAACAAAAAGTGTTGTAATACATATTCTTTCTTATCTACTTTCAATGTTCATAATGTAAAAAGGCAGCTCATTACAATGCCATACTAATGATTTGGCGCACAATTATACTTCGGTCGGAAGTTTTTTTGTTAAAGTCACGTATCTCGAATTTCAAGCCGGACTGTGTAAGAAACAAAAAGGTTTAAGAATTCTAATTTTTTTATCTTTTTCAAATGTTAAAATTTAAAAAGGCAGCTCATTACAATGCAATACAGATAATTTGGCGGCACAATACATCGGTCGCTAGTTCATCTTAAAGGTCGCGTATCTCGAATTTCAAGCCATACTGTCTAAGAAACAAAAAGTGTTTGTAATATTATCTTTCTTATCTCCTTTCAATGTTCAAAATGTAAAAAGGCAGCTCATTACAATGCCATACTAATGATTTGGCGCACAATTATACTTCGGTCGGAAGTTTTATTGTGAAAGTCACGTATCTCAAATTTCAAGCCGGACTGTCTAAGGAAAAAGTGTTGTAATACTATTCTTTCTTATCTCCTTTCAATGTTCAAAATGTAAAAAGGCAGCTCATTACAATGCCATACTAATGATTTGGCGCACAATTATACTTCGGTCGGAAGTTTTATGTGAAAGTCACGTATCTCAATTTCAAGCCGGACTGTCAAGGAACAAAAAGTGTTGTTACATATTCTTTCTTATCTCCTTTCAATGTTCATAATGTAAAAAGGCAGCTCATTACAATGCCATACTAATGATTTGGCGCACAATTATACTTCGGTCGGAAGTTTTTTGTGAAAGTCACGTATCTCAAATTTCAAGCCGGACTGTCTAAGGAAACAAAAAGTGTTGTAATACATATTCTTTCTTATCTCCTTTCAATGTTCAAAATGTAAAAGGCAGCTCTACAATGCCATACTAATGATTTGGCGCACAATTATACTTCGGTCGGAAGTTTTATTGTGAAAGTCACGTATCTCAAATTTCAAGCCGGACTGTCTAAGGAACAAAAAGTGTTGTAATACATTCTTTCTTATCTCCTTTCAATGTTCAAAATGTAAAAAGGCAGCTCATTACAATGCCATACTAATGATTTGGCGCACAATTATACTTCGGTCGGAAGTTTTATTGTGAAAGTCACGTATCGAATTTCAAGCCGGACTGTCTAAGGAACAAAAAGTGTTGTAATATATCTTTCTTATCTCCTTTCAATGTTCAAATGTAAAAAGGCAGCTCATTACAATGCCATACTAATGATTTGGCGCACAATTATACTTCGGTCGGAAGTTTTTTGTGAAAGTCACGTATCTCGAATTTCAAGCCCGACTGTCTAAGAAACAAAAAGTGTTGTAATATATATTCTTTCTTATCTCCTTTCAATGTTCAAAATATAAAAAGGCAGATCACTACAATGCCATACAATGATTTGGCGCACAATTATACTTCGGTCGGAAGTTTTTTGTTAAAGTCACGTATCTCGAATTTCAAGCCGGACTGTCTAAGAAACAAAAAGTGTTGTAATATATATTCTTCTTATCTCCTTTCAATGTTCAAAATATAAAAGGCAGATCATTACAATGCCATACAAATGATTTGGCGCACGATTATACTTTGGTCGGAAGTTTTTTGTTAAAGTCACGTATCTCGAATTTCAAGCCGGACTGTGTAAGAAAAAAAAAGGTTTAAAAATTCTATATTTTTTTATCTTTTTCAAATGTTAAAATTTAAAAAGGCGGCTCATTACAATGCCATACAGATAATTGAGCGCACAACGATACATCGGTCGCTAGTTCATCTTGAAAGGTCGCGTATCTCGAATTTCAAGCCATACTGTCTAAGAAACAAAAACTGTTGTAATATATATTCTTTCTTATCTCCTTTCAATGTTCAAAATGTAAAAAGGCAGCTCATTACAATGCCATACTAATGATTTGGCGCACAATTATACTTCGGTCGGAAGTTTTATTGTGAAAGTCACGTATCTCAAATTTCAAGCCGGACTGTCTAAGGAACAAAAAGTTTAAAAATTCTATATTTTTTTATCTTTTTCAAATGTTAAAATTTAAAAAGGCAGCTCATTACAATGCCATACAGATAATTTGGCGCCAACGATACATCGGTCGCTAGTTCATCTTTAAAGGTCGCGTATCTCGAATTTCAAGCCATACTGTCTAAGAAACAAAAAGTGTTGTGATATATATTCTTTCTTATCTCCTTTCAATGTTCAAAATATAAAAAGGCAGATCATTACAATGCCATACAAATGATTTGGCGCACAATTATACTTCGGTCGGAAGTTTTTTTGTTAAAGTCACGTATCTCGAATTCCAAGCCGGACTGTGTAAGAAACAAAAAGGTTTAAGAATTCTATATTTTGTTATCTTTTTCAAATGTTAAAATTTAAAAAGGCAGCTCATTACAATGCCATACAGATAATTTGGCGCACAACGATACATCGGTCGCTAGTTCATCTTTAAAGGTCGCGTATCTCGAATTTCAAGCCATACTGTCTAAGAAACAAAAACTGTTGTAATATATTTTTTTCTTATCTCCTTTCAATGTTCAAGATAAAAATGCAGCTCACTACAATGCCATACTAATGATTTGGCGCACAATTATACTTCGGTCGGAAGTTTTTTTGTGAAAGTCACGTATCTCAAATTTCAAGCCCGACTGTCTAAGAAACAAAAAGTGTTGTAATATATATTTTTCTTATCTCCTTTCAATGTTCAAAATATAAAAAGGCAGATCACTACAATGCCATACAAATGATTTGGCGCACGATTATACTTTGGTCGGAAGTTTTTTTGTTAAAGTCACGTATCTCGAATTTCAAGCCGGACTGTGTAAGAAAAAAAAAGGTTTAAAAATTCTATATTTTTTTATCTTTTCAAATGTTAAAATTTAAAAAGGCGGCTCATTACAATGCCATACAGATAATTTGGCGCACAACGATACATCGGTCGCTAGTTCATCTTGAAAGGTCGCGTATCTCGAATTTCAAGCCATACTGTCTAAGAAAAAAAAGTGTTGTAATATATATTCTTTCTTATCTCCTTTCAATGTTCAAAATATAAAAAGGCAGATCATTACAATGCCATACAAATGATTTGGCGCACAATTATACATCGGTCGCTAGTTCATCTTTAAAGGTCGCGTATTTCGAATTTCAAGCCATACTGTCTAAGAAACAAAAGTGTTGTAATATTTTTCTTTCTTATCTCCTTTCAATGTTCAAATATAAAAAGGCAGATCACTACAATGCCATACAAATGATTTGGCGCACAATTATACTTCGGTCGGAAGTTTTATTGTTGAAAGTCACGTATCTCAAATTTCAAGCCGGACTGTCTAAGGAACAAAAGTGTTGTAATACATATTCTTTCTTATCTCCTTTCAATGTTCAAGATATAAAAAGGCAGCTCATTACAATGCCATAATGATTTGGCGCACAATTATACTTCGGTCGGAAGTTTTTTTGTTAAAGTCACGTATCTCGAATTCCAAGCCGGACTGTGTAAGAAAAAAGGTTTAAGAATTCTATATTTTTTTATCTTTTCAAATGTTAAAATTTAAAAAGGCAGCTCATTACAATGCAATACAGATAATTTGGCGCACAATTATACATCGGTCGCTAGTTCATCTTTAAAGGTCGCGTATCTCGAATTTCAAGCCATACTGTCTAAGAACACAAAAGTGTTGTAATATATATTCTTTCTTATCTCCTTCCAAGGTTCAAGATATAAAAAGGCAGCTCACTACAATCAATACTAATGATTTGGCGCACAATTATACTTCGGTCGGAAGTTTTTTTGTTAAAGTCACGTATCTCGAATTCCAAGCCCGACTGTCTAAGAAATAAAAAGTGTTGTAAATATATTCTTTCTTATCTCCTTTCAATGTTCAAATAAAAAGGCCGATCACTACAATGCCATACAAATGATTTGGCGCACAATTATACTTCGGTCGGAAGTTTTTTTGTGAAAGTCACGTATCTCGAATTTCAAGCCCGACTGTCTAAGAAACAAAAAGTGTTGTAATATATTATATATATCTCGAATTTCAAGCCGGACTGTGTAAGAAACAAAAAGGTTTAAAAATTCTATTTTTTTATCTTTTTCAAATGTTAAAATTTAAAAAGGCGGCTCATTACTATGCCATACAGATAATTTGGCGCACAATTATACATCGGTCGCTTTCATCCTTACAGGTCGCGTATCTCGAATTTCAAGCCATACTAGCTCAGAAACAAAACTGTTGTAATATATTCTTTCTATCTCCTTTCAATGTTCAAAATGTAAAAGGCAGCTCATTACAATGCCATACTATGATTTGGCGCACAATTATACTTCGGTCGGAAGTTTTATTGTGAAAGTCACGTATCTCAAATTTCAAGCCGGACTGTCTAAGGAAGAAAAAGTGTTGTAATACATATTCTTTCTTATCTCCTTTCAATGTTCATAATGTAAAAAGGCAGCTCATTACAATGCCATACTAATGATTTGGCGCACAATTATACTTCGGTCGGAAGTTTTTTTGTGAAAGTCACGTATCTCGAATTTCAAGCCGGACTGTCTAAGAAACAAAAAGTGTTGTAATATATATCTTTCTTATCTCCTTCCAATGTTCAAGATATAAAAAGGCAGCTCACTACAATGCCATACTAATGATTTGGCGCACAATTATACTTCGGTGGAAGTTTTTTGTTAAAGTCACGTATCTCGAATTTCAAGCCGGACTGTGTAAGAAACAAAAAGGTTTAAAAATTCTATTTTTTTATCTTTTCAAATGTTAAAATTTAAAAAGTCGCTAGTTCATCTTTAAAGGTCGCGTATCTCGAATTTCAAGCCATACTGTCTGAGAAACAAAAAGGTTTAAAAGTTCTAGATTTTTTTATCTTTTCAAATGTTAAAATTTAAAAAGGCATCTCATTACAATGCCAGACAACTAATTTGGCGCACAATGATACATCGGTCGCTAGTTATCTTTGAAGTCGCGTATCTCGAATTCAAGCCGGACTGTGTAAGAAACATAAAGTGTTTTAAAATCTAATCTTTCTTATCTCTTTCAAATGTTAAAATATAAAAAGGCAGCTCAGTACAATGCCATACTAATGATTTGGCGCACAATTATACTTCGGACGGATGTTTTTTTGTTAAAGTCACGTATCTCGAATTTCAAGCCGACTGTCTAAGAAACAAAAAGTGTTGTAATATATTCATTCTTATCTTCTTTCAATGTTCAAAATATAAAAAGGCAAATCACTACAATGCCATACAAATGATTTGGCGCACAATTATACTTCGGTCGGAAGTTTTTTGTGAAAGTCACGTATCTCGAATTTCAAGCCCGACTGTCTAAGAAACAAAAAGTGTTGTAATATATATTCTTTCTTATCTCCTTTCAATGTTCAAAATATAAAAGGCAGATCACTACAATGCCATACAAATGATTTGGCGCACAATTATACTTCGGTCGGAAGTTTTTTTGTGAAAGTCACGTATCTGAATTTCAAGCCGGACTGTGTAAGAAACAAAAAGGTTTAAAAATTTATATTTTTTATCTTTTTCAAATGTTAAATTGAAAAAGGCAGCTCATTACAATGCCATACAGATAATTGGCGCACCGATATATCGGTCGCTAGTTATTTTTGAAGGTCGCGTATCTCGAATTTCAAGCCATACTGTCTAAGAAACAAAAACTGTTGTAATATATATTCTTTCTTATCTCCTTTCAATGTTCAAAATGTAAAAAGGCAGCTCATTACAATGCCATACTAATGATTTGGCGCACAATTATACTTCGGTCGGAAGTTTTTGTGAAAGTCACGTATCTCAAATTTCAAGCCGGACTGTCTAAGGAACAAAAAGTGTTGTAATACATATTCTTTCTTATCTCCTTTCAATGTTCATAATGAAAAAGGCAGCTCATTACAATGCCATACTAATGATTTGGCGCACAATTATACTTCGGTCGGAAGTTTTTTGTTAAAGTCACGTATCTCGAATTCCAAGCGGACTGTGTAAGAAACAAAAAGGTTTAAGAATTCTATATTTTTTATCTTTTCAAATGTTAAAATTTAAAAAGGCAGCTCATTACAATGCAATACAGATAATTTGGCGCACAATTATACTCGGTCGCTATGTGCATCTTTAAAGGTCGCGTATCTCGAATTTCAAGCCATACTGTCTAAGAAACAAAACTGTTGTAATATATATTCTTTCTTATCTCCTTTCAATGTTCAAAATATAAAAGGCAGATCACTACAATGCCATACAAATGATTGGCGCACAATTATACTTCGGTCAGAAGTTTTTTTGTAAAGTCACGTATCTCGAATTCCAAGCCGGACTGTGTAAGAAACAAAAAGGTTTAAGAATTCTATATTTTTTATCTTTTTCAAATGTTAAAATTTAAAAAGGCAGCTCATTACAATGCATACAGATAATTTGGCGCACAATTATACATCGGTCGCTAGTTCATCTTTAAAGGTCGCGTATCTCGAATTTCAAGCCATACTGTCTAAGGAACAAAAACTGTTGTAAATATATTCTTTCTTATCTCCTTCCAATGTTCAAATATAAGGCAGCTCACTACAATGCCATACTAATGATTTGGCGCACAATTATACTTCGGTCGGAAGTTTTTTTGTGAAAGTCACGTATCTCGAATTTCAAGCCGGACTGTGTAAGAAACAAAAAGGTTTAAAAATTCTATTTTTTTATCTTTTTCAAATGTTAAAATTTAAAAAGGCAGCTCATTACAATGCCATACAGATAATTTGGCGCACAACGATACATCGGTCGCTAGTTATTTTTGAAGTCGCGTATCTCGAATTTCAAGCCATACTGTCTAAGAAACAAAAACTGTTGTAATATATTCTTTCTTATCTTATTTCAATGTTCAAAATGTAAAAAGGCAGCTAATTACAATGCCATACAATGATTTGGCGCACAATTATACTTCGGTCGGAAGTTTTTTTGTAAAGTCACGTACTCGAATTCCAAGCCGGACTGTGTAAGAAACAAAAAGGTTTAAAATTCTATATTTTTTTATCTTGTTCAAATGTTAAAATTTAAAAAGGCGGCTCATTACAATGCCATACAGATAATTTGGCGCACAACGATACATCGGTCGCTAGTTATTTTGAAGGTCGCGTATCTCGAATTTCAAGCCATACTGTCTAAGAAACAAAACTGTTGTTATATATTCTTTCTTATCTTATTTCAATGTTCAAATGTAAAAAGGCAGCTCATTACAATGCCATACAATGATTTGGCGCACAATTATACTTCGGTCGGAAGTTTTTTTGTTAAAGTCACGTATCTCGAATTCCAAGCCGGACTGTGTAAGAAACAAAAAGGTTTAAAAATTCTATATTTTTTTATCTTGTTCAAATGTTAAAATTTAAAAAGGCGGCTCATTACAATGCCATACAGATAATTTGGCACAACGATACATCGGTCGCTAGTTCATTTTAAAGGTCGCGTATCTCGAATTTCAAGCCATACTGTCTAAGAAACAAAAAGTGTTGTAATATATATTCTTTCTTATCTCCTTTCAATGTTCAAAATGTAAAAAGGCAGCTCATTACAATGCCATACTAATGATTTGGCGCACAATTTACTTCGGTCGGAAGTTTTTATTGTGAAAGTCACGTATCTCAAATTTCAAGCCGGACTGTCTAAGGAACAAAAAGTGTTGTAATACATATTCTTTCTTATCTCCTTTCAATGTTCAAAATGTAAAAAGGCAGCTCATTACAATGCCATACTAATGATTTGGCGCACAATTATACTTCGGTCGGAAGTTTTATTGTGAAAGTCACGTATCTCAAATTTCAAGCCGGACTGTCTAAGGAACAAAAAGTGTTGTAATACATATTCTTTCTTATCTCCTTTCAATGTTCATAATGTAAAAAGGCAGCTCATTACAATGCCATACTAATGATTTGGCGCACAATTATACTTCGGTCGGAAGTTTTTTTGTGAAAGTCACGTATCTCGAATTTCAAGCCGGACTGTCTAAGAAACAAAAAGTGTTGTAATATATATTCTTTCTTATCTCCTTCCAATGTTCAAGATATAAAAAGGCAGCTCACTACAATGCCATACTAATGATTTGGCGCACAATTATACTTCGGTCGGAAGTTTTTTTGTTAAAGTCACGTATCTCGAATTTCAAGCCGGACTGTGTAAGAAACAAAAAGGTTTAAAATTCTATATTTTTTTATCTTTTTCAAATGTTAAAATTTAAAAAGTCGCTAGTTCATCTTTAAAGGTCGCGTATCTCGAATTTCAAGCCATACTGTCTGAGAAACAAAAAGGTTTAAAAGTTCTAGATTTTTTTATCTTTTTCAAATGTTAAAATTTAAAAAGGCATCTCATTACAATGCCAGACAACTAATTTGGCGCACAATGATACATCGGTCGCTAGTTTATCTTTGAAGTCGCGTATCTCGAAATTCAAGCCGGACTGTGTAAGAAACATAAAGTGTTTTAAAATCTAATCTTTCTTATCTCTTTCAAATGTTAAAATATAAAAAGGCAGCTCAGTACAATGCCATACTAATGATTTGGCGCACAATTATACTTCGGACGGATGTTTTTTGTTAAAGTCACGTATCTCGAATTTCAAGCCCGACTGTCTAAGAAACAAAAAGTGTTGTAATATATATTCATTCTTATCTTCTTTCAATGTTCAAAATATAAAAAGGCAAATCACTACAATGCCATACAAATGATTTGGCGCACAATTATACTTCGGTCGGAATTTTTTTGTGAAAGTCACGTATCTCGAATTTCAAGCCCGACTGTCTAAGAAACAAAAAGTGTTGTAATATATATTCTTTCTTATCTCCTTTTAATGTTCAAAATATAAAAAGGCAGATCACTACAATGCCATACAAATGATTTGGCGCACAATTATACTTCGGTCGGAAGTTTTTTTGTGAAAGTCACGTATCTTGAATTTCAAGCCGGACTGTGTAAGAAACAAAAAGGTTTAAAAATTCTATATTTTTTTATCTTTTTCAAATGTTAAAATTGAAAAAGGCAGCTCATTACAATGCCATACAGATAATATGGCGCACAACGATACATCGGTCGCTAGTTTATTTTTGAAGGTCGCGTATCTCGAATTTCAAGCCATACTGTCTAAGAAACATAAACTGTTGTAATATATATTCTTTCTTATCTCCTTTCAATGTTCAAAATGTAAAAAGGCAGCTCATTACAATGCCATACTAATGATTTGGCGCACAATTATACTTCGGTCGGAAGTTTTATTGTGAAAGTCACGTATCTCAAATTTCAAGCCGGACTGTCTAAGGAACAAAAAGTGTTGTAATACATATTCTTTCTTATCTCCTTTCAATGTTCATAATGTAAAAAGGCAGCTCATTACAATGCCATACTAATGATTTGGCGCACAATTATACTTCGGTCGGAAGTTTTTTTGTTAAAGTCACGTATCTCGAATTCCAAGCCGGACTGTGTAAGAAACAAAAAGGTTTAAGAATTCTATATTTTTTTATCTTTTTCAAATGTTAAAATTTAAAAAGGCAGCTCATTACAATGCAATACAGATAATTTGGCGCACAATTATACATCGGTCGCTAGTTCATCTTTAAAGGTCGCGTATCTCGAATTTCAAGCCATACTGTCTAAGAAACAAAAAGTGTTGTAATATATTCTTTCTTATCTCCTTTCAATGTTCAAAATGTAAAAAGGCAGCTCATTACAATGCCATACTAATGATTTGGCGCACAATTATACTTCGGTCGGAAGTTTTATTGTGAAAGTCACGTATCTCAAATTTCAAGCCGGACTGTCTAAGGAACAAAAAGTGTTGTAATACATATTCTTTCTTATCTCCTTTCAATGTTCAAAATGTAAAAAGGCAGCTCATTACAATGCCATACTAATGATTTGGCGCACAATTATACTTCGGTCGGAAGTTTTATTGTGAAAGTCACGTATCTCAAATTTCAAGCCGGACTGTCTAAGGAACAAAAAGTGTTGTAATACATATTCTTTCTTATCTACTTTCAATGTTCATAATGTAAAAAGGCAGCTCATTACAATGCCATACTAATGATTTGGCGCACAATTATACTTCGGTCGGAAGTTTTTTTGTTAAAGTCACGTATCTCGAATTCCAAGCCGGACTGTGTAAGAAACAAAAAGGTTTAAGAATTCTATTTTTTTTATCTTTTTCAAATGTTAAAATTTAAAAAGGCAGCTCATTACAATGCAATACAGATAATTTGGCGCACAATTATACATCGGTCGCTAGTTCATCTTTAAAGGTCGCGTATCTCGAATTTCAAGCCATACTGTCTAAGAAACAAAAAGTGTTGTAATATATATTCTTTCTTATCTCCTTTCAATGTTCAAAATGTAAAAAGGCAGCTCATTACAATGCCATACTAATGATTTGGCGCACAATTATACTTCGGTCGGAAGTTTTATTGTGAAAGTCACGTATCTCAAATTTCAAGCCGGACTGTCTAAGGAACAAAAAGTGTTGTAATACATATTCTTTCTTATCTCCTTTCAATGTTCAAAATGTAAAAAGGCAGCTCATTACAATGCCATACTAATGATTTGGCGCACAATTATACTTCGGTCGGAAGTTTTATTGTGAAAGTCACGTATCTCAAATTTCAAGCCGGACTGTCTAAGGAACAAAAAGTGTTGTAATACATATTCTTTCTTATCTCCTTTCAATGTTCATAATGTAAAAAGGCAGCTCATTACAATGCCATACTAATGATTTGGCGCACAATTATACTTCGGTCGGAAGTTTTTTTGTGAAAGTCACGTATCTCAAATTTCAAGCCGGACTGTCTAAGGAACAAAAAGTGTTGTAATACATTCTTTCTTATCTCCTTTCAATGTTCAAAATGTAAAAAGGCAGCTCATTACAATGCCATACTAATGATTTGGCGCACAATTATACTTGGTCGGAAGTTTTATTGTGAAAGTCACGTATCTCAAATTTCAAGCCGGACTGTCTAAGGAAAAAAAGTGTTGTAATACATATTCTTTCTTATCTCCTTTCAATGTTCAAAATGTAAAAAGGCAGCTCATTACAATGCCATCTAATGATTTGGCGCACAATTATACTTCGGTCGGAAGTTTTTTGTGAAAGTCACGTATCTCAAATTTCAAGCCGGACTGTCTAAGGAACAAAAAGTGTTGTAATACATATTCTTTCTTATCTCCTTTCAATGTTCAAAATGTAAAAAGGCAGCTCATTACAATGCCATACAATGATTTGGCGCACAATTATACTTCGGTCGGAAGTTTTTTTGTGAAAGTCACGTATCTCGAATTTCAAGCCCGACTGTCTAAGAAACAAAAGTGTTGTAATATATATTCTTTCTTATCTCCTTTCAATGTTCAAAAATAAAAAGGCAGATCACTACAATGCCATACAAATGATTTGGCGCACAATTATACTTCGGTCGGAAGTTTTTTGTTAAAGTCACGTATCTCGAATTTCAAGCCGGACTGTCTAAGAAACAAAAAGTGTTGTAATATATATTCTTCTTATCTCCTTTCAATGTTCAAAATATAAAAAGGCAGATCATTACAATGCCATACAAATGATTTGCGCGATTATACTTTGGTCGGAAGTTTTTTGTTAAAGTCACGTATCTCGAATTTCAAGCCGGACTGTGTAAGAAAAAAAAAGGTTTAAAAATTCTATATTTTTTATCTTTTTCAAATGTTAAAATTTAAAAAGGCGGCTCATTACAATGCCATACAGATAATTTAGCGCACAACGATACATCGGTCGCTAGTTCATCTTGAAAGGTCGCGTATCTCGAATTTCAAGCCATACTGTCTAAGAAACAAAAACTGTTGTAATATATATTCTTTCTTATCTCCTTTCAATGTTCAAAATGTAAAAAGGCAGCTCATTACAATGCCATACTAATGATTTGGCGCACAATTATACTTCGGTCGGAAGTTTTTTGTTGAAAGTCACGTATCTCAAATTTCAAGCCGGACTGTCTAAGGAACAAAAAGTTTAAAAATTCTATATTTTTTTATCTTTTTCAAATGTTAAAATTTAAAAAGGCAGCTCATTACAATGCCATACAGATAATTTGGCGCACAACGATACATCGGTCGCTAGTTCATCTTTAAAGGTCGCGTATCTCGAATTTCAAGCCATACTGTCTAAGAAACAAAAAGTGTTGTGATATATATTCTTTCTTATCTCCTTTCAATGTTCAAAATATAAAAGGCAGATCATTACAATGCCATACAAATGATTTGGCGCACAATTATACTTCGGTCGGAAGTTTTTTTGTTAAAGTCACGTATCTCGAATTCCAAGCCGGACTGTGTAAGAAAAAAAGGTTTGAGAATTCTATATTTTGTTATCTTTTTCAAATGTTAAAATTTAAAAAGGCAGCTCATTACAATGCCATACAGATAATTTGGCGCACAACGATACATCGGTCGCTAGTTCATCTTTAAAGGTCGCGTATCTCGAATTTCAAGCCATACTGTCTAAGAAACAAAAACTGTTGTAAATATATTTTCTTATCTCCTTTCAATGTTCAAGATATAAAAATGCAGCTCACTACAATGCCATACTAATGATTTGGCGCACAATTATACTTCGGTCGGAAGTTTTTTTGTGAAAGTCACGTATCTCAAATTTCAAGCCCGACTGTCTAAGAAACAAAAAGTGTTGTAATATATATTCTTTCTTATCTCCTTTCAATGTTCAAAATATAAAAAGGCAGATCACTAC
Organism: Trichogramma dendrolimi; assembly: GCA_034770305.1. Taxonomy (NCBI): domain Eukaryota; kingdom Metazoa; phylum Arthropoda; class Insecta; order Hymenoptera; family Trichogrammatidae; genus Trichogramma; species Trichogramma dendrolimi. The sequence continues at coordinate 155,052 of JAPMIB010000174.1, read as the reverse complement.
AATGCCATACAAATGATTTGGCGCACGATTATACTTTGGTCGGAAGTTTTTTTGTTAAAGTCACGTATCTCGAATTTCAAGCCGGACTGTGTAAGAAAAAAAAAGGTTTAAAAATTCTATATTTTTTTATCTTTTTCAAATGTTAAAATTTAAAAAGGCGGCTCATTACAATGCCATACAGATAATTTGGCGCACAACGATACATCGGTCGCTAGTTCATCTTGAAAGGTCGCGTATCTCGAATTTCAAGCCATACTGTCTAAGAAACAAAGTGTTGTAATATATATTCTTTCTTATCTCCTTTCAATGTTCAAAATATAAAAAGGCAGATCATTACAATGCCATACAAATGATTTGGCGCACAATTATACATCGGTCGCTAGTTCATCTTTAAAGGTCGCGTATTTCGAATTTCAAGCCATACTGTCTAAGAAACAAAAAGTGTTGTAATATATATTTTCTTTCTTATCTCCTTTCAATGTTCAAAATATAAAAAGGCAGATCACTACAATGCCATACAAATGATTTGGCGCACAATTATACTTCGGTCGGAAGTTTTTTTGTTAAAGTCACGTATCTCGAATTTCAAGCCGGACTGTCTAAGAAACAAAAAGTGTTGTAATATATATTTTCTTATCTCCTTTCAATGTTCAAAATATAAAAGGCAGATCATTACAATGCCATACAAATGATTTGGCGCACGATTATACTTTGGTCGGAAGTTTTTTGTTAAAGTCACGTATCTCGAATTTCAAGCCGGACTGTGTAAGAAAAAAAAAGGTTTAAAAATTTAAATTTTTTTATCTTTTTCAAATGTTAAAATTTAAAAAGGCGGCTCATTACAATGCCATACAGATAATTTGGCGCACAACGATACATCGGTCGCTAGTTCATCTTGAAAGGTCGCGTATCTCGAATTTCAAGCCATACTGTCTAAGAAACAAAAAGTGTTGTAATATATTCTTTCTTATCTCCTTTCAATGTTCAAAATATAAAAAGGCAGATCATTACAATGCCATACAAATGATTTGGCGCACAATTATACATCGGTCGGTTCATCTTTAAAGGTCGCGTATTTCGAATTTCAAGCCATACTGTCTAAGAAACAAAAAGTGTTGTAATATATATTCTTTCTTAACTCCTTCCAATGTTCAAGATATAAAAAGGCAGATCATTACAATGCCATACTAATGATTTGGCGCACAATTATACTTCGGTCGGAAGTTTTTTTGTGAAAGTCACGTATCTCGAATTTAAAGCCGGACTGTCTAAGAAACAAAAAGTGTTGTAATATATATTCTTTCTTATCTCCTTTCAATGTTCAAAATATAAAAAGGCAGATCATTACAATGCCATACAAATGATTTGGCGCACAATTATACTTCGGTCGGAAGTTTTTTTGTTAAAGTCACGTATCTCGAATTTCAAGCCGGACTGTGTAAGAAACAAAAAGTTTAAAAATTCTATATTTTTTTCTTTTTCAAATGTTGAAATTTAAAAAGGCGGCTCATTACAATGCCATACAGATAATTTGGCGCACAACGATACATCGGTCGCTAGTTCATCTTTAAAGGTCGCGTATCTCGAATTTCAAGCCATACTGTCTAAGAAACAAAAAGTGTTGTAATATATATTCTTTCTTATCTCCTTTCAATGTTCAAAATAAAAAGGCAGATCATTACAATGCCATACAAATGATTTGGCGCACAATTATACTTCGGTCGGAAGTTTTTTTGTTAAAGTCACGTATCTCGAATTTCAAGCCGGACTGTGTAAGAAACAAAAAGGTTTAAGAATTCTATATTTTTTTATCTTTTTCAAATGTTAAAATTTAAAAAGGCAGCTCATTACAATGCAATACAGATAATTTGGCGCACAATTATACATCGGTCGCTAGTTCATCTTTAAAGATCGCGTATCTCGAATTTCAAGCCATACTGTCTAAGAAACAAAAAGTGTTGTAATATATATTCTTTCTTATCTCCTTCCAATGTTCAAGATAAAAAGGCAGCTCACTACAATGCCATATTAATGATTTGGCGCACAATTATACTTCGGTCGGAAGTTTTTTTGTTAAAGTCACGTATCTCGAATTCCAAGCCGGACTGTGTAAGAAACAAAAAGGTTTAAAAATTCTATATTTTTTTCTTGTTCAAATGTTAAAATTTAAAAAGGCGGCTCATTACAATGCCATACAGATAATTTGGCTTACAACGATACATCGGTCGCTAGTTCATCTTTAAAGGTCGCGTATCTCGAATTTCAAGCCATACTGTCTAAGAAACAAAAACTGTTGTAATATATATTCTTTCTTATCTCCTTTCAATGTTCAAAATGTAAAGGCAGCTCATTACAATGCCATACTAATGATTTGGCGCACAATTATACTTCGGTCGGAAGTTTTATTGTGAAAGTCACGTATCTCGAATTTCAAGCCATACTGTCTAAAAACAAAAAGTGTTGTAATATGTATTCTTTCTTATCTCCTTTCAATGTTCAAAATATAAAAAGGCAGATCATTACAATGCCATACCAATCATTTGGCGCACAATTATACATCGGTCGCTAGTTCATCTTTAAAGGTCGCGTATTTCGAATTTCAAGCCATACTGTCTAAGAAACAAAAAGTGTTGTAATATATTCTTTCTTACTCCTTTCAATGTTCAAAATATAAAAAGGCAGATCACTACAATGCCATACAATGATTTGGCGCACAATTATACTTCGGTCGGAAGTTTTTTTGTGAAAGTCACGTATCTCGAATTTCAAGCCATACTGTCTAAGAAACAAAAAGTGTTGTAATATATATTCTTTCTTATCTCCTTTCAATGTTCAAAATATAAAAAGGCAGATCATTACAATGCCATACTGATTTGGCGCACAATTATACTTCGGTCGGAAGTTTTTTGTGAAAGTCAGTTCTCGAATTTCAAGCCCGACTGTCTAAGAAACAAAAAGTTTGTAATATATTCTTTCTTATCTCCTTTCAATTCCAAATTTAAAAAGGCAGCTCATTACAATGCCATACTAATGATTTGGCGCACAATTATACTTCGGTCGGAAGTTTTTTTGTTAAAGTCACGTATCTCGAATTCCAAGCCGGACTGTGTAAGAAACAAAAAGGTTTAAGAAATTTTATATTTTTTTATCTTTTTCAAATGTTAAAATTTAAAAAGGCAGCTCATTACAATGCAATACAGATAATTTGGCGCACAATTATACATCGGTCGCTAGTTCATCTTTAAAGGTCGCGTATCTCGAATTTCAAGCCATACTGTCTAAGAAACAAAAACTGTTGTAATATATATTCTTTCTTATCTCCTTTCAATGTTCAAAATATAAAAAGGCAGATCATTACAATGCCATACAAATGATTTGGCGCACAATTATACTTCGGTCGGAAGTTTTTTTGTGAAAGTCACGTATCTCGAATTTCAAGCCCGACTGTCTAAGAAACAAAAAGTGTTGTAATATATATTCTTTCTTATCTCCTTTCAATGTTCAAAATATAAAAAGGCCGATCACTACAATGCCATACAAATGATTTGGCGCACAATTATACTTCGGTCGGAAGTTTTTTTGTGAAAGTCACGTATCTCGAATTTCAAGCCGACTGTCTAAGAAACAAAAAGTGTTGTAATATATATTCTTTCTTATCTCCTTTCAATGTTCAAAATATAAAAAGGCAGATCACTACAATGCCATACAAATGATTTGGCGCACAATTATACTTCGGTCGGAAGTTTTTTTGTTAAAGTCACGTATCTCGAATTTCAAGCCGACTGTCTAAGAAACAAAAAGTGTTGTAATATATATTCTTTCTTATCTCCTTTCAATGTTCAAAATATAAAAGGCCGATCACTACAATGCCATACAAATAATTTGGCGCACAATATACTTCGGTCGGAAGTTTTTTTGTGAAAGTCACGTATCTCGAATTTCAAGCCGGACTGTCTAAGAAACAAAAAGTGTTGAAATATATATTCTTTCTTATCTCCTTCCAATGTTCAAGATATAAAAAGGCAGCTCACTACAATGCCATACTAATGATTTGGCGCACAATTATACTTCGGTCGGAAGTTTTTTTGTTAAAGTCACGTATCTCGAATTTCAAGCCGGACTGTGTAAGAAACAAAAAGGTTTAAAAATTCTATATTTTTTTATCTTTTTCAAATGTTAAAATTTAAAAAGGCGGCTCATTACAATGCCATACAGATAATTTGGCGCACAACGATACATCGGTCGCTAGTTCATCTTTAAAGGTCGCGTATCTCGAATTTCAAGCCATACTGTCTAAGAAACAAAAAGTGTTGTAATATATTCTTTCTTATCTCCTTTCAATGTTCAAAATATAAAAAGGCAGATCACACAATGCCATACAAATGATTTGGCGCACAATTATACTTCGGTCGGAAGTTTTTTTGTTAAAGTCAGGTATCTCGAATTTCAAGCCGGACTGTGTAAGAAAAAAAAGGTTTAAAAATTCTATATTTTTTTATCTTTTTCAAATGTTAAAATTTAAAAAGGCGGCTCATTACAATGCCATACAGATAATTTGGCGCACAACGATACATCGGTCGCTAGTTCATCTTTAAAGGTCGCGTATCTCGAATTTCAATATACTGTCTAAGAAACAAAAAGTGTTGTAATATATATCTTTCTTATCTCCTTTCAATGTTCAAAATATAAAAAGGCAGATCACTACAATGCCATACAAATGATTTGGCGCACAATTATACTTCGGTCGGAAGTTTTTTTGTTAAAGTCACGTATCTCGAATTCCAAGCCGGACTGTGTAAGAAACAAAAAAGGTTTAAGAATTCTATATTTTTTTATCTTTTTCAAATGTTAAAATTTAAAAAGGCAGCTCATTACAAGCAATACAGATAATTTGGCGCACAATTATACATCGGTCGCTAGTTCATCTTTAAAGGTCGCGTATCTCGAATTTCAAGCCATACTGTCTAAGAAACAAAAACTGTTGTAATATATATTCTTTCTTATCTCCTTCCAATGTTCAAAATAAAAAGGCAGCTCACTACAATGCCATACTAATGATTTGGCGCACAATCATACTCGGTCGAAAGTTTTTTTGTTAAAGTCACGTATCTCGAATTCTAAGCCGGACTGTGTAAGAAACAAAAAGGTTTAAAAATTCTATATTTTTTATCTTTTTCAATGTTAAAATTTAAAAAGGCAGCTCATTACAATGCAATACAGATAATTTGGCGCACAATTATCATCGGTCGCTAGTTCATCTTTAAAGGTCGCGTATCTCGAATTTCAAGCCATACTGTCTAAGAAACAAAAACTGTGTGTAAATATCTTCTTATCTCCTTTCAATGTTCAAAATATAAAAAGGCAGATCATTACAAGCCATACAAAGATGATTGGCGCACAATGATACTCGGTCGGAAGTTTTTTTGTTAAAGTCACGTATCTCGAATTTCAAGCCGGACTGTGTCAGAAACAAAAAGGTTTGAAAATTCTATATTTTTTTATCTTTTTCAAATGTAAAATTTAAAAAGGCGGCTCATACAATGCAATACAGATATTTGGCGCACAATTATACATCGGTCGCTAGTTCATCTTTAAAGGTCGCGTATCTCGAATTTCAAGCCATACTGTCTAAGAAACAAAAAACTGTTGTAATATATTCTTTCTTATCTCCTTTCAATGTTCAAATATAAAAGGCAGATCATTACAATGCCATACAAATGATTTGGCGCACATTATACTTCGGTCGGAAGTTTTTTTGTTAAAGTCACGTATCTCGAATTCCAAGCCGGACTGTGTAAGAAACAAAAGGTTTAAGAATTCTATATTTTTTTATCTTTTTCAAATGTTAAAATTTAAAAAGGCGGCTCATTAAAATGCCATACAGATAATTGGCGCACGACGATACATCGGTCGCTAGTTCATCTTTAAAGGTCGCGTATCTCGAATTTCAAGCCATAATGCTAAGAAACAAAAAGTGTTGTAATATATTCTTTCTTATCTCCTTTCAATGTTCAAATATAAAAAGGCAGATCACTACAATGCCATACAAATGATTTGGCGCACAATTATACGCGGTCGGAAGTTTTTTTGTGAAAGTCACGTATCTCGAATTCAAGCCCGACTGTCTAAGAAACAAAAAGTGTTGTATATATTCTTTCTTATCTCCTTTCAAGTTCAAAATATAAAGGCAGATCAATACAATGCCATACAAATGATTTGGCGCACAATTATACTTCGGTCGGAAGTTTTTTTGTGAAAGTCGCGTATCTCGAATTTCGAGCCGGACTGTGTAAGAAACAAAAAGGTTTAAAAATTCTATATTTTTTTATCTTTTTCAAATGTTAAAATTTAAAAAGGCAGCTCATTACAATGCAATACAGATAATTTGGCGCACAATTATACATCGGTCGCTAGTTCATCTTTAAAGGTCACGTATCTCGAATTTCAAGCCATACTGTCTAAGAACAAAATGTTGTAATATATTTCTTCTTATCTCCTTTCAATGTTCAAAATATAAAAAGGCAGATCATTACAATGCCATACAAATGATTGGCGCACAATTATCTTCGGTCGCTAGTTCATCTTGAAGGTCGCGTACTCGAATTCAAGCCATACTGTCTAAGAAACAAAAAGTGTTGTAATATTATTCTTCTTATCTCCTTCAATGTTCAAATATAAAAAGGCAGATCATTACAATGCCATACAAATGATTTGGCGCACAATTAACTTCGGTCGGAAGTTTTTTTGTGAAAGTCACGTATCTCGAATTTTAAGCCCGACTCTCTAAGAAACAAAAAGTGTTGTAATATATATTCTTTCTTATCTCCTTTCAATGTTCAAAATATAAAAAGGCAGATCACTACAATGCCATCAAATGATTTGGCGCACAATTATACTTCGGTCGGAAGTTTTTTTGTTAAAGTCACGTATCTCGAATTTCCAGCCGGACTGTATAAGAAACAAAAAAGTTTAAAAATTCTATATTTTTATCTTTTTCAGTGTTAAATTAAAAGGCGGCTCATTACAATGCCATTCAGATAATTTGGCGCACAACGATACATCGGTCGCTAGTTCATCTTTAAAGGTCGCGTATCTCGAATTTCAAGCCATACTGTCTAAGAAACAAAAGTGTTGTAATATATATTCTTCTTATCTCCTTCCAATGTTCAAGATATAAAAGGCAGCTCACTACAATGCCATACTAATGATTTGGCGCACAATTATACTTCGGTCGGAAGTTTTTTTGTTAAAGTCACGTATCTCGAATTTCCAGCCGGACTGTATAAGAAACAAAAAGTTTAAAAATTCTTATTTTTTTATCTTTTTCAAGTGTTAAAATTAAAAAGGCGGCTCATTACAATGCCATTCAGATAATTTGGCGCACAACGATACATCGGTCGCTAGTTCATCTTTAAAGGTCGCGTATCTCGAATTTCAAGCCATACTGTCTAAGAAACAAAATGTTGTAATATATATTCTTTCTTATCTCCTTTCAATGTTCAAAATAAAAAGGCAGATCACTACAATGCCATACTAAGATTTGGCGCACAATTATACTTCGGTCGGAAGTTTTTTGTTAAGTCACGTATCTCGAATTCCAAGCCGGACTGTGTAAGAAACAAAAAGGTTTAAAAATTCTATATTTTTTATCTTTTTCAAATGTTAAAATTTAAAAAGGCAGCTCATTACAATGCAATACAGATAATTTGGCGCACAATTATCATCGGTCGCTAGTTCATCTTTAAAGGTCGCGTATCTCGAATTTCAAGCCATACTGTCTAAGAAACATAAACTGTTGTAATATATATTCTTTCTTATCTCCTTTCAATGTTCAAAATGTAAAAAGGCAGCTCATTCAATGCCATACTAATGATTTGGCGCACAATTATACTTCGGTCGGAAGTTTTATTGTGAAAGTCACGTATCTCAAATTTCAAGCCGGACTGTCTAAGGAACAAAAAGTGTTGTAATACATTTCTTTCTTATCTCCTTTCAATGTTCAAGATATAAAAAGGCAGCTCATTACAATGCCATACTAATGATTTGGCGCACATTATACTTCGGTCGGAAGTTTTTTTGTTAAAGTCACGTATCTCGAATTCCAAGCCGGACTGTGTAAGAAACAAAAAGGTTTAAGAATTCTATATTTTTTTATCTTTTTCAAATGTTAAAATTTAAAAAGGCAGCTCATTACAATGCAATACAGATAATTTGGCGCACAATTATACATCGGTCGCTAGTTCATCTTAAAGGTCGCGTATCTCGAATTTCAAGCCATACTGTCTAAGAAACAAAAGTGTTGTAATATATATTCTTTCTTCTCCTTCCAAGGTTCAAGATATAAAAAGGCAGCTCACTACAATGCAATACTAATGATTTGGCGCACAATTATACTTCGGTCGGAAGTTTTTTTGTTAAAGTCACGTATCTCGAATTCCAAGCCCGACTGTCTAAGAAATAAAAAGTGTTGTAATATATATTCTTTCTTATCTCCTTTCAATGTTCAAAATATAAAAAGGCCGATCACTACAATGCCATACAAATGATTGGCGCACAATTACTTCGGTCGGAAGTTTTTTGTGAAAGTCACGAATCTCGAATTTCAAGCCCGACTGTCTAAGAAACAAAAAGTGTTGTAATATATATTATATTATATCTCGAATTTCAAGCCGGACTGTGTAAGAAACAAAAAGGTTTAAAAATTCTATATTTTTTTATCTTTTTCAAATGTTAAAATTTAAAAAGGCGGCTCATTACTATGCCATACAGATAATTTGGCGCACAATTATACATCGGTCGCTAGTTCATCCTTACAGGTCGCGTATCTCGAATTTCAAGCCATACTAGCTCAGAAACATAAACTGTTGTAATATATATTCTTTCTTATCTCCTTTCAATGTTCAAAATGTAAAAAGGCAGCTCATTACAATGCCATACTTATGATTTGGCGCACAATTATACTTCGGTCGGAAGTTTTATTGTGAAAGTCACGTATCTCAAATTTCAAGCCGGACTGTCTAAGGAAGAAAAAGTGTTGTAATACATATTCTTTCTTATCTCCTTTCAATGTTCATAATGTAAAAAGGCAGCTCATTACAATGCCATACTAATGATTTGGCGCACAATTATACTTCGGTCGGAAGTTTTTTTGTGAAAGTCACGTATCTCGAATTTCAAGCCGGACTGTCTAAGAAACAAAAAGTGTTGTAATATATATTCTTCTTATCTCCTTCCAATGTTCAAGATATAAAAAGGCAGCTCACTACAATGCCATACTAATGATTTGGCGCACAATTATACTTCGGTTGGAAGTTTTTTTGTTAAAGTCACGTATCTCGAATTTCAAGCCGGACTGTGTAAGAAACAAAAAGGTTTAAAAATTCTATATTTTTTTATCTTTTTCAAATGTTAAAATTTAAAAAGTCGCTAGTTCATCTTTAAAGGTCGCGTATCTCGAATTTCAAGCCATACTGTCTGAGAAACAAAAAGGTTTAAAAGTTCTAGATTTTTTTATCTTTTTCAAATGTTAAAATTTAAAAAGGCATCTCATTACAATGCCAGACAACTAATTTGGCGCACAATGATACATCGGTCGCTAGTTTATCTTTGAAGTCGCGTATCTCGAAATTCAAGCCGGACTGTGTAAGAAACATAAAGTGTTTTAAAATCTAATCTTTCTTATCTCTTTCAAATGTTAAAATATAAAAAGGCAGCTCAGTACAATGCCATACTAATGATTTGGCGCACAATTATACTTCGGACGGATGTTTTTTTGTTAAAGTCACGTATCTCGAATTTCAAGCCCGACTGTCTAAGAAACAAAAAGTGTTGTAATATATATTCATTCTTATCTTCTTTCAATGTTCAAAATATAAAAAGGCAAATCACTACAATGCCATACAAATGATTTGGCGCACAATTATACTTCGGTCGGAAGTTTTTTGTGAAAGTCACGTATCTCGAATTTCAAGCCCGACTGTCTAAGAAACAAAAAGTGTTGTAATATATATTCATTCTTATCTCCTTTTAATGTTCAAAATATAAAAAGGCAGATCACTACAATGCCATACAAATGATTTGGCGCACAATTATACTTCGGTCGGAAGTTTTTTTGTGAAAGTCACGTATCTTGAATTTCAAGCCGGACTGTGTAAGAAACAAAAAGGTTTAAAAATTTTATTTTTTTATCTTTTTCAAATGTTAAAATTGAAAAAGGCAGCTCATTACAATGCCATACAGATAATATGGCGCACATCGATATATCGGTCGCTAGTTTATTTTTGAAGGTCGCGTATCTCGAATTTCAAGCCATACTGTCTAAGAAACAAAACTGTTGTAATATATATTCTTTCTTATCTCCTTTCAATGTTCAAAATGTAAAAAGGCAGCTCATTACAATGCCATACTAATGATTTGGCGCACAATTACTTCGGTCGGAAGTTTTATTGTGAAAGTCACGTATCTCAAATTTCAAGCCGGACTGTCTAAGGAACAAAAAGTGTTGTAATACATATTCTTTCTTATCTCCTTTCAATGTTCATAATGTAAAAAGGCAGCTCATTACAATGCCATACTAATGATTGGCGCACAATTATACTTCGGTCGGAAGTTTTTTTGTTAAAGTCACGTATCTCGAATTCCAAGCCGGACTGTGTAAGAAACAAAAAGGTTTAAGTTCTATATTTTTTATCTTTTCAAATGTTAAAATTTAAAAAGGCAGCTCATTACAATGCAATACAGATAATTTGGCGCACAATTATACATCGGTCGCTAGTGCATCTTTAAAGGTCGCGTATCTCGAATTTCAAGCCATACTGTCTGAAACAAAACTGTTGTAATATATATTCTTTCTTATCTCCTTTCAATGTTCAAAATAAAAAGGCAGATCACTACAATGCCATACAAATGATTTGGCGCACAATTATACTTCGGTCAGAAGTTTTTTTGGTAAAGTCACGTATCTCGAATTCCAAGCCGGACTGTGTAAGAAACAAAAAGGTTTAAGAATTCTATATTTTTTATCTTTTTCAAATGTTAAAATTTAAAAAGGCAGCTCATTACAATGCAATACAGATAATTTGGCGCACAATTATACATCGGTCGCTAGTTCATCTTTAAAGGTCGCGTATCTCGAATTTCAAGCCATACTGTCTAAGGAACAAAAACTGTTGTAATATATATTCTTTCTTATCTCCTTCCAATGTTCAAGATATAAAAAGGCAGCTCACTACAATGCCATACTAATGATTTGGCGCACAATTATACTTCGGTCGGAAGTTTTTTTGTGAAAGTCACGTATCTCGAATTTCAAGCCGGACTGTGTAAGAAACAAAAAGGTTTAAAAATTCTATATTTTTTTATCTTTTTCAAATGTTAAAATTTAAAAAGGCAGCTCATTACAATGCCATACAGATAATTTGGCGCACAACGATACATCGGTCGCTAGTTTATTTTTGAAGGTCGCGTATCTCGAATTTCAAGCCATACTGTCTAAGAAACAAAAACTGTTGTAATATATATTCTTTCTTATCTTATTTCAATGTTCAAAATGTAAAAAGGCAGCTAATTACAATGCCATACAAATGATTTGGCGCACAATTATACTTCGGTCGGAAGTTTTTTTGTTAAAGTCACGTAACTCGAATTCCAAGCCGGACTGTGTAAGAAACAAAAAGGTTTAAAAATTCTATATTTTTTTATCTTGTTCAAATGTTAAAATTTAAAAAGGCGGCTCATTACAATGCCATACAGATAATTTGGCGCACAACGATACATCGGTCGCTAGTTTATTTTTGAAGGTCGCGTATCTCGAATTTCAAGCCATACTGTCTAAGAAACAAAAACTGTTGTAATATATATTCTTTCTTATCTTATTTCAATGTTCAAAATGTAAAAAGGCAGCTCATTACAATGCCATACAAATGATTTGGCGCACAATTATACTTCGGTCGGAAGTTTTTTTGTTAAAGTCACGTATCTCGAATTCCAAGCCGGACTGTGTAAGAAACAAAAAGGTTTAAAAATTCTATATTTTTTTATCTTGTTCAAATGTTAAAATTTAAAAAGGCGGCTCATTACAATGCCATACAGATAATTTGGCTTACAACGATACATCGGTCGCTAGTTCATCTTTAAAGGTCGCGTATCTCGAATTTCAAGCCATACTGTCTAAGAAACAAAAACTGTTGTAATATATTCTTTCTTATCTCCTTTCAATGTTCAAAATGTAAAAAGGCAGCTCATTACAATGCCATACTAATGATTTGGCGCACAATTATACTTCGGTCGGAAGTTTTATTGTGAAAGTCACGTATCTCGAATTTCAAGCCATACTGTCTAAGAAACAAAAAGTGTTGTAATATGTATTCTTTCTTATCTCCTTTCAATGTTCAAAATATAAAAAGGCAGATCATTACAATGCCATACCAATCATTTGGCGCACAATTATACTTCGGTCGGAAGTTTTTTTGTGAAAGTCACGTATCTCGAATTTCAAGCCCGACTGTCTAAGGAACAAAAAGTGTTGTAATACATATTCTTTCTTATCTCCTTTCAATGTTCATAATGTAAAAAGGCAGCTCATTACAATGCCATACTAATGATTTGGCGCACAATTATACTTCGGTCGGAAGTTTTATTGTGAAAGTCACGTATCTCAAATTTCAAGCCGGACTGTCTAAGGAACAAAAAGTGTTGTAATACATATTCTTTCTTATCTCCTTTCAATGTTCATAATGTAAAAAGGCAGCTCATTACAATGCCATACTAATGATTTGGCGCACAATTATACTTCGGTCGGAAGTTTTTTTGTGAAAGTCACGTATCTCGAATTTCAAGCCGGACTGTCTAAGAAACAAAAAGTGTTGTAATATATCTTTCTTATCTCCTTCCAATGTTCAAGATATAAAAAGGCAGCTCACTACAATGCCATACTAATGATTTGGCGCACAATTATACTTCGGTCGGAAGTTTTTTTGTTAAAGTCACGTATCTCGAATTTCAAGCCGGACTGTGTAAGAAACAAAAAGGTTAAAAATTCTATATTTTTTATCTTTTTCAAATGTTAAAATTTAAAAAGTCGCTAGTTCATCTTTAAAGGTCGCGTATCTCGAATTTCAAGCCATACTGTCTGAGAAACAAAAAGGTTTAAAAGTTCTAGATTTTTTTATCTTTTTCAAATGTTAAAATTTAAAAAGGCATCTCATTACAATGCCAGACAACTAATTTGGCGCACAATGATACATCGGTCGCTAGTTTATCTTTGAAGTCGCGTATCTCGAAATTCAAGCCGGACTGTGTAAGAAACATAAAGTGTTTTAAAATCTAATCTTTCTTATCTCTTTCAAATGTTAAAAATATAAAAAGGCAGCTCAGTACAATGCCATACTAATGATTTGGCGCACAATTACTTCGGACGGATGTTTTTTTGTTAAAGTCACGTATCTCGAATTTCAAGCCCGACTGTCTAAGAAACAAAAAGTGTTGTAATATATATTCATTCTTATCTTCTTTCAATGTTCAAAATATAAAAAGGCAAATCACTACAATGCCATACAAATGATTTGGCGCACAATTATACTTCGGTCGGAAGTTTTTTTGTGAAAGTCACGTATCTCGAATTTCAAGCCCGACTGTCTAAGAAACAAAAAGTGTTGTAATATATATTCTTTCTTATCTCCTTTTAATGTTCAAAATATAAAAAGGCAGATCACTACAATGCCATACAAATGATTTGGCGCACAATTATACTTCGGTCGGAAGTTTTTTTGTGAAAGTCACGTATCTTGAATTTCAAGCCGGACTGTGTAAGAAACAAAAAGGTTTAAAAATTCTATATTTTTTTATCTTTTTCAAATGTTAAAATTGAAAAAGGCAGCTCATTACAATGCCATACAGATAATATGGCGCACAACGATATATCGGTCGCTAGTTTATTTTTGAAGGTCGCGTATCTCGAATTTCAAGCCATACTGTCTAAGAAACATAAACTGTTGTAATATATATTCTTTCTTATCTCCTTTCAATGTTCAAAATGTAAAAGGCAGCTCATTACAATGCCATACTAATGATTTGGCGCACAATTATACTTCGGTCGGAAGTTTTATTGTGAAAGTCACGTATCTCAAATTTCAAGCCGGACTGTCTAAGGAACAAAAAGTGTTGTAATACATATTCTTTCTTATCTCCTTTCAATGTTCATAATGTAAAAAGGCAGCTCATTACAATGCCATACTAATGATTTGGCGCACAATTATACTTCGGTCGGAAGTTTTTTTGTTAAAGTCACGTATCTCGAATTCCAAGCCGGACTGTGTAAGAAACAAAAAGGTTTAAGAATTCTATATTTTTTTATCTTTTTCAAATGTTAAAATTTAAAAAGGCAGCTCATTACAATGCAATACAGATAATTTGGCGCACAATTATACATCGGTCGCTAGTTCATCTTTAAAGGTCGCGTATCTCGAATTTCAAGCCATACTGTCTAAGAAACAAAAATGTTGTAATATATATTCTTCTTATCTCCTTTCAATGTTCAAAATGTAAAAAGGCAGCTCATTACAATGCCATACTAATGATTTGGCGCACAATTATACTTCGGTCGGAAGTTTTTTGTGAAAGTCACGTATCTCAAATTTCAAGCCGGACTGTCTAAGGAACAAAAAGTGTTGTAATACATATTCTTTCTTATCTCCTTTCAATGTTCAAAATGTAAAACAGCTCATTACAATGCCATACTAATGATTTGGCGCACAATTATACTTCGGTCGGAAGTTTTATTGTGAAAGTCACGTATCTCAAATTTCAAGCCGGACTGTCTAAGGAACAAAAAGTGTTGTAATACATATTCTTTCTTATCTACTTTCAATGTTCATAATGTAAAAAGGCAGCTCATTACAATGCCATACTAATGATTTGGCGCACAATTATACTTCGGTCGGAAGTTTTTTGTTAAAGTCACGTATCTCGAATTCCAAGCCGGACTGTGTAAGAAACAAAAAGGTTTAAGAATTCTATATTTTTTTATCTTTTTCAATGTTAAAATTTAAAAAGGCAGCTCATTACAATGCAATACAGATAATTTGGCGCACAATTATACATCGGTCGCTAGTTCATCTTTAAAGGTCGCGTATCTCGAATTTCAAGCCATACTGTCTAAGAAACAAAAAGTGTTGTAATATATTCTTTCTTATCTCCTTTCAATGTTCAAAATGTTAAAAAAAAGGCAGCTCATTACAATGCCATACTAATGATTTGGCGCACAATTATACTTCGGTCGGAAGTTTTATTGTGAAAGTCACGTATCTCAAATTTCAAGCCGGACTGTCTAAGGAACAAAAAGTGTTGTAATACATATTCTTTCTTATCTCCTTTCAATGTTCAAAATGTAAAAAGGCAGCTCATTACAATGCCATACTAATGATTTGGCGCACAATTATACTTCGGTCGGAAGTTTTATTGTGAAAGTCACGTATCTCAAATTTCAAGCCGGACTGTCTAAGGAACAAAAAGTGTTGTAATACATATTCTTTCTTATCTCCTTTCAATGTTCATAATGTAAAAGGCAGCTCATTACAATGCCATACTAATGATTTGGCGCACAATTATACTTCGGTCGGAAGTTTTTTTGTGAAAGTCACGTATCTCAAATTCAAGCCGGACTGTCTAAGGAACAAAAAGTGTTGTATACATATTCTTTCTTATCTCCTTTCAATGTTCAAAATGTAAAAAGGCAGCTCATTACAATGCCATACTAATGATTTGGCGCACAATTATACTTCGGTCGGAAGTTTATTGTGAAAGTCACGTATCTCAAATTTCAAGCCGGACTGTCTAAGGAACAAAAAGTGTTGTAATACATATTCTTTCTTATCTCCTTTCAATGTTCAAAATGTAAAAAGGCAGCTCATTACAATGCCATACTAATGATTTGGCGCACAATTATACTTCGGTCGGAAGTTTTATTGTGAAAGTCACGTATCTCAAATTTCAAGCCGGACTGTCTAAGGAACAAAAGTGTTGTAATACATATTCTTTCTTATCTCCTTTCAATGTTCAAAATGTAAAAAGGCAGCTCATTACAATGCCATACTAATGATTTGGCGCACAATTATACTTCGGTCGGAAGTTTTTTTGTGAAAGTCACGTATCTCGAATTTCAAGCCCGACTGTCTAAGAAACAAAAAGTGTTGTAATATATATTCTTTCTTATCTCCTTTCAATGTTCAAAATATAAAAAGGCAGATCACTACAATGCCATACAAATGATTTGGCGCACAATTATACTTCGGTCGGAAGTTTTTTTGTTAAAGTCACGTATCTCGAATTTCAAGCCGGACTGTCTAAGAAACAAAAAGTGTTGTAATATATATTCTTTCTTATCTCCTTTCAATGTTCAAAATATAAAAAGGCAGATCATTACAATGCCATACAAATGATTTGGCGCACGATTATACTTGGTCGGAAGTTTTTTTGTTAAAGTCACGTATCTCGAATTTCAAGCCGGACTGTGTAAGAAAAAAAAAGGTTTAAAAATTCTATTTTTTATCTTTTTCAAATGTTAAAATTTAAAAAGGCGGCTCATTACAATGCCATACAGATAATTGAGCGCACAACGATACATCGGTCGCTAGTTCATCTTGAAAGGTCGCGTATCTCGAATTTCAAGCCATACTGTCTAAGAAACAAAAACTGTTGTAATATATATTCTTCTTATCTCCTTTCAATGTTCAAAATGTAAAAGGCAGCTCATTACAATGCCATACTAATGATTTGGCGCACAATTATACTTCGGTCGGAAGTTTTATTGTGAAAGTCACGTATCTCAAATTTCAAGCCGGACTGTCTAAGGAACAAAAAGTTTAAAAATTCTATATTTTTTTATCTTTTTCAAATGTTAAAATTTAAAAAGGCAGCTCATTACAATGCCATACAGATAATTTGGCGCACAACGATACATCGGTCGCTAGTTCATCTTTAAAGGTCGCGTATCTCGAATTTCAAGCCATACTGTCTAAGAAACAAAAAGTGTTGTGATATATATTCTTTCTTATCTCCTTTCAATGTTCAAAATATAAAAAGGCAGATCATTACAATGCCATACAAATGATTTGGCGCACAATTATACTTCGGTCGGAAGTTTTTTTGTTAAAGTCACGTATCTCGAATTCCAAGCCGGACTGTGTAAGAAACAAAAAGGTTTGAGAATTCTATATTTTGTTATCTTTTTCAAATGTTAAAATTTAAAAAGGCAGCTCATTACAATGCCATACAGATAATTTGGCGCACAACGATACATCGGTCGCTAGTTCATCTTTAAAGGTCGCGTATCTCGAATTTCAAGCCATACTGTCTAAGAAACAAAAACTGTTGTAATATATATTTTTTCTTATCTCCTTTCAATGTTCAAGATATAAAAATGCAGCTCACTACAATGCCATACTAATGATTTGGCGCACAATTATACTTCGGTCGGAAGTTTTTTTGTGAAAGTCACGTATCTCAAATTTCAAGCCCGACTGTCTAAGAAACAAAAAGTGTTGTAATATATTCTTTCTTATCTCCTTTCAATGTTCAAAATATAAAAAGGCAGATCACTACAATGCCATACAAATGATTTGGCGCACGATTATACTTTGGTCGGAAGTTTTTTTGTTAAAGTCACGTATCTCGAATTTCAAGCCGGACTGTGTAAGAAAAAAAAAGGTTTAAAAATTCTATATTTTTTATCTTTTTCAAATGTTAAAATTTAAAAAGGCGGCTCATTACAATGCCATACAGATAATTTGGCGCACAACGATACATCGGTCGCTAGTTCATCTTGAAAGGTCGCGTATCTCGAATTTCAAGCCATACTGTCTAAGAAACAAAAAGTGTTGTAATATATATTCTTTCTTATCTCCTTTCAATGTTCAAAATTAAAAAGGCAGATCATTACAATGCCATACAAATGATTTGGCGCACAATTATACATCGGTCGCTAGTTCATCTTTAAAGGTCGCGTATTTCGAATTTCAAGCCATACTGTCTAAGAAACAAAAAGTGTTGTAATATATATTTTCTTTCTTATCTCCTTTCAATGTTCAAAATATAAAAAGGCAGATCACTACAATGCCATACAAATGATTTGGCGCACAATTATACTTCGGTCGGAAGTTTTTTTGTT
Organism: Trichogramma dendrolimi; assembly: GCA_034770305.1. Taxonomy (NCBI): domain Eukaryota; kingdom Metazoa; phylum Arthropoda; class Insecta; order Hymenoptera; family Trichogrammatidae; genus Trichogramma; species Trichogramma dendrolimi. Next base: position 136,889 of record JAPMIB010000174.1, on the reverse strand, counting down.
AAAGTCACGTATCTCGAATTTCAAGCCGGACTGTCTAAGAAACAAAAAGTGTTGTAATATATATTCTTTCTTATCTCCTTTCAATGTTCAAAATATAAAAAGGCAGATCATTACAATGCCATACAATGATTTGGCGCACGATTATACTTGGTCGGAAGTTTTTTTGTTAAAGTCACGTATCTCGAATTTCAAGCCGGACTGTGTAAGAAAAAAAAAGGTTTAAAATTTTATTTTTTTATCTTTTTCAAATGTTAAAATTTAAAAAGGCGGCTCATTACAATGCCATACAGATAATTTGGCGCACAACGATACATCGGTCGCTAGTTCATCTTGAAAGGTCGCGTATCTCGAATTTCAAGCCATACTGTCTAAGAAACAAAAAGTGTTGTAATATATATTCTTTCTTATCTCCTTTCAATGTTCAAAATATAAAAAGGCAGATCATTACAATGCCATACAAATGATTTGGCGCACAATTATACTCGGTCGCTAGTTCATCTTTAAAGTCGCGTATTCGAATTTCAAGCCATACTGTCTAAGAAACAAAAAGTGTTGTAATATATTCTTTCTTACTCCTTCAATGTTCAAATTAAAAAGGCAGATCATTACAATGCCATACAATGATTTGGCGCACAATTATACTTCGGTCGGAAGTTTTTTTGTGAAAGTCACGTATCTCGAATTTAAGCCGGACTGTCTAAGAAACAAAAAGTGTTGTAATATATATTCTTTCTTATCTCCTTTCAATGTTCAAAATAAAAAAGGCAGATCATACAATGCCATACAAATGATTTGGCGCACAATTATACTTCGGTCGGAAGTTTTTTGTTAAAGTCACGTATCTCGAATTTCAAGCCGGACTGTGTAAGAAACAAAAGTTTAAAAATTCATATTTTTTTTCTTTTCAAATGTTAAATTTAAAAAGGCGGCTCATTACAATGCCATACAGATAATTTGGCGCACAACGATACATCGGTCGCTAGTTCATCTTTAAAGGTCGCGTATCTCGAATTTCAAGCCATACTGTCTAAGAAACAAAAAGTGTTGTAATATATATTCTTTCTTATCTCCTTTCAATGTTCAAATATAAAAAGGCAGATCATACAATGCCATACAAATGATTTGGCGCACAATTATACTTCGGTCGGAAGTTTTTTTGTTAAAGTCACGTATCTCGAATTTCAAGCCGGACTGTGTAAGAAACAAAAAGGTTTAAGAATTCTATATTTTTTTATCTTTTCAATGTTAAAATTTAAAAAGGCAGCTCATTACAATGCAATACAGATAATTTGGCGCACAATTATACATCGGTCGCTAGTTCATCTTTAAAGTCGCGTATCTCGAATTTCAAGCCATACTGTCTAAGAAACAAAAAGTGTTGTAATATATATTCTTTCTTATCTCCTTCAATGTTCAAATATAAAAAGGCAGCTCACTACAATGCCATACAATGATTTGGCGCACAATTATACTTCGGTCGGAAGTTTTTTTGTTAAAGTCACGTATCTCGAATTCCGCCGGACTGTGTAAGAAACAAAAAGGTTTAAAAATTCTATATTTTTTTATCTTTTTCAAATGTTAAAATTTAAAAAGGCGGCTCATTACAATGCCATACAGTAATTTGGCTTACAACGATACATCGGTCGCTAGTTCATCTTTAAAGGTCGCGTATCTCGAATTTCAAGCCATACTGTCTAAGAAACAAAACTGTTGTAATATATTCTTTCTTATCTCCTTTCAATGTTCAAAATGTAAAAAGGCAGCTCATTACAATGCCATACTAATGATTTGGCGCACAATTATACTTCGGTCGGAAGTTTTATTGTAAAGTCACGTATCTCGAATTTCAAGCCATACTGTCTAAGAAACAAAAAGTGTTGTAATATATTCTTTCTTATCTCCTTTCAATGTTCAAAATATAAAAGGCAGATCATTACAATGCCATACAATCATTTGGCGCACAATTATACATCGGTCGCTAGTTCATCTTTAAAGGTCGCGTATTCGAATTTCAAGCCATACTGTCTAAGAAACAAAAAGTGTTGTAATATATATTCTTTCTTAATCTTTCAAGTTCAAATATAAAAGGCATCACTACAATGCCATACAAATGATTTGGCGCACAATTATACTTCGGTCGGAAGTTTTTTGTGAAAGTCACGTATCTCGAATTCAAGCCACTGTCTAAGAAACAAAAAGTGTTGTAATATATATTCTTTCTTATCTCCTTTCAATGTTCAAAATATAAAAAGGCAGATCATTACAATGCCATACTAATGATTTGGCGCACAATTATACTTCGGTCGGAAGTTTTTTGTGAAAGTCAGTATCTCGAATTTCAAGCCGACTGTCTAAGAAACAAAAAGTGTTGTAATATATATTCTTTCTTATCTCCTTTCAATGTTCAAGATATAAAAGGCAGCTCATTACAATGCCATACTAATGATTTGGCGCACAATTATACTTCGGTCGGAAGTTTTTTTGTTAAAGTCACGTATCTCGAATTCCAAGCCGGACTGTGTAAGAAACAAAAAGGTTTAAGAATTTATATTTTTTTATCTTTTTCAAATGTTAAAATTTAAAAAGGCAGCTCATTACAATGCAATACAGATAATTGGCGCACAATTATACATCGGTCGCTAGTTATCTTTAAAGGTCGCGTATCTCGAATTTCAAGCCATACTGTCTAAGAAACAAAAACTGTTGTAATATATTCTTTCTTATCTCCTTTCAATGTTCAAAATATAAAAAGGCAGCTCATTACAATGCCATACTAATGATTTGGCGCACAATTATACTTCGGTCGGAAGTTTTTTTGTGAAAGTCACGTATCTCGAATTTCAAGCCGACTGTCTAAGGAACAAAAAGTGTTGTAATACATATTCTTTCTTATCTCCTTTCAATGTTCAAATGTAAAAAGGCAGCTCATTACAATGCCATACTAATGATTTGGCGCACAATTATACTTCGGTCGGAAGTTTTTTGTGAAAGTCACGTATCTCAAATTTCAAGCCGGACTGTCTAAGGAACAAAAAGTGTTGTAATACATATTCTTTCTTATCTCCTTTCAATGTTCATAATAAAAAGGCAGCTCATTACAATGCCATACTAATGATTTGGCGCACAATTATACTTCGGTCGGAAGTTTTTTTGTGAAAGTCACGTATCTCGAATTTCAAGCCGGACTGTCTAAGAAACAAAAAGTGTTGTAATATATATTCTTTCTTATCTCCTTCCAATGTTCAAGATATAAAAAGGCAGCTCACTACAATGCCATACTAATGATTTGGCGCACAATTATACTTCGGTCGGAAGTTTTTTTGTAAAGTCACGTATCTCGAATTTCAAGCCGGACTGTGTAAGAAACAAAAAGGTTTAAAAATTCTATATTTTTTTATCTTTTTCAAATGTTAAAATTTAAAAAGTCGCTAGTTCATCTTTAAAGGTCGCGTATCTCGAATTTCAAGCCATACTGTCTGAGAAACAAAAAGGTTTAAAAGTTCGATTTTTTATCTTTTTCAAATGTTAAAATTTAAAAAGGCATCTCATTACAATGCCAGACAACTAATTTGGCGCACAATGATACATCGGTCGCTAGTTATCTTTGAAGTCGCGTATCTCGAAATTCAAGCCGGACTGTGTAAGAAACATAAAGTGTTTTAAATCTAATCTTTCTTATCTCTTTCAATGTTAAAATATAAAAAGGCAGCTCAGTACAATGCCATACTAATGATTTGGCGCACAATTATACTTCGGACGGATGTTTTTTGTTAAAGTCACGTATCTCGAATTTCAAGCCCGACTGTCTAAGAAACAAAAAGTGTTGTAATATATATTCATTCTTATCTTCTTTCAATGTTCAAAATATAAAAAGGCAAATCACTACAATGCCATACAAATGATTTGGCGCACAATTATACTTCGGTCGGAAGTTTTTTTGTGAAAGTCACGTATCTCGAATTTCAAGCCCGACTGTCTAAGAAACAAAAAGTGTTGTAATATATATTCTTTCTTATCTCCTTTAATGTTCAAAATATAAAAAGGCAGATCACTACAATGCCATACAAATGATTTGGCGCACAATTATACTTCGGTCGGAAGTTTTTTTGTGAAAGTCACGTATCTGAATTTCAAGCCGGACTGTGTAAGAAACAAAAAGGTTTAAAAATTCTATATTTTTTTATCTTTTTCAAATGTTAAAATGAAAAAGGCAGCTCATTACAATGCCATACAGATAAATGGCGCACAACGATATATCGGTCGCTAGTTTATTTTGAAGGTCGCGTATCTCGAATTTCAAGCCATACTGTCTAAGAAACATAAACTGTTGTAATATATATTCTTTCTTATCTCCTTTCAATGTTCAAAATGTAAAAAGGCAGCTCATTACAATGCCATACTAATGATTTGGCGCACAATTATACTTCGGTCGGAAGTTTTATTGTGAAAGTCACGTATCTCAAATTTCAAGCCGGACTGTCTAAGAACAAAAAGGTTGTAATATATCTTTCTTATCTCCTTTCAATGTTCAAATGTAAAAAGGCAGCTCATTACAATGCCATACTAATGATTTGGCGCACAATTATACGGTCGGAAGTTTTTTTGTTAAAGTCACGTATCTCGAATTCCAAGCCGGACTGTAAGAAACAAAAAGGTTTAAGTAATCTATATTTTTTATCTTTTTCAAATGTTAAAATTAAAAAGGCAGCTCATTACAATGCATACAGATAATTTGGCGCACAATTATACTCGGTCGCTAGTTTCTTTAAAGTCGCGTATCTCGAATTTCAAGCCATACTGTCTAAGAAACAAAAAGTGTTGTAATATATATTCTTTCTTATCTCCTTTCAATGTTCAAAATGTAAAAAGGCAGCTCATTACAATGCCATACTAATGATTTGGCGCACCAATTATACTTCGGTCGGAAGTTTTATTGTGAAGTCACGTATCTCAAATTTCAAGCCGGACTGTCTAAGGAACAAAAAGTGTTGTAATACATTTCTTTCTTATCTACTTTCAATGTTCATAATGTAAAAAGGCAGCTCATTACAATGCCATACTAATGATTTGGCGCACAATTATACTTCGGTCGGAAGTTTTTTTGTTAAAGTCACGTATCTCGAATTCCAAGCCGGACTGTGTAAGAAACAAAAAGGTTTAAGAATTCTATATTTTTTTATCTTTTTCAAATGTTAAAATTTAAAAGGCAGCTCATTACAATGCAATACAGATAATTTGGCGCACCAATTATACATCGGTCGCTAGTTCATCTTTAAAGGTCGCGTATCTCGAATTTCAAGCCATACTGTCTAAGAAACAAAAAGTGTTGTAATATATATTCTTTTCTTATCTCCTTTCAATGTTCAAAATGTAAAAAGGCAGCTCATTACAATGCCATACTAATGATTTGGCGCACAATTATACTTCGGTCGGAAGTTTTATTGTGAAAGTCACGTATCTCAAATTTCAAGCCGGACTGTCTAAGGAACAAAAAGTGTTGTAATACATATTCTTTCTTATCTCCTTTCAATGTTCAAAATGTAAAAAGGCAGCTCATTACAATGCCATACTAATGATTTGGCGCACAATTATACTTCGGTCGGAAGTTTTATTGTGAAAGTCACGTATCTCAAATTTCAAGCCGGACTGTCTAAGGAAAAAAGTGTTGTAATACATATTCTTTCTTATCTCCTTTCAATGTTCATAATGTAAAAAGGCAGCTCATTACAATGCCATACTAATGATTTGGCGCACAATTATACTTCGGTCGGAAGTTTTTTTGTGAAAGTCACGTATCTCAAATTTCAAGCCGGACTGTCTAAGGAACAAAAAGTGTTGTAATACATATTCTTTCTTATCTCCTTTCAATGTTCAAAATGTAAAAAGGCAGCTCATTACAATGCCATACTAATGATTTGGCGCACAATTATACTTCGGTCGGAAGTTTTATTGTGAAAGTCACGTATCTCAAATTTCAAGCCGGACTGTCTAAGGAACAAAAAGTGTTGTAATACATATTCTTTCTTATCTCCTTTCAATGTTCAAAATGTAAAAAGGCAGCTCATTACAATGCCATACTAATGATTTGGCGCACAATTATACTTCGGTCGGAAGTTTTATTGTGAAAGTCACGTATCTCAAATTTCAAGCCGGACTGTCTAAGGAACAAAAAGTGTTGTAATACATATTCTTTCTTATCTCCTTTCAATGTTCAAAATGTAAAAAGGCAGCTCATTACAATGCCATACTAATGATTTGGCGCACAAACATTATACTTCGGTCGGAAGTTTTTTTGTGAAAGTCACGTATCTCGAATTTCAAGCCCGACTGTCTAAGAAACAAAAAGTGTTGTAATATATATTCTTTCTTATCTCCTTTCAATGTTCAAAATATAAAAAGGCAGATCACTACAATGCCATACAAATGATTTGGCGCACAATTATACTTCGGTCGGAAGTTTTTTTGTTAAAGTCACGTATCTCGAATTTCAAGCCGGACTGTCTAAGAAACAAAAAGTGTTGTGTAATATATATTCTTTCTTATCTCCTTTCAATGTTCAAAATATAAAAGGCAGATCATTACAATGCCATACAAATGATTTGGCGCACGATTATACTTTGGTCGGAAGTTTTTTTGTTAAAGTCACGTATCTCGAATTTCAAGCCGGACTGTGTAAGAAAAAAAAAGGTTTAAAAATTCTATATTTTTTTATCTTTTTCAAATGTTAAAATTTAAAAAGGCGGCTCATTACAATGCCATACAGATAATTGAGCGCAAACGATACATCGGTCGCTAGTTCATCTTGAAAGGTCGCGTATCTCGAATTTCAAGCCATACTGTCTAAGAAACAAAAACTGTTGTAAATATATTCTTTCTTATCTCCTTTCAATGTTCAAAATGTAAAAAGGCAGCTCATTACAATGCCATACTAATGATTTGGCGCACAATTATACTTCGGTCGGAAGTTTTATTGTGAAAGTCACGTATCTCAAATTTCAAGCCGGACTGTCTAAGGAACAAAAAGTTTAAAAATTCTATATTTTTTTATCTTTTTCAAATGTTAAAATTTAAAAAGGCAGCTCATTACAATGCCATACAGATAATTTGGCGCACAACGATACATCGGTCGCTAGTTCATCTTTAAAGGTCGCGTATCTCGAATTTCAAGCCATACTGTCTAAGAAACAAAAAGTGTTGTGATATATTTCTTTCTTATCTCCTTTCAATGTTCAAAATATAAAAAGGCAGATCATTACAATGCCATACAAATGATTTGGCGCACAATTATACTTCGGTCGGAAGTTTTTTTGTTAAAGTCACGTATCTCGAATTCCAAGCCGGACTGTGTAAGAAACAAAAAGGTTTGAGAATTCTATATTTTGTTATCTTTTTCAAATGTTAAAATTTAAAAAGGCAGCTCATTACAATGCCATACAGATAATTTGGCGCACACGATACATCGGTCGCTAGTTCATCTTTAAAGGTCGCGTATCTCGAATTTCAAGCCATACTGTCTAAGAAACAAAAACTGTTGTAATATATTTTCTTATCTCCTTTCAATGTTCAAGATATAAAAATGCAGCTCACTACAATGCCATACTAATGATTTGGCGCACAATTATACTTCGGTCGGAAGTTTTTTTGTGAAAGTCACGTATCTCAAATTTCAAGCCCGACTGTCTAAGAAACAAAAAGTGTTGTAATATATATTCTTTCTTATCTCCTTTCAATGTTCAAAATATAAAAAGGCAGATCACTACAATGCCATACAAATGATTTGGCGCACGATTATACTTTGGTCGGAAGTTTTTTTGTTAAAGTCACGTATCTCGAATTTCAAGCCGGACTGTGTAAGAAAAAAAAGGTTTAAAAATTCTATATTTTTTTATCTTTTTCAAATGTTAAAATTTAAAAAGGCGGCTCATTACAATGCCATACAGATAATTTGGCGCACAACGATACATCGGTCGCTAGTTCATCTTGAAAGGTCGCGTATCTCGAATTTCAAGCCATACTGTCTAAGAAACAAAAAGTGTTGTAATATATATTCTTTCTTATCTCCTTTCAATGTTCAAAATATAAAAAGGCAGATCATTACAATGCCATACAAATGATTTGGCGCACAATTATACATCGGTCGCTAGTTCATCTTTAAAGGTCGCGTATTTCGAATTTCAAGCCATACTGTCTAAGAAACAAAAAGTGTTGTAATATATATTTTCTTTCTTATCTCCTTTCAATGTTCAAAATATAAAAAGGCAGATCACTACAATGCCATACAAATGATTTGGCGCACAATTATACTTCGGTCGGAAGTTTTTTTGTTAAAGTCACGTATCTCGAATTTCAAGCCGGACTGTCTAAGAAACAAAAAGTGTTGTATATATTCTTTCTTATCTCCTTTCAATGTTCAAAATATAAAAAGGCAGATCATTACATGCCATACAAATGATTTGGCGCACGATTATACTTTGGTCGAAGTTTTTTTGTTAAAGTCACGTATCTCGAATTTCAAGCCGGACTGTGTAAGAAAAAAAAAGGTTTAAAAATTTTAAATTTTTTTATCTTTTTCAAATGTTAAAATTTAAAAAGGCGGCTCATTACAATGCCATACAGATAATTTGGCGCACAACGATACATCGGTCGCTAGTTCATCTTGAAAGGTCGCGTATCTCGAATTTCAAGCCATACTGTCTAAGAAACAAAAGTGTTGTAATATATTCTTTCTTATCTCCTTTCAATGTTCAAAATATAAAAAGGCAGATCATTACAATGCCATACAAATGATTTGGCGCACAATTATACATCGGTCGCTAGTTCATCTTTAAAGGTCGCGTATTTCGAATTTCAAGCCATACTGTCTAAGAAACAAAAAGTGTTGTAATATATATTCTTTCTTAACTCCTTCCAATGTTCAAGATAAAAAGGCAGATCATTACAATGCCACTAATGATTTGGCGCACAATTATACTTCGGTCGGAAGTTTTTTTGTGAAAGTCACGTATCTCGAATTTAAAGCCGGACTGTCTAAGAAACAAAAAGTGTTGTAATATATATTCTTTCTTATCTCCTTTCAATGTTCAAAATAAAAAGGCAGATCATTACAATGCCATACAAATGATTTGGCGCACAATTATACTTCGGTCGGAAGTTTTTTTGTTAAAGTCACGTATCTCGAATTTCAAGCCGGACTGTGTAAGAAACAAAAAGTTTAAAAATTCTTTTTTTTTTCTTTTTCAAATGTTGAAATTTAAAAAGGCGGCTCATTACAATGCCATACAGATAATTTGGCGCACAACGATACATCGGTCGCTAGTTCATCTTTAAAGGTCGCGTATCTCGAATTTCAAGCCATACTGTCTAAGAAACAAAAAGTGTTGTAATATATATTCTTTCTTATCTCCTTTCAATGTTCAAAATAAAAAGGCAGATCATTACAATGCCATACAAATGATTTGGCGCACAATTATACTTCGGTCGGAAGTTTTTTGTTAAAGTCACGTATCTCGATTTCAAGCCGGACTGTGTAAGAAACAAAAAGGTTTAAGAATTCTATATTTTTTTATCTTTTTCAAATGTTAAAATTTAAAAAGGCAGCTCATTACAATGCAATACAGATAATTTGGCGCACAATTATACATCGGTCGCTAGTTCATCTTTAAAGATCGCGTATCTCGAATTTCAAGCCATACTGTCTAAGAAACAAAAGTGTTGTAATATATTCTTTCTTATCTCCTTCCAATGTTCAAGATATAAAAAGGCAGCTCACTACAATGCCATATTAATGATTTGGCGCACAATTATACTTCGGTCGGAAGTTTTTTTGTTAAAGTCACGTATCTCGAATTCCAAGCCGGACTGTGTAAGAAAAAAAAGGTTTAAAAATTCTATATTTTTTTATCTGTTCAAATGTTAAAATTTAAAAAGGCGGCTCATTACAATGCCATACAGATAATTTGGCTTACAACGATACATCGGTCGCTAGTTCATCTTTAAAGGTCGCGTATCTCGAATTTCAAGCCATACTGTCTAAGAAACAAAAACTGTTGTAATATATTCTTTCTTATCTCCTTTCAATGTTCAAAATGTAAAGGCAGCTCATTACAATGCCATACTAATGATTTGGCGCACAATTATACTTCGGTCGGAAGTTTTATTGTGAAAGTCACGTATCTCGAATTTCAAGCCATACTGTCTAAGAAACAAAAGTGTTGTAATATGTATTCTTTCTTATCTCCTTTCAATGTTCAAATATAAAAGGCAGATCATTACAATGCCATACCAATCATTTGGCGCACAATTATACATCGGTCGCTAGTTCATCTTTAAAGGTCGCGTTTTCGAATTTCAAGCCATACTGTCTAAGAAACAAAAAGTGTTGTAAATATATTCTTTCTTAACTCCTTTCAATGTTCAAAATATAAAAAGGCAGATCACTACAATGCCATACAAATGATTTGGCGCACAATTATACTTCGGTCGGAAGTTTTTTTGTGAAAGTCACGTATCTCGAATTTCAAGCCATACTGTCTAAGAAACAAAAAGTGTTGTAATATATATTCTTTCTTATCTCCTTTCAATGTTCAAAATATAAAAAGGCAGATCATTACAATGCCATACTAATGATTTGGCGCACAATTATACTTCGGTCGGAAGTCTTTTTGTGAAAGTCAAGTTCTCGAATTTCAAGCCCGACTGTCTAAGAAACAAAAAGTTTTGTAATATATATTCTTTCTTATCTCCTTTCAATGTCCAAGATATAAAAAGGCAGCTCATTACAATGCTATACTAATGATTTGGCGCACAATTATACTTCGGTCGGAAGTTTTTTTGTTAAAGTCACGTATCTCGAATTCCAAGCCGGACTGTGTAAGAAACAAAAGGTTTAAGAATTTATATTTTTTTATCTTTTTCAAATGTTAAAATTTAAAAAGGCAGCTCATTACAATGCAATACAGATAATTTGGCGCACAATTATACATCGGTCGCTAGTTCATCTTTAAAGGTCGCGTATCTCGAATTTCAAGCCATACTGTCTAAGAAACAAAAACTGTTGTAATATATATTCTTTCTTATCTCCTTTCAATGTTCAAAATATAAAAAGGCAGATCATTACAATGCCATACAAATGATTTGGCGCACAATTATACTTCGGTCGGAAGTTTTTTTGTGAAAGTCACGTATCTCGAATTTCAAGCCCGACTGTCTAAGAAACAAAAAGTGTTGTAATATATATTCTTTCTTATCTCCTTTCAATGTTCAAAATATAAAAAGGCCGATCACTACAATGCCATACAAATGATTTGGCGCACAATTATACTTCGGTCGGAAGTTTTTTTGTGAAAGTCACGTATCTCGAATTTCAAGCCCGACTGTCTAAGAAACAAAAAGTGTTGTAATATATATTCTTTCTTATCTCCTTTCAATGTTCAAAATATAAAAAGGCAGATCACTACAATGCCATACAAATGATTTGGCGCACAATTATACTTCGGTCGGAAGTTTTTTTGTTAAAGTCACGTATCTCGAATTTCAAGCCCGACTGTCTAAGAAACAAAAAGTGTTGTAATATATATTCTTTCTTATCTCCTTTCAATGTTCAAAATATAAAAAGGCCGATCACTACAATGCCATACAAATAATTTGGCGCACAATTATACTTCGGTCGGAAGTTTTTTTGTGAAAGTCACGTATCTCGAATTTCAAGCCGGACTGTCTAAGAAACAAAAAGTGTTGAAATATATATTCTTTCTTATCTCCTTCCAATGTTCAAGATATAAAAAGGCAGCTCACTACAATGCCATACTAATGATTTGGCGCACAATTATACTTCGGTCGGAAGTTTTTTTGTTAAAGTCACGTATCTCGAATTTCAAGCCGGACTGTGTAAGAAACAAAAAGGTTTAAAAATTCTATATTTTTTTATCTTTTTCAAATGTTAAAATTTAAAAAGGCGGCTCATTACAATGCCATACAGATAATTTGGCGCACAACGATACATCGGTCGCTAGTTCATCTTTAAAGGTCGCGTATCTCGAATTTCAAGCCATACTGTCTAAGAAACAAAAGTGTTGTAATATATTCTTTCTTATCTCCTTTCAATGTTCAAAATATAAAAGGCAGATCACTACAATGCCATACAAATGATTTGGCGCACAATTATACTTCGGTCGGAAGTTTTTTTGTTAAAGTCAGGTATCTCGAATTTCAAGCCGGACTGTGTAAGAAACAAAAGGTTTAAAAATTCTATATTTTTTTATCTTTTTCAAATGTTAAAATTTAAAAAGGCGGCTCATTACAATGCCATACAGATAATTTGGCGCACAACGATACATCGGTCGCTAGTTCATCTTTAAAGGTCGCGTATCTCGAATTTCAAGCTATACTGTCTAAGAAACAAAAAGTGTTGTAATATATATTCTTTCTTATCTCCTTTCAATGTTCAAAATATAAAAAGGCAGATCACTACAATGCCATACAAATGATTTGGCGCACAATTATACTTTGGTCGGAAGTTTTTTTGTTAAAGTCACGTATCTCGAATTCCAAGCCGGACTGTGTAAGAAACAAAAGGGTTTAAGTTCTATATTTTTTTATCTTTTTTCAAATGTTAAATTTAAAAAGGCAGCTCATTACAATGCATACAGATAATTTGGCGCACAATTATACATCGGTCGCTAGTTCATCTTTAAAGGTCGCGTATCTCGAATTTCAAGCCATACTGTCTAAGAAACAAAAACTGTTTGTATATATTCTTTCTTATCTCCTTCCAATGTTCAAGATATAAAAAAGGCAGCTCACTACAATGCCATACTAATGATTTGGCGCACAATCATACTTCGGTCGAAAGTTTTTTTGTTAAAGTCACGTATCTCGAATTCTAAGCCGGACTGTGTAAGAAACAAAAAGGTTTAAAAATTCTATATTTTTTTATCTTTTCAAATGTTAAAATTTAAAAAGGCAGCTCATTACAATGCATACAGATAATTTGGCGCACAATTATACATCGGTCGCTAGTTCATCTTTAAAGGTCGCGTATCTCGAATTTCAAGCCATACTGTCTAAGAAACAAAACTGTTGTAATATATTCTTTCTTATCTCCTTTCAATGTTCAAAATATAAAAAGGCAGATCATTACAATGCCATACAAATGATTTGGCGCACAATTATACTTCGGTCGGAAGTTTTTTTTGTTAAAGTCACGTATCTCGAATTTCAAGCCGGACTGTGTCAGAAACAAAAAGGTTTGAAAATTCTATATTTTTTTATCTTTTTCAAATGTTAAAATTTAAAAAGGCGGCTCATTACAATGCAATACAGATAATTTGGCGCACAATTATACATCGGTCGCTAGTTCATCTTTAAAGGTCGCGTATCTCGAATTTCAAGCCATACTGTCTAAGAAACAAAAACTGTTGTAATATATTCTTTCTTATCTCCTTTCAATGTTAAAAATATAAAAAGGCAGATCATTACAATGCCATACAAATGATTTGGCGCACAATTATACTTCGGTCGGAAGTTTTTTTGTTAAAGTCACGTATCTCGAATTCCAAGCCGGACTGTGTAAGAAACAAAAAGGTTTAAGAATTCTATATTTTTTTATCTTTTTCAAATGTTAAAATTTAAAAAGGCAGCTCATTACAATGCCATACAGATAATTTGGCGCACAATTATACATCGGTCGCTAGTTCATCTTTAAAGGTCGCGTATCTCGAATTTCAAGCCATACTGTCTAAGAAACAAAAATGTTGTAATATATATTCTTTCTTATCTCCTTTCAATGTTCAAAATATAAAAAGGCAGATCATTACAATGCCATACAAATGATTTGGCGCACAATTATACTTCGGTCGGAAGTTTTTTTGTGAAAGTCACGTATCTCGAATTTCAAGCCGGACTGTCAGAAACAAAAAGTGTTGTAATCTATATTTTTTATCTCCTTTCAATGTTCAAAATAAAAAGGCAGATCATTACAATGCCATACAATGATTTGGCGCACAATTATACTTCGGTCGCTTTTGTGAAGTCGCGTATCTCGAATTTCAAGCCGGACTGTCTAAGAAACAAAAAGTGTTGTAATATATTCTTTCTTATCTCTTTTCAATGTTCAAAATTAAAAAGGCAGATCACTACAATGCCATACAATGATTTGGCGCACAATTATACTTCGGTCGGAAGTTTTTTTTGTGAAAGTCACGTATCTCGAATTTCAAGCCGACTGTCTAAGAAACAAAAAGTGTTGTAATATATATTCTTTCTTATCTCCTTTCAATGTTCAAAATATAAAAAGGCAGATCATTACAATGCCATACAATGATTTGGCGCACAATTATACTTCGGTCGGAATTTTTTTGTTAAAGTCACGTATCTCGAATTTCCAAGCCGGACTGTCAGAAACAAAAGGTTTAAAAATTCTCTATTTTTTATCTTTTTCAAATTAAAATTTAAAAAGGCGGCTCATCCTACAATGCCATACAGATATTTGGCGCACACGATAACATCGGTCGCTAGTTTCTTTGAAAGTCGCGTATCTCGAATTTCAAGCCATACTGTCTAGAAACAAAAAGTGTTGTAATATATATTCTTTCTTATCTCCTTTCAATGTTCAAAATATAAAAGGCAGATCATACAATGCCCAAATGATTTGGCGCACAATTATACTTCGGTCGAAGTTTTTTTGTTAAAGTCACGTATCTCGAATTTCAAGCCGACTGTGTCAGAACAAAAAGGTTTGAAAATTCTATATTTTTTTATCTTTTTCAAATGTTAAAAATTAAAAAGGGCTCATTACAATGCCATACAGATAATTTGGCGCACAATTATACATCGGTCGCTTTTTCATTTGAAGGTCGCGTATCTCGAATTTCAAGCCATACTGTTAAGAAACAAAAAGTGTTGTAATATATTCTTTCTTATCTCTTTTCAATGTTCAAAATATAAAAAGGCAGATCATTACAATGCCATACAAATGATTTGGCGCACAATTATACTTCGGTCGGAAGTTTTTTTGAAAGTCACGTATCTCGAATTTCAAGCCGACTGTCTAAGAAACAAAAAGTGTTGTAATATATTTCTTTCTTATCTCCTTTCATGTTCAAAATATAAAAAGGCAGATCACTACAATGCCATACAAATGATTTGGCGCACAATTATACTTCGGTCGGAAGTTTTTTTGTTAAAGTCACGTATCTCGAATTCCAAGCCGGACTGTGTAAGAAACAAAAAGGTTTAAATTCTATATTTTTATCTTTTTCAATGTTAAAATTAAAAAGGCGGCTCATTACAATGCATACAGATAATTGGCGCACAACGATCATCGGTCGCTAGTTCATCTTGAAAGGTCGCGTATCTCGAATTTCAAGCCCGACTGTCTAAGAAACAAAAAGTGTTGTAATATATATTCTTTCTTATCTCCTTTCAATGTTCAAAATAAAAAGGCAGATCATTACAATGCCATACAATGATTTGGCGCACAATTATACTTCGGTCGGAAGTTTTTTTGTAAAGTCACGTATCTCGAATTTCAAGCCGGACTGTGTAAGAAACAAAAAGGTTTAAAAATTCTATATTTTTTTATCTTTTCAATGTTAAAATTTAAAAAGGCGCTCATTACAATGCCATACAGTAATTTGGCGCACAACGATAACTTCGGTCGCTAGTTCATCTTGAAAGGTCGCGTATCTCGAATTTCAAGCCTACTGTCTAAGAAACAAAAAGTGTTGTAATATATTTTTCTTATCTCCTTTCAATGTTCAAATAAAAAGGCAGCTCATACAATGCCATACTAATGATTTGGCGCACAATTATACTTCGGTCGGAAGTTTTTTTGTTAAAGTCACGTATCTCGAATTTCAAGCCGACTGTCTAAGAAACAAAAAGTGTTGTAATATTTATTCTTTCTATCTCCTTTCAATGTTCAAAATATAAAAAGGCAGATCACTACAATGCCATACAAATGATTTGGCGCACAATTATACTTCGGTCGGAAGTTTTTTTGTTAAAGTCACGTATCTCGAATTTCCAAGCCGGACTGTGTAAGAAACAAAAGGTTTAAAAATCTATTTTTTTATCTTTTTCAATGTTAAATTAAAAAGGCGGCTCATTACAATGCCATACAGATAATTTGGCGCACAACGATACATCGGTCGCTAGTTCATCTTGAAAGGTCGCGTATCTCGAATTTCAAGCCATACTGTCTAAGAAACAAAAAGTGTTGTAATATTATTCTTTCTTATCTCCTTTCCAATGTTCAAGAATAAAAAGGCAGCTCACTACAATGCCATACTAATGATTTGGCGCACAATTATACTTCGGTCGGAAGTTTTTTTGTTAAAGTCACGTATCTCGAATTCAAGCCGGACTGTGTAAGAAACAAAAAGTGTTGTAATTCTATATTTTTTTTATCTTTTTCAATGTTCAAAATTCAAAAGGCAGCTCATTACAATGCCATACTAATGATTTGGCGCACAATATACATCGGTCGCTAGTTCATCTTTAAAGGTCGCGTATCTCGAATTTCAAGCCATACTGTCTAAGAAACAAAAACTGTTGTAATATATTTTTCTTATCTCCTTTCAATGTTCAAGATATAAAAAGGCAGCTCACTACATGCCATACTAATGATTTGGCGCACAATTATACTTCGGTCGGAAGTTTTTTTGTTAAAGTCACGTATCTCGAATTTCAAGCCGGACTGTGTAAGAAACAAAAAGTGTTGTAATATATATTCTTTTTATCTTCTTTCAATGTTCAAAATTAAAAGGCAGCTCATTACAATGCCATAATAATGATTTGGCGCACAATATATTCGGTCGGAAGTTTTTTTGTAAAGTCACGTATCTCGAATTTCAAGCCCGACTGTCTAAGAAACAAAAAGTTTATAATATATATTCTTTCTTATCTCCTTTCAATGTTCAAATTAAAAGGCAGCTCATTACAATGCCATACAAATGATTTGGCGCACAATATACTTCGGTCGGAAGTTTTTTGTGAAAGTCACGTATCTCGAATTTCAAGCCCGACTGTCTAAGAAACAAAAAGAATTATAATATATATTCTTTCTTATCTCCTTTCAATGTTCAAAATATAAAAAGGCAGATCACTACAATGCCATACAATGATTTGGCGCACAATTATACTTCGGTCGGAAGTTTTTTTGTTAAAGTCACGTATCTCGAATTCCAAGCCGGACTGTGTAAGAAACAAAAAGGTTTAAGAATTCTATATTTTTTTATCTTTTCAAATGTTAAAATTTAAAAAGGCAGCTCATTACAATGCAATACAGATAATTGGCGCACAATTATACATCGGTCGCTAGTTCATCTTTAAAGGTCGCGTATCTCGAATTTCAAGCCATACTGTCTAAGAAACAAAAACGTTGTAATATATATTCTTTCTTATCTCCTTCCAATGTTCAAGATATAAAAGGCAGCTCACTACAATGCCATACTAATGATTTGGCGCACAATATACTTCGGTCGGAAGTTTTTTTGTTAAAGTCACGTATCTCGAATTTCAAGCGGACTGTTGTAAGAACAAAAAAGGTTTAAAATTCTATATTTTTTTATCTTTTTCAATGTTAATTTAAAAAGGCGGCTCATTACAATGCCATACAGATAATTTGGCGCAAACGATACATCGGTCGCTAGTTCATCTTTAAAGGTCGCGTATCTCGAATTTCAAGCCTACTGTCTAGAAACAAAAAGGTTGTAATATATATCTTTCTTATCTCCTTTCAATGTTCAAAATATAAAAAGGCAGATCATTACAATGCCATACAAATGATTTGGCGCACAATTATACTTCGGTCGGAAGTTTTTTTGTTAAAGTCACGTATCTCGAATTTCAAGCCGGACTGTGTAAGAAACAAAAAGGTTTAAAATTCTATATTTTTTTATCTTTTTCAAATGTTAAATTTAAAAAGGCTCATTACAATTGCCTTCATACATAATGGCGCACAACGATACATCGGTCGCTAGTTCATCTTTAAAGGTCGCGTATCTCGAATTTTAAGCCAACTGCTAAGAAACAAAGTGTTGTAATATATATTTTTCTTATCTCCTTTCAATGTTAAAATAAAAAGGCAGCTCACTACAATGCCATACATGATTGGCGCACAATTATACTTCGATCGGAAGTTTTTTTTGTAAAGTCACGTATCTCGAATTTCAAGCCTGACTGTCTAAGAAACAAAAAGTGTTGTAATATATATTCTTTCTTATCTCCTTTCAATGTTCAAAATATAAAAAGGCAGATCACTACAATGCCATACAAATGATTTGGCGCACAATTATACTTCGGTCGGAAGTTTTTTGTGAAAGTCACGTATCTCGAATTTCAAGCCTGACTGTCTAAGAAACAAAAAGTGTTGTAATATATATTCTTTCTTATCTCCTTTCAATGTTCAAAATATAAAAAGGCAGATCACTACAATGCCATACAAATGATTTGGCGCACAAATTATACTTCGGTCGGAAGTTTTTTGTGAAAGTCACGTATCTCGAATTTCAAGCCGGACTGTGTAAGAAACAAAAAGGTTTAAAAATTTTATATTTTTTATCTTTTTCAAATGTTAAAATTAAAAAGGCGGCTCATTACAATGCCATACAGATAATTTGGCGCACAATATACATCGGTCGCTAAGTTCATCTTAAGGTCGCGTATCTCGAATTTCAAGCCATACTGTCAGAAACAAAAAGTTTGTAATATATATTCTTTCTTATCTCCTTTCAATGTTCAAAATAAAAAGGCAGCTCACACATGCCATACTAATGATTTGGCGCACAATTATACTCGGTCGGTCGGAAGTTTTTTGTTAAAGTCACGTATCTCGAATTTCAAGCCGGACTGTGTAAGAAACAAAAAGGTTTAAAATTCTATATTTTTTATCTTTTCAATGTTAACATTTAAAAAGGCGGCTCATTACAATGCCATACAGATAATTTGGCGCACAATTATACATCGGTCGCTAGTTTCTTTAAAGGTCGCGTATCTCGAATTTCAAGCCGGACTGTCTAAGAAACAAAGTGTTTAATATCTATTCTTTCTTATCTCCTTTCAATGTTAAAATATAAAAAGGCAGATCACACTACAATGCCATACAATGATTTGGCGCACAATTATACTTCGTCGAAGTTTTTTTGTGAAAGTCACGTATCTCGAATTTCAAGCCGACTGTCTAAGAAACAAAAAGTGTTGTAATATATATTCTTTCTTATCTCCTTTCAATGTTCAAAATATAAAAGGCAGTACTACAATGCCATTCAAAGATTTGGCGCACAATTATACTTCGGTCGGAAGTTTTTTTGTAAAGTCACGTATCTCGAATTCCAGCCGGACTGTGTAAGAAACAAAAGGTTTAAGAATTCTATATTTTTTTATCTTTTTCAAATGTTAAAATTTAAAAAGGCAGCTCATTACAATGCATACAGATAATTTGGCGCACAATTATACATCGGTCGCTAGTTCATCTTTAAAGGTCGCGTATCTCGAATTTCAAGCCATACTTCTAAGAAACAAAAAGTGTTGTAAATATATTCTTTCTTATCTTTCCAATGTTCAAGATATAAAAAGGCAGCTCACTACAATGCCATACTAATGATTTGGCGCACAATTATACTTCGGTCGGAAGTTTTTTTGTTAAAGTCACGTATCTCGAATTCAAGCCGGACTGTGTAAGAAACAAAAAGGTTGTAATAATATTCTTTCTTATCTTCTTTCAATGTTCAAAATTAAAAGGCAGCTCATTACATGCCATACTAGATAATTTGGCGCACATTATCGTTTGGTCGGAAGTTTTTTTGTGAAAGTCACGTATCTCGAATTTCAAGCCGACTGTCTAAGAAACAAAAAGTTTATATATATATTCTTTCTTCTCCTTTCAATGTTAAAGATATAAAAGGCAGCTCATTACAATGCCATACTTGATTTGGCGCACAACACATTAACTTCGGTCGGAAGTTTTTTGTGAAAGTCACGTATCTCGAATTTCAAGCCCGACTGTCTAAGAAACAAAAAGTTTTAATATATATTCTTTCTTATCTCCTTTCAATGTTAAAATATAAAAAGGCAGATCACTACAATGCCATACGAATGATTTGGCGCACATATACTTCGGTCGGAAGTTTTTTTGTTAAAATCACGTATCTCGAATTCCAAGCCGGACTGTGTAAGAAACAAAAAAGGTTTAAGAATTCTATATTTTTTTATCTTTTCAATGTTAAAATTAAAAAGGCAGCTCATTACAATGCATACAGAGAATTTGGGCGCACAATTATACATCGGTCGCTAGTTCATCTTTAAAGGTCGCGTATCCTTTCAAGCCATACTGTCTAAGAAACAAAACTGTTGTATACTATTTTTCTTATCTCCTTCCAATGTTCAAGATATAAAAAGGCAGCTCACTACAATGCCATACTAATGATTTGGCGCACAATTATACTTCGGTCGGAAGTTTTTTGTTAAAGTCACGTATCTCGAATTTCAAGCCGGACTGTGTAAGAAACAAAAAGGTTTAAAATTCTATATTTTTTTATCTTTTTCAAATGTTAAAATTTAAAAGGCGGCTCATTACAATGCCATACAGATAATTTGGCGCACAACGATACATCGGTCGCTAGTTTCATCTTTAAAGGTCGCGTATCTCGAATTTCAAGCCATACTGTCTAAGAAACAAAAAGTGTTGTAATATATATTCTTTCTTATCTCCTTTCAATGTTCAAAATATAAAAGGCAGATCATTACAATGCCTACAAATGATTTGGCGCACAATTATACTTCGGTCGGAGAGTTTTTTTGTGAAAGTCACGTATCTCGAATTTCAAGCCCGACTGTCTAAGAAACAAAAAGTGTTGTAATATATTCTTTCTTATCTCCTTTCAATGTTCAAAATATAAAAAGGCAGATCACTACAATGCCATACAATGATTTGGCGCACAATTATACTTCGGTCGGAAGTTTTTTTGTTAAAGTCACGATCTCGAATTCCAAGCCGGACTGTGTAAGAAACAAAAAGGTTTAAGAATTCTATTTTTTTTATCTTTTTCAAATGTTAAATTTAAAAAGGCGCTCATTACAATGCATACAGATAATTTGGCGCACAATTATACATCGGGTCGCTAGTTCATCTTTAAAGGTCGCGTATCTCGAATTTCAAGCCCGACTGTCTAAGAAACAAAAACTGTTGTAATATATTCTTCTTTCTATCTCTCTTTCAATGTTCAAAAATATAAAAGGCAGATCATTACAATGCCATACAAATGATTTGGCGCACAATTATACTTCGGTCGGAAGTTTTTTTGTAAAGTCACGTATCTCGAATTTCAAGCCCGACTGTCTAAGAAACAAAAAGTGTTGTATATATATTCTTTCTTATCTCCTTTCAATGTTCAAAATATAAAAAGGCCGATCACTACATGCCATACAATGATTTGGCGCACAATTATACTTCGGTCGGAAGTTTTTTTGTGAAAGTCACGTATCTCGAATTTCAAGCCCGACTGTCTAAGAAAAAAAAGGTTGTAATATATATTATATATATCTCGAATTCAAGCCGGACTGTGTAAGAAACAAAAAAGGTTTAAAAATTCTATATTTTTATCTTTTTCAAATGTTAAAATTTAAAAAGGCGGCTCATTACAATGCCATACAGATAATTTGGCGCACAACGATACATCGGTCGCTAGTTCATCTTTAAAGGTCGCGTATCTCGAATTTCAAGCCATACTGTCTAAGAAACAAAAAGTGTTGTAATATATTCTTTCTTATCTCCTTCCAAGGTTCAAGATATAAAAAGGCAGCTCACTACAATGCCATACTAATGATTTGGCGCACAATTATACTTCGGTCGGAAGTTTTTTTGTGAAAGTCACGTATCTCGAATTTCAAGCCGGACTGTCTAAGAAACAAAAAGTGTTGTAATATATATTCTTTCTTATCTCCTTCCAATGTTCAAGATATAAAAAGGCAGCTCACTACAATGCCATACTAATGATTTGGCGCACACATTATATTCGGTCGGAAGTTTTTTTGTTAAAGTCACGTATCTCGAATTTCAAGCCGGACTGTGTAAGAAACAAAAAGGTTTAAAATTCTATATTTTTTATCTTTTTCAAATGTTAAAATTTAAAAAGTCGCTAGTTCATCTTTAAAGGTCGCGTATCTCGAATTTCAAGCCATACTGTCTGAGAAACAAAAAGGTTTAAAAGTTCTAGATTTTTTATCTTTTTCAAATGTTAAAATTTAAAAAGGCATCTCATTACAATGCCAGACAACTAATTTGGCGCACAATGATACATCGGTCGCTAGTTATCTTTGAAGTCGCGTATCTCGAAATTCAAGCCGGACTGTGTAGAAACATAAAGTGTTTTAAAATCTAATCTTTCTTATCTCTTTCAAATGTTAAAAATAAAAAGGCAGCTCAGTACAATGCCATACTAATGATTTGGCGCACAATTATACTTCGGACGGATGTTTTTTTGTTAAAGTCACGTATCTCGAATTTCAAGCCCGACTGTCTAAGAAACAAAAAGTGTTGTAATATATATTCATTCTTATCTTCTTTCAATGTTCAAAATATAAAAAGGCAAATCACTACAATGCCATACAAATGATTTGGCGCACATTATACTTCGGTCGGAAGTTTTTTTGTGAAAGTCACGTATCTCGAATTTCAAGCCCGACTGTCTAAGAAACAAAAGTGTTGTAATATATATTCTTTCTTATCTCCTTTAATGTTCAAATAAAAAGGCAGATCACTACAATGCCATACAAATGATTTGGCGCACAATTATACTTCGGTCGGAAGTTTTTTTGTTGAAAGTCACGTATCTTGAATTCAAGCCGGACTGTGTAAGAAACAAAAAGGTTTAAAAATTTTATATTTTTTTATCTTTTTCAAATGTTAAAATTGAAAAAGGCAGCTCATTACAATGCCATACAGATAATATGGCGCACAACGATATATCGGTCGCTAGTTATTTTTGAAGGTCGCGTATCTCGAATTTCAAGCCATACTGTCTAAGAAACATAAACTGTTGTAATATATATTCTTTCTTATCTCCTTTCAATGTTCAAAATGTAAAAAGGCAGCTCATTACATGCCATACTAATGATTTGGCGCACAATTATACTTCGGTCGGAAGTTTTTTTGTGAAAGTCACGTATCTCAAATTTCAAGCCGGACTGTCTAAGGAACAAAAAGTGTTGTAATACATATTCTTTCTTATCTTTTCATGTTCATAATGTAAAAAGGCAGCTCATTACAATGCCATACTAATGATTTGGCGCACAATTATACTTCGGTCGGTGGAAGTTTTTTTGTTAAAGTCACGTATCTCGAATTCCAAGCCGGACTGTGTAAGAAACAAAAGGTTTAAGAATTCTATATTTTTTTATCTTTTTCAAATGTTAAAATTTAAAAAGGCAGCTCATTACAATGCAATACAGATAATTTGGCGCACAATTATACATCGGTCGCTAGTTCATCTTTAAAGGTCGCGTATCTCGAATTTCAAGCCATACTGTCTAAGAAACAAAAAGTTGTAATATATATTCTTTCTTATCTCCTTTCAATGTTCAAATATAAAAAGGCAGATCACTACAATGCCATACAAATGATTTGGCGCACAATTATACTTCGGTCGGAAGTTTTTTTGTAAAGTCACGTATCTCGAATTCCAAGCCGGACTGTGTAAGAAACAAAAAGGTTTAAGAATTCTATATTTTTTTATCTTTTTCAAATGTTAAAATTTAAAAAGGCAGCTCATTACAATGCAATACAGATAATTTGGCGCACAATTATACATCGGTCGCTAGTTCATCTTTAAAGGTCGCGTATCTCGAATTTCAAGCCATACTGTCTAAGAACAAAAAGTTTGTAATATATATTCTTTCTTATCTCCTTCCAATGTTCAATATAAAAAGGCAGCTCACTACAATGCCATACTAATGATTTGGCGCACAATTATACTTCGGTCGGAAGTTTTTTTGTGAAAGTCACGTATCTCGAATTTCAAGCCGGACTGTGTAAGAAACAAAAAGGTTTAAAATTCTATATTTTTATCTTTTTCAATGTTAAAATTAAAAAGGCAGCTCATTACAATGCCATACAGTAATTTGGGCACACGATACATCGGTCGCTAGTTATTTTTGAAGGTCGCGTATCTCGAATTTCAAGCCATACTGTCTAAGAACAAAAACTGTTGTAATATATATTCTTTCTTATTTTCAATGTTCAAAATGTAAAAAGGCAGCTAATTACAATGCCATACTAATGATTTGGCGCACAATTATACTTCGGTCGGAAGTTTTTTTGTTAAAGTCACGTACTCGAATTCAAGCCGGACTGTGTAAGAAACAAAAAGGTTTAAATTCTATATTTTTTTATCTTTTCAATGTTAAAATTTAAAAAGGCGGCTCATTACAATGCCATACAGATAATTTGGCGCACAACGATACATCGGTCGCTAGTTTATNAAGAAACAAAAACTGTTGTAATATATATTCTTTCTTATCTCCTTTCAATGTTCAAAATATAAAAAGGCAGATCACTACAATGCCATACAAATGATTTGGCGCACAATTATACTTCGGTCGGAAGTTTTTTTGGAAAGTCACGTATCTCGAATTTCAAGCCGACGTCTAAGAAACAAAAAGTGTTGTAATATATATTCTTTCTTATCTCCTTTCAATGTTCAAAATATAAAAAGGCAGATCACTACAATGCCATACAATGATTTGGCGCACAATTATACTTCGGTCGGAAGTTTTTTTGTTAAAGTCACGTATCTCGAATTTCAAGCCGGACTGTCTAAGAAACAAAAAGTGTTTTAATATATATTCTTTCTTATCTCCTTTCAATGTTCAAAATATAAAAAGGCAGATCATTACAATGCCATACAAATGATTTGGCGCACGATTATACTTTGGCGGAAGTTTTTTTTGTTAAAGTCACGTATCTCGAATTTCAAGCCGGACTGTGTAAGAAAAAAAAGGTTTAAAAATTCTATATTTTTTATCTTTTTCAAATGTTAAAATTTAAAAAGGCGGCTCATTACAATGCCATACAGATAATTTGGCGCACAACGATACATCGGTCGCTAGTTCATCTTGAAAGGTCGCGTATCTCGAATTTCAAGCCATACTGTCTAAGAAACAAAAGTGTTGTAATATATATTCTTTCTTATCTCCTTTCAATGTTCAAAATATAAAAAGGCAGATCACTACAATGCCATACAATGATTTGGCGCACAATTATACTTCGGTCGGAAGTTTTTTGTTAAAGTCACGTATCTCGAATTTCAAGCCGGACTGTGTAAGAAACAAAAAGTTTAAAAATTCTATATTTTTTTATCTTTTTCAAGTGTTAAAATTAAAAAGGCGGCTCATTACAATGCCATACAGATAATTTGGCGCACAATTATACATCGGTCGCTAGTTAATCTTTAAAGGTCGCGTATCTCGAATTTCAAGCCCGACTGTCTAAGAAACAAAAACTGTTGTAATATATATTCTTTCTTATCTCCTTCCAATGTTCAAGATAAAAAGGCAGCTCACTACAATGCCATACTAATGATTTGGCGCACAATTATACTTCGGTCGGAAGTTTTTTTGTTAAAGTCACGTATCTCGAATTTCAAGCCGGACTCTGTAAGAAACAAAAAGGTTTAAAAATTCTATATTTTTTTATCTTTTTCAAATGTTAAAATTTAAAAAGGCGGCTCATTACAATGCCATACAGATAATTTGGCGCACAATTATACATCGGTCGCTAGTTATCTTTAAAGGTCGCGTATCTCGAATTTCAAGCCATACTGTCTAAGAAACAAAAAGTGTTGTAATATATATTCTTTCTTATCTCCTTTCAATGTTCAAATATAAAAAGGCAGATCATTACAATGCCATACAAATGATTTGGCGCACAATTATACTTCGGTCGGAAGTTTTTTTGTGAAAGTCACGTATCTCGAATTTCAAGCCCGACTGTCTAAGAAACAAAAAGTGTTGTAATATATTTCTTTCTTATCCTTTCAATGTTCAAAATAAAAAGGCAGATCACTACAATGCCATACAAATGATTTGGCGCACAATTATACTCGGTCGGAAGTTTTTTTGTTAAAGTCACGTATCTCGAATTTCCAGCCGGACTGTATAAGAAACAAAAAGTGTTGTTATATATATTCTTTCTTATCTCCTTCCAATGTTCAAGATATAAAAAGGCAGCTCACTACAATGCCATACTAATGATTTGGCGCACAATTATACTTCGGTCGGAAGTTTTTTTGTTAAAGTCACGTATCTCGAATTTCAAGCCGGACTGTGTAAGAAACAAAAAGGTTTAAAAATTCTTTATTTTTTCTCTTTTCAAATGTTAAAATTAAAAAGGCGGCTCATTACAATGCCATACAGATAATTTGGCGCACAACGATACATCGGTCGCTAGTTCATCTTTAAAGGTCGCGTATCTCGAATTTCAAGCCATACTGTCTAAGAAACAAAAAGTGTTGTAATATATATTCTTTCTTATCTCCTTTCAATGTTCAAAATATAAAAGGCAGATCATACAATGCCATACAAATGATTTGGCGCACAATTATACTTCGGTCGGAAGTTTTTTTGTGAAAGTCACGTATCTCGAATTTCAAGCCGGACTGTGTAAGAAACAAAAAGGTTTAAAATTCTATATTTTTTTTCTTTTTCAAATGTTAAAATTTAAAAAGGCAGCTCATTACAATGCCATACAGATAATTTGGCGCACAACGATACATCGGTCGCTAGTTTATTTTGAAGGTCGCGTATCTCGAATTTCAAGCCATACTGTCTAAGAAACAAAAACTGTTGTAATATATATTCTTTCTTATCTTATTTCAATGTTCAAAATGTAAAAAGGCAGCTCATTACAATGCCATACTAATGATTTGGCGCACAATTATACTTCGGTCGGAAGTTTTTATTGTGAAAGTCACGTATCTCAATTTCAAGCCGGACTGTCTAAGGAACAGAAAGTGTTAAAATACATATTCTTTCTTATCTCCTTTCAATGTTCAAAATGTAAAAAGGCAGCTCATTACAACGCCATACTCATGATTGGCGCACAATTATACTTGGTCGGAAGTTTTTTTTTGAAAGTCACGTATCTCGAATTTCAAGCCGACTGTCTAAGAAACAAAAAGTGTTGTAATATATATTCTTTCTTATCTCCTTTCAATGTTCAAAATATAAAAAGGCAGATCATTACAATGCCATACAAATGATTTGGCGCACAATTATACTTCGGTCGGAAGTTTTTTGTTAAAGTCACGTATCTCGAATTTCAAGCCGGACTGTGTAAAAAAAAAAGTTTAAAATTCTATATTTTTTATCTTTTTCAAATGTTAAAATTTAAAAGGCAGCTCATTACAATGCCATACAGATAATTTGGCGCACAACGATACATCGGTCGCTAGTTCATCTTTAAAGGTCGCGTATCTCGAATTTCAAGCCATACTGTCTAAGAAACAAAAAGTGTTGTAATATATATTCTTTCTTATCTCCTTTCAATGTTCAAAATATAAAAAGGCAGATCATTACAATGCCATACAAATGATTTGGCGCACAATTATACTTCGGTCGGAAGTTTTTTGTTAAAGTCACGTATCTCGAATTCAAGCCGGACTATGTAAGAAACAAAAAGGTTTAAGAATTCTATATTTTGTTATCTTTTTCAAATGTTAAAATTTAAAAAGGCAGCTCATTACAATGCCATACAGATAATTTGGCGCACAACGATACATCGGTCGCTAGTTCATCTTTAAAGGTCGCGTATCTCGAATTTCAAGCCATACTGTCTAAGAAACAAAAACTGTTGTAATATATATTCTTTCTTATCTCCTTTCAATGTTCAAGTATAAAATGCAGCTCACTACAATGCCATACTAAATTTGGCGCACAATTATACTTCGGTCGGAAGTTTTTTAGTGAAAGTCACGTATCTCAAATTTCAAGCCCGACTGTCTAAGAAACAAAAAGTGTTGTATATATTCTTTCTTATCTCCTTTCAATGTTCAAAATATAAAAAGGCAGATCACTACAATGCCATACAAATGATTGGCGCACAATTATACTTCGGTCGGAAGTTTTTTTGTTAAAGTCACGTATCTCGAATTCCAAGCCGGACTGTGTAAGAAACAAAAAGGTTTAAAATTCTATATTTTTTATCTTTTCAAATGTTAAAATTTAAAAAGGCGGCTCATTACAATGCCATACAGATAATTTGGCTTACAACGATACATCGGTCGCTAGTTCATCTTTAAAGGTCGCGTATCTCGAATTTCAAGCCATACTGTCTAAGAAACAAAAAGTGTTGTAATATATATTCTTTCTTATCTCCTTTACATGTTCAAAATATAAAAAGGCAGATCGCTACAATGCCATACAAATGATTTGGCGCACAATTATACTTCGGTCGGAAGTTTTTTTGTTAAAGTCACGTATCTCGAATTTCAAGCCGGACTGTGTAAGAAACAAAAAGGTTTAAAAATTCTATATTTTTTTATCTTTTTCAAGTGTTAAAATTTAAAAAGGCGGCTCATTACAATGCCATACAGATAATTTGGCGCACAATTATACATCGGTCGCTAGTTATCTTTAAAGGTCGCGTATCTCGAATTTCAAGCCATACTGTCTAAGAAACAAAAACTGTTGTAATATATATTCTTCTTATCTCCTTTCAATGTTCAAAATATAAAAAGGCAGATCACTACAATGCCATACAAATGATTTGGCGCACAATTATACTTCGGTCGGAAGTTTTTTTGTGAAAGTCACGTATCTCGAATTTCAAGCCCGACTGTCTAAGAAACAAAAAGTGTTGTAATATATATTCTTTCTTATCTCCTTTCAATGTTCAAAATATAAAAAGGCAGATCACTACAATGCCATACAAATGATTTGGCGCACAATTATACTTCGGTCGGAAGTTTTTTTGTTAAAGTCACGTATCTCGAATTTCAAGCCGGACTGTCTAAGAAACAAAAAGTGTTTAATATATTTCTTTCTTATCTCCTTTCAATGTTCAAATATAAAAAGGCAGATCATTACAATGCCATACAAATGATTTGGCGCACATTATACTTCGGTCGGAAGTTTTTTTGTTAAAGTCACGTATCTCGAATTTCAAGCCGGACTGTGTAAGAAAAAAAAGGTTTAAAAATTCTATATTTTTTATCTTTTTCAAATGTTAAAATTTAAAAAGGCGGCTCATTACAATGCCATACAGATAATTTGGCGCACAACGATACATCGGTCGCTAGTTCATCTTGAAAGGTCGCGTATCTCGAATTTCAAGCCATACTGTCTAAGAAACAAAAAGTGTTGTAATATATATTCTTTCTTATCTCCTTTCAATGTTCAAAATATAAAAAGGCAGATCACTACAATGCCATACAAATGATTTGGCGCACAATTATACTTCGGTCGGAAGTTTTTTTGTTAAAGTCACGTATCTCGAATTTCAAGCCGGACTGTGTAAGAAACAAAAAGGTTTAAAAATTCTATATTTTTTAACTTTTTCAAATGTTAAAATTAAAAAAGGCAGATCATACAATGCCATACAATGATTTGGCGCACAATTATACTCGGTCCGAGTTTTTTAAAGTCGCGTATCTCGAATTTCAAGCCCGACTGTCTAAGAAACAAAAAGTGTTGTAATATATATTCTTTCTTATCTCCTTTCAATGTTCAAAATATAAAAGGCAGCTCATTACAATGCCATACTAATGATTTGGCGCACAATTATACTTCGGTCGGAAGTTTTTTTGTTAAAGTCACGTATCTCGAATTTCAAGCCGACTGTGTAAGAAACAAAAAGGTTTAAAAATTCTATATTTTTTATCTTTTTCAAATGTTAAAATTTAAAAAGGCGGCTCATTACAATGCCATACAGATAATTTGGCGCACAACGATACATCGGTCGCTAGTTCATCTTAAAGGTCGCGTATCTCGAATTTCAAGCCATACTGCTAAGAAACAAAAGTGTTGTAATATATTCTTTCTTATCTCCTTTCAATGTTCAAAATATAAAAAGGCAGCTCACTACAATGCCATACAATGATTTGGCGCACAATTATACTTCGGTCGGAAGTTTTTTTGTTAAAGTCACGTATCTCGAATTTCAAGCCGGACTGTGTAAGAAACAAAAAGTTTAAATTCTATATTTTTTTATCTTTTCAATGTTAAAATTAAAAAGGCGGCTCATTACAATGCCATACAGATAATTTGGCGCACAATTATACATCGGTCGCTAGTTATCTTTAAAGGTCGCGTATCTCGAATTTCAAGCCCGACTGTCTAAGAAACAAAAAGTTTGTAAATATATTCTTTCTTATCTCCTTTCCAATGTTCAAATATAAAAAGGCAGCTCACTACAATGCCATACTAATGATTTGGCGCACAATTATACTTCGGTCGGAAGTTTTTTTGTTAAAGTCACGTATCTCGAATTTCAAGCCGGACTCTGTAAGAAACAAAAAGGTTTAAAAATTCTATATTTTTTTATCTTTTTCAAATGTTAAAATTTAAAAAGGCGGCTCATTACAATGCCATACAGATAATTTGGCGCACAACGATACATCGGTCGCTAGTTCATCTTTAAAGGTCGCGTATCTCGAATTTCAAGCCATACTGTCTAAGAAACAAAAAGTGTTGTAATATATATTCTTTCTTATCTCCTTTCAATGTTCAAAATAAAAAGGCAGATCATTACAATGCCATACAAATGATTTGGCGCACAATTATACTTCGGTCGGAAGTTTTTTGTGAAAGTCACGTATCTCGAATTTCAAGCCGACTGTCTAAGAAACAAAAAGTGTTGTAATATATATTCTTTCTTATCTCCTTTCAATGTTCAAAATATAAAAAGGCAGATCATACAATGCCATACAAATGATTTGGCGCACAATTATACTTCGGTCGGAAGTTTTTTTGTTAAAGTCACGTATCTCGAATTTCAAGCCGGACTTGTAAGAAACAAAAAGGTTTAAAATTCTATATTTTTTATCTTTTTCAATGTTAAAATTTAAAAAGGCATCATTACAATGCCATACAATAATTTGGCGCACAACGATACTCGGTCGCTAGTTTCTTTAAAGGTCGCGTATCTCGAATTTCAAGCCATACTGTCTAAGAAACAAAAACTGTTGTAATATATATTCTTTCTTATCTCCTTTCAATGTTCAATATAAAAAGGCAGCTCACTACAATGCCATACAATGATTTGGCGCACAATTATACTTCGGTCGGAAGTTTTTTTGTGAAAGTCACGTATCTCGAATTTCAAGCCCGACTGTCTAAGAAACAAAAAGTGTTGTAATATATATTCTTTCTTATCTCCTTTCAATGTTCAAAATATAAAAAGGCAGATCACTACAATGCCATACAATGATTTGGCGCACAATTATACTTCGGTCGGAAGTTTTTTTGTTAAAGTCACGTATCTCGAATTCCAAGCCGGACTGTGTAAGAAACAAAAAGGTTTAAAATTCTATATTTTTTTATCTTTTTCAAATGTTAAAATTTAAAAAGGCGGCTCATTACAATGCCATACAGATAATTTGGCGCACAACGATACATCGGTCGCTAGTTCATCTTTAAAGGTCGCGTATCTCGAATTTCAAGCCATACTGTCTAAGAAACAAAAGTGTTGTAATATATTCTTCTTATCTCCTTTACATGTTCAAAATATAAAAAGGCAGATCGCTACAATGCCATACAAATGATTTGGCGCACAAGATACTTCGGTCGGAAGTTTTTGTTTAAAGTCACGTATCTCGAATTTCAAGCCGGACTGTGTAAGAAACAAAAAGGTTTAAAATTCTATATTTTTTATCTTTTTCAAGTGTTAAAATTTAAAAAGGCGGCTCATTACAATGCCATACAGATAATTTGGCGCACAATTATACATCGGTCGCTAGTTATCTTTAAAGGTCGCGTATCTCGAATTTCAAGCCATACTGTCTAAGAAACAAAAATGTTAAAAACAATATATTCTTTCTTATCCTTTCAATGTTCAAAATATAAAAGGCAGATCACTACAATGCCATCAAATGATTTGGCGCACAACTTTACTTCGGTCGGAAGTTTTTTTGTGAAAGTCACGTATCTCGAATTTCAAGCCCGACTGTCTAAGAAAAAAAAGTGTTGTATATATTCTTTCTTATCTCCTTTCAATGTTCAAAATATAAAAAGGCAGATCACTACAATGCCATACAAATGATTTGGCGCACAATTATACTTCGGTCGGAAGTTTTTTTGTTAAAGTCACGTATCTCGAATTTCAAGCCGGACTGTCTAAGAAACAAAAAGTGTTTTAATATATATTCTTTCTTATCTCCTTTCAATGTTCAAATATAAAAAGGCAGATCATACAATGCCATACAAATGATTTGGCGCACGATTATACTTTGGCCGGAAGTTTTTTTGTTAAAGTCACGTATCTCGAATTTCAAGCCGGACTGTGTAAGAAAAAAAAGGTTTAAAAATTCTATATTTTTTCTTTTTCAAATGTTAAAATTTAAAAAGGCGGCTCATTACAATGCCATACAGATAATTTGGCGCACAACGATACATCGGTCGCTAGTTCATCTTGAAAGGTCGCGTATCTCGAATTTCAAGCCATACTGTCTAAGAAACAAAAAGTGTTGTAATTATATTCTTTCTTATTCCTTTCAATGTTCAAAATATAAAAAGGCAGATCACTACAATGCCATACAATGATTTGGCGCACAATTATACTTCGGTCGGAAGTTTTTTTGTTAAAGTCACGTATCTCGAATTTAAGCCGGACTGTGTAAGAAAAAAAGGTTTAAAAATTCTATTTTTTTATCTTTTTCAAATGTTAAAATTTAAAAAGGCAGATCACTACAATGCCATACTAATGATTTGGCGCACAATTATACTTCGGTCCGAAGTTTTTTTGTTAAAGTCACGTATCTCGAATTTCAAGCCCGACTGTCAAAGAAACAAAAAGTGTTGTAATATATATTCTTTCTTATCTCCTTTCAATGTTCAAAATATAATAAGGCAGCTCATTACAATGCCATACTAATGATTTGGCGCACAATTATACTTCGGTCGGAAGTTTTTTTGTGAAAGTCACGTATCTCGAATTTCAAGCCCGACTGTGTAAGAAAAAAAAGGTTTAAAATTCTATATTTTTTTATCTTTTTCAAATGTTAAAATTTAAAAAGGCGGCTCATTACAATGCCATACAGATAATTTGGCGCACAACGATACATCGGTCGCTAGTTCATCCTTACAGGTCGCGTATCTCGAATTTCAAGCCATACTAGCTAAGAAACAAAGTGTTGTAATATATATTCTTTCTTATCTCCTTTCAATGTTCAAAATATAAAAGGCAGCTCACTACAATGCCATACTAATGATTTGGCGCACAATTATACTTCGGTCGGAAGTTTTTTTGTTAAAGTCACGTATCTCGAATTTCAAGCCGGACTGTGTAAGAAACAAAAAAGTTTAAAAATTCTATATTTTTTATCTTTTTCAATGTTAAAATTAAAAAGGCGGCTCATTACAATGCCATACAGATAATTTGGCGCACAATTATACATCGGTCGCTAG
Source organism: Trichogramma dendrolimi (assembly GCA_034770305.1). Taxonomy (NCBI): domain Eukaryota; kingdom Metazoa; phylum Arthropoda; class Insecta; order Hymenoptera; family Trichogrammatidae; genus Trichogramma; species Trichogramma dendrolimi. The sequence goes on along the minus strand of JAPMIB010000174.1, from coordinate 103,274 downwards.
TTAATCTTTAAAGGTCGTATCTCGAATTTCAAGCCCGACTGTCTAAGAAACAAAAAGTGTTGTAATATATATCTTTCTTATCTCCTTCCAATGTTCAAAATAAAAAGGCAGCTCACTACAATGCCATACTAATGATTTGGCGCACAATTATACTTCGGTCGGAAGTTTTTTGAAAGTCACGTATCTCGAATTTCAAGCCGGACTCTGTAAGAAACAAAAAGGTTTAAAAATTCTATTTTTTTATTTTCAAATGTTAAAATTTAAAAAGGCGGCTCATTACAATGCCATACAGATAATTTGGCGCACAACGATACATCGGTCGCTAGTTCATCTTTAAAGGTCGCGTATCTCGAATTTCAAGCCATACTGTCTAAGAAACAAAAAGTTGTAATATATATTCTTTCTTATCTCCTTTCAATGTTCAAAATATAAAAGGCAGATCATTACAATGCCATACAAATGATTTGGCGCACAATTATACTTCGGTCGGAAGTTTTTTGTGAAAGTCACGTATCTCGAATTTCAAGCCCGACTGTCTAAGAAACAAAAAGTGTTGTAATATATATCTTTCTTATCCTTTCAATGTTCAAAATATAAAAAGGCAGATCACTACAATGCCATACAAATGATTTGGCGCACAATTATACGGTCGGAAGTTTTTTGTTAAAGTCACGTATCTCGAATTTCCAGCCGGACTGTAAGAAACAAAAAGGTTGTTATATATCTTCTTTCTTATCTCCTTCCAATGTTCAAGATAAAAAGGCAGCTCACTACAATGCCATACAATGATTTGGCGCACAATTATACTTCGGTCGGAAGTTTTTTTGTTAAAGTCACGTATCTCGAATTTCAAGCCGGACTGTAAGAAACAAAAGGTTTAAAAATTTATTTTTTTATCTTTTTCAAATGTTAAAATTTAAAAAGGCGGCTCATTACAATGCCATACAGATAATTTGGCGCACAACGATACATCGGTCGCTAGTTCATCTTTAAAGGTCGCGTATCTCGAATTTCAAGCCATACTGTCTAAAAAAAAAAGTGTTGTAATATATATTCTTTCTTATCTCCTTTCAATGTTCAAAATATAAAAAGGCAGATCATAACAATGCCATACAAATGATTTGGCACACAATTATACTTCGGTCGGAAGTTTTTTTGTGAAAGTCACGTATCTCGAATTTCAAGCCCGACTGTCTAAGAAACAAAAAGTGTTGTAATATATATTCTTTCTTATCTCCTTTCAATGTTCAAAATATAAAAAGGCAGATCACTACAATGCCATACAAATGATTTGGCGCACAATTATACTTCGGTCGGAAGTTTTTTTGTTAAAGTCACGTATCTCGAATTTCAAGCCGGACTGTGTAAGAAACAAAAAGGTTTAAAATTCTATATTTTTTTATCTTTTTCAAATGTTAAAATTTAAAAAGGCGGCTCATTACAATGCCATACAGATAATTTGGCGCACAACGATACATCGGTCGCTAGTTCATCTTTAAAGGTCGCGTATCTCGAATTTCAAGCCATACTGTCTAAGAAACAAAAAGTGTTGTAATATATATTCTTTCTTATCTCCTTCCAATGTTCAAGATATAAAAAGGCAGCTCACTACAATGCCATACTAATGATTTGGCGCAAAATTATACTTCGGTCGGAAGTTTTTTTGTTAAAGTCACGTATCTCGAATTCTAAGCCGGACTGTGTAAGAAACAAAAAGGTTTAAGATTCTATATTTTTTTATCTTTTCAAATGTTAAAATTTAAAAAGGCGGCTCATTACAATGCATACAGATAATTTGGCGCACAACGATACATCGGTCGCTAGTTCATCTTTAAAGGTCGCGTATCTCGAATTTCAAGCCATACTGTCTAAGAAACAAAAAGTGTTGTAATATATGTTCTTTCTTATCTCCTTTCAATGTTCAAAATGTAAAAGGCAGCTCATTACAATGCCATACTAATGATTTGGCGCCCAAAATTATACTTCGGTCGGAAGTTTTTTTGTTAAAGTCACGTATCTCGAATTCCAAGCCGGACTGTGTAAGAAACAAAAGGTTTAAGAATTCTATATTTTTTTATCTTTTTCAAATGTTAAAATTTAAAAAGGCGGCTCATTACAATGCCATACAGATAATTTGGCGCACAACGATACATCGGTCGCTAGTTCATCTTTAAAGGTCGCGTATCTCGAATTTCAAGCCATACTGTCTAAGAAACAAAAGTGTTGTAATATATATTCTTTCTTATCTCCTTTCAATGTTCAAAATGTAAAAAGCAGCTCATTACAATGCCATACTAATGATTTGGCGCACAATTTACTTCGGTCGGAAGTTTTTTTGTGAAAGTCACGTATCTCGAATTTCAAGCCCGACTGTCTAGAAACAAAAAGTGTTGTAATATATATTCTTTCTTATCTCCTTTCAATGTTCAAAATATAAAAAGGCAGATCACTACAATGCCATACAAATGATTTGGCGCACAATTATACTTCGGTCGGAAGTTTTTTTGTTAAAGTCACGTATCTCGAATTCCAAGCCGGACTGTGTAAGAAACAAAAAGGTTTAAGAATTCTATATTTTTTTATCTTTTTCAAATGTTAAAATTTAAAAAAGCGGCTCATTACAATGCATACAGATAATTTGGCGCACAATTATACATCGGTCGCTAGTTCATCTTTAAAGGTCGCGTATCTCGAATTTCAAGCCATACTGTCTAAGAAACAAAAACTGTTGTAATATATATTCTTTCTTATCTCCTTCCAATGTTCAAGATATAAAAAGGCAGCTCACTACAATGCCATACTAATGATTTGGCGCACAATTATACTTCGGTCGGAAGTTTTTTGTTAAAGTCACGTATCTCGAATTCCAAGCCGGACTGTGTAAGAAACAAAAGGTTTAAGAATTCTATTTTTTTATCTTTTTCAAATGTTAAAATTTAAAAAGGCGGCTCATTACAATGCCATTCAGATAATTTGGCGCACAACGATACATCGGTCGCTAGTTCATCTTTAAAGGTCGCGTATCTCGAATTTCAAGCCATACTGTCTAAGAAACAAAAAGTGTTGTAATATATTCTTTCTTATCTCCTTTCAATGTTCAAAATATAAAAAGGCAGATCACTACAATGCCATACAAATGATTTGGCGCACAATTATACTTCGGTCGGAAGTTTTTTTGTGAAAGTCACGTATCTCGAATTTCAAGCCCGACTGTCTAAGAAAAAAAAGTGTTGTAATATTCTTTCTTATCTCCTTTCAATGTTCAAAATATAAAAAGGCAGATCACTATGCCATACAAATGATTTGGCGCACAATTATACTTCGGTCGGAAGTTTTTTTGTTAAAGTCACGTATCTCGAATTTCAAGCCGGACTGTGTAAGAAACAAAAAGGTTTAAGAATTCTATATTTTTTTATCTTTTTAAATGTTAAAATTTAAAAGGCGGCTCATTACAATGCCATACAGATAATTTGGCGCACAACGATACATCGGTCGCTTTCATCTTTAAAGGTCGCGTATCTCGAATTTCAAGCCATACTGTCTAAGAAACAAAAAGTGTTGTAATATATATTCTTTCTTATCTCCTTTCAATGTTCAAAATGTAAAAAGGCAGCTCAGTACAATGCCATACTAATGATTTGGCGCACAATTATACTTCGGTCGGAAGTTTTTTTGTTAAAGTCACGTATCTCGAATTCCAAGCCGGACTGTGTAGAAACAAAAAGGTTTAAGAATTATATTTTTTTATCTTTTCAATGTTAAAATTTAAAAAGGCGGCTCATTACAATGCCATACAGATAATTTGGCGCACAACGATACATCGGTCGCTAGTTCATCTTTAAAGGTCGTATCTCGAATTTCAAGCCATACTGTCTAAGAAACAAAAAGTGTTGTAATATATATTCTTTCTTATCTCCTTTCAATGTTCAAAATGTAAAAAGGCAGCTCATTACAATGCCATACTAATGATGGCGCACAATTATACTTCGGTCGGAAGTTTTTTTGTTAAAGTCACGTATCTCGAATTCCAAGCCGGACTGTGTAAGAAACAAAAAGGTTTAAGAATTCTATATTTTTTTATCTTTTTCAAATGTTAAAATTTAAAAAGGCGGCTCATTACAATGCCATCAGATAATTTGGCGCACAACGATACATCGGTCGCTAGTTCATCTTTAAAGGTCGCGTATCTCGAATTTCAAGCCATACTGTCTAAGAAACAAAAAGTGTTGTAATATATATTCTTTCTTATCTCCTTTCAATGTTCAAAATATAAAAGGCAGATCACTACAATGCCATACAAATGATTTGGCGCACAATTATACTTCGGTCGGAAGTTTTTTGTTAAAGTCACGTATCTCGAATTTCAAGCCGGACTGTGTAAGAAACAAAAAGGTTTAAAAATTCTATATTTTTTATCTTTTTCAAATGTTAAAATTAAAAAGGCAGATCACTACAATGCCATACTAATGATTTGGCGCACAATTATACTTCGGTCGAAGTTTTTTTGTTAAAGTCACGTATCTCGAATTTCAAGCCCGACTGTCAAGAAACAAAAAGTGTTGTAATATATATTCTTTCTTATCTCCTTTCAATGTTCAAAATATAAAGGCAGCTCATTACAATGCCATACTAATGATTTGGCGCACAATTATACTTCGGTCGGAATTTTTTTGTAAAGTCACGTATCTCGAATTCAAGCCCGACTGTGAAGAAACAAAAGGTTTAAAAATTCTATATTTTTTTATCTTTTTCAATGTTAAAATTAAAAAGGCGGCTCATTACAATGCCATACAGATAATTTGGCGCACAACGATACATCGGTCGCTAGTTCATCTTAAGGTCGCGTATCTCGAATTTCAAGCCATACTAGCTAAGAAACAAAAAGTGTTGTAATATATATTCTTTCTTATCTCCTTTCAATGTTCAAATATAAAAAGGCAGCTCACTACAATGCCATACTAATGATTTGGCGCACAATTATACTTCGGTCGGAAGTTTTTTTGTTAAAGTCACGTATCTCGAATTTCAAGCCGGACTGTGTAAGAAACAAAAAAGTTTAAAAATTCTATATTTTTTTATCTTTTTCAAGTGTTAAAATTAAAAAGGCGGCTCATTACAATGCCATACAGATAATTTGGCGCACAATTATACATCGGTCGCTAGTTCATCTTTAAAGGTCGCGTATCTCGAATTTCAAGCCGACTGTCTAAGAAACAAAAACTGTTGTAATTATATTCTTTCTTATCTCCTTCCAATGTTCAAGATATAAAAAGGCAGCTCACTACAATGCCATATGATTTGGCGCACAATTATACTTCGGTCGGAAGTTTTTTTGTTAAAGTCACGTATCTCGAATTTCAAGCCGGACTGTGTAAGAAACAAAAAGGTTTAAAAATTCTATATTTTTTATCTTTTTCAATGTTAAAATTTAAAAAGGCGGCTCATTACAATGCCATACAGATAATTTGGCGCACAACGATACATCGGTCGCTAGTTCATCTTTAAAGGTCGCGTATCTCGAATTTCAAGCCATACTGTCTAAGAAACAAAAAGTGTTGTAATATATATTCTTTCTTATCTCCTTTCAATGTTCAAAATATAAAAAGGCAGATCATACAATGCCATACAATGATTTGGCGCACAATTATACTTCGGTCGGAAGTTTTTTTGTGAAAGTCACGTATCTCGAATTTCAAGCCCGACTGTCTAAGAAACAAAAAGTGTTGTAATATATATTCTTTCTTATCTCCTTTCAATGTTCAAAATATAAAAGGCAGATCACTACAATGCCATACAAATGATTTGGCGCACAATTATACTTCGGTCGGAAGTTTTTTTGTTAAAGTCACGTATCTCGAATTCCAGCCGGACTGTAAGAAACAAAAAGGTTTAAAAATTCTATATTTTTTATCTTTTTCAAATTAAAATTTAAAAAGGCGGCTCATTACAATGCAATACAGATAATTTGGCGCACAATTATACATCGGTCGCTAGTTCATCTTTAAAGGTCGCGTATCTCGAATTTCAAGCCATACTGTCTAAGAAACAAAAACTGTTGTAATATATATTCTTTCTTATCTCCTTCCAATGTTCAAGATATAAAAAGGCAGCTCACTACAATGCCATACTAATGATTTGGCGCACAATTATACTTCGGTCGGAAGTTTTTTTGTTAAAGTCACGTATCTCGAATTTCAAGCCGGACTGTGTAAGAAACAAAAAGGTTTAAAAATTCTATATTTTTTTATCTTTTTCAAATGTTAAAATTTAAAAAGGCGGCTCATTACAATGCCATACAGATAATTTGGCGCACAACGATACATCGGTCGCTAGTTCATCTTTAAAGGTCGCGTATCTCGAATTTCAAGCCATACTGTCTAAGAAACAAAAAGTGTTGTAATATATATTCTTTCTTATCTCCTTTCAATGTTCAAAATATAAAAAGGCAGATCATACAATGCCATACAAATGATTTGGCGCACAATTATACTTCGGTCGGAAGTTTTTTTGTGAAAGTCACGTATCTCGAATTTCAAGCCCGACTGTCTAAGAAACAAAAAGTGTTGTAATATATATTTTTCTTATCTCCTTTCAATGTTCAAAATATAAAAAGGCAGATCACTACAATGCCATACAAATGATTTGGCGCACAATTATACTTCGGTCGGAAGTTTTTTTGTTAAAGTCACGTATCTCGAATTTCCAGCCGGACTGTATAAGAAACAAAAAGGTTTAAAATTCTATATTTTTTATCTTTTTCAAATATTAAAATTTAAAAAGGCGGCTCATTACAATGCAATACAGATAATTTGGCGCACAATTATACATCGGTCGCTAGTTCATCTTTAAAGGTCGCGTATCTCGAATTTCAAGCCATACTGTCTAAGAAACAAAAACTGTTGTAATATATATTCTTTCTTATCTCCTTCCAATGTTCAAGATATAAAAAGGCAGCTCACTACAATGCCATACTAATGATTTGGCGCACAAATACTTCGGTCGGAAGTTTTTTTGTTAAAGTCACGTATCTCGAATTTCAAGCCGGACTGTTAAGAAACAAAAAGGTTTAAAAATTCTATATTTTTTTATCTTTTTCAATGTTAAAATTTAAAAAGGCGGCTCATTACAATGCATACAGATAATTTGGCGCACAATTATACATCGGTCGCTAGTTCATCTTTAAAGGTCGCGTATCTCGAATTTCAAGCCATACTGTCTAAGAAACAAAAGTGTTGTAATATATTCTTTCTTATCTCCTTCAATGTTCAAATATAAAAAGGCAGCTCACTACAATGCCATACAAATGATTTGGCGCACAATTATACTTCGGTCGGAAGTTTTTTTGTTAAAGTCACGTATCTCGAATTTCAAGCCGGACTGTGTAAGAAACAAAAAGGTTTAAATTCTATATTTTTTATCTTTTTCAATGTTAAAATTTAAAAAGGCGGCTCATTACAATGCCATACAGATAATTTGGCGCACAATTATACATCGGTCGCTAGTTCATCTTTAAAGGTCGCGTATCTCGAATTTCAAGCCATACTGTCTAAGAAACAAAGTGTTGTAATATATATTCTTTCTTATCTCCTTTCAATGTTCAAAATATAAAAAGGCAGATCACTACAATGCCATATAAATGATTTGGCGCACAATTATACTTGGTCGGAAGTTTTTTGTGAAAGTCACGTATCTCGAATTCAAGCCGACTGTCCTAAGAAACGAAAAGTGTTTTAATATATTCTTTTCTTATTCCTTTCAATGTTCAAAATTAAAAAGGCAGATAACTACAATACCATATAAATATTTGGCGACCATTATACTTCGGTCGGAAGTTTTTTGTTAAAGTCACGTATCTCGAATTCCAAGCCAAGCCACTGTGTAAGAAACAAAAAAGGTTTAATTCTATATTTTTTATCTTTTTCAAATGTTAAAATTTAAAAAGGCGGCTCATTACAATGCCATAAGATAATTGGCGCACAATTATACATCGGTCGCTAGTTCATCTTTAAAGGTCGCGTACTCGAATTTCAAGCCACTGTCTAAGAAACAAAAAGTGTTGTAATATATATTCTTTCTTATCTCCTTCCAATGTTCAAGATATAAAAGGCAGCTCACTACAATGCCATACTAATGATTTGGCGCACAATTATACTTCGGTCGGAAGTTTTTTTGTGAAAGTCACGTATCTCGAATTTCAAGCCCGACTGTCTAAGAAACAAAAGTGTTGTAATATATTTCTTTTATCTCCTTTCAAGTTCAAAATATAAAAAGGCAGATCATACAATGCCATACAAAGATTTGGCGCACAATTATACTCGTCGGAAGTTTTTTTGTTAAAGTCGCGTACTCGAATTCAAGTCGCCGGACTTTGTAAGAAACAAAAGGTTTAAAAATTCTATATTTTTTTATCTTTTTCAATGTTAAAATTAAAAAGGTGGCTCATACAATGCAATACAGATAATTTGGCGCACGACGATACATCGGTCGCTAGTTCATCTTTAATGGTCCGTGTCTCGAATTTGAAGCCATACTGTCTAAGAAACAAAAAGTGTTGTAATATATATTCTTTCTTATCTCCTTTCAATGTTCAAAATATAAAAAGGCAGATCACTACAATGCCATATAAATGATTTGGCGCACAATTAACTTTGGTCGGAAGTTTTTTTGAAAGTCACGTATCTCGAATTTCACAAGCCCGACTGTCTAAGAAACAAAAAGTGTTGTATATATTTCTTTCTTATCTCCTTTCAATGTTCAAAATATAAAAGGCAGATAACTACAATACCATATAAATGATTTGGCGAACCATTATACTTCGGTCGGAAGTTTTTTTGTTAAAGTCACGTATCTCGAATTCCAAGCCGGACTGTGTAAGAAACAAAAAGGTTTAAGAATTCTATATTTTTTTATCTTTTTCAAATGTTAAAATTTAAAAAGGCGGCTCATTACAATGCCATACAGATAATTTGGCGCACAATATACATCGGTCGCTAGTTCATCTTTAAAGGTCGCGTATCTCGAATTTCAAGCCATACTGTCTAAGAAACAAAAACTGTTGTAATATATTCTTTCTTATCTCCTTCCAATGTTCAAGATATAAAAAGGCAGCTCACTACAATGCCATACTAATGATTTGGCGCACAATTATACTTCGGTCGGAAGTTTTTTTGTTAAAGTCACGTATCTCGAATTTCAAGCCGGACTGTGTAAGAAACAAAAGGTTTAAAAATTCTATATTTTTTTATCTTTTTCAATGTTAAAATTTAAAAAGGCGGCTCATTACAATGCCATACAGATAATTTGGCGCACAACGATCATCGGTCGGTCGCTAGTTCATCTTTAAAGGTCGCGTATCTCGAATTTCAAGCCATACTGTCGAAGAAACAAAAAGTGTTGTAATATATATTCTTTCTTATCTCTTTCAATGTTCAAAATATAAAAAGGCAGCTTACTACAATGCCATACTAATGATTTGGCGCACAATTATACTTCGGTCGGAAGTTTTTTTGTTAAAGTCACGTATCTCGAATTTCAAGCCCGACTGTCTAAGAAACAAAAAGTGTTGTAATATATATTCTTTCTTATCTCCTTTCAATGTTCAAGATATAAAAGGCAGATCACTACAATGCCATACAAATGATTTGGCGCACAATTATACTTCGGTCGGAAGTTTTTTTGTTAAAGTCACGTATCTCGAATTTCCAGCCGGACTGTATAAGAAACAAAAAGGTTTAAAAATTCTATATTTTTTTATCTTTTTCAAATATTAAAATTTAAAAAGGCGGCTCATTACAATGCAATACAGATAATTTGGCGCACAATTATACATCGGTCGCTAGTTCATCTTTAAAGGTCGCGTCTCTCGAATTTCAAGCCCGACTGTCTAAGAAACAAAAAGTGTTGTAATATATATTCTTTCTTATCTCCTTTCAATGTTCAAGATATAAAAAGGCAGATCACTACAATGCCATACAAATGATTTGGCGCACAATTATACTTCGGTCGGAAGTTTTTTTGTTAAAGTCACGTATCTCGAATTTCCAGCCGGACTGTATAAGAAACAAAAAGGTTTAAAAATTCTATATTTTTTTATCTTTTTCAATATTAAAATTTAAAAGGCGGCTCATTACAATGCAATACAGATAATTTGGCGCACAATTATACATCGGTCGCTAGTTCATCTTTAAAGGTCGCGTCTCTCGAATTTCAAGCCATACTGTCTAAGAAACAAAAAGTGTTGTAATATATTTCTTTCTATCTCCTTCCAATGTTCAAGATATAAAAAGGCAGCTCACTACAATGCCATACAAATGATTTGGCGCACAATTATACTTCGGTCGGAAGTTTTTTTGTTAAAGTCACGTATCTCGAATTTCAGCCGGACTGTATAAGAAACAAAAGGTTTAAAAATTCTATATTTTTTATCTTTTTCAAATGTTAAAATTTAAAAAGGCGGCTCATTACAATGCAATACAGATAATTTGGCGCACAATTATACATCGGTCGCTAGTTAATCTTTAAAGGTCGCCTATCTCGAATTTTAAGCCATACTGTCTAAGAAACAAAGTGTTGTAATATATATTCTTTCTTATCTCCTTTCAATGTTCAAAATATAAAAAGGCAGATCACTACAATGCCATACAAATGATTTGGCGCACAATTATACTTCGATCGGAAGTTTTTTTGTGAAAGTCACGTATCTCGAATTTCAAGCCCGACTGTCTAAGAAACAAAAAGTGTTGTAATATATATTCTTTCTTATCTCCTTTCAATGTTCAAAATATAAAAAGGCAGATCACTACAATGCCATATAAATGATTTGGCGCACAATTATACTTTGGTCGGAAGTTTTTTGTGAAAGTCACGTATCTCGAATTTCAAGCCCGACTGTCTAAGAAACAAAAAGTGTTGTAATATATATTCTTTCTTATCTCCTTTCAATGTTCAAAATATAAAAAGGCAGATAACTACAATACCATATAAATGATTTGGCGAACCATTATACTTCGGTCGGAAGTTTTTTTGTTAAAGTCACGTATCTCGAATTCCAAGCCGGACTGTGTAAGAAACAAAAAGGTTTAAGAATTCTATATTTTTTTATCTTTTTCAAATGTTAAAATTTAAAAAGGCGGCTCATTACAATGCCATACAGATAATTTGGCGCACAATTATACATCGGTCGCTAGTTCATCTTTAAAGGTCGCGTATCTCGAATTTCAAGCCATACTGTCTAAGAAACAAAAAGTGTTGTAAATATATTCTTTCTTATCTCCTTCCAATGTTCAAGTATAAAAAGGCAGCTCACTACAATGCCATACTAATGATTTGGCGCACAATTATACTTCGGTCGGAAGTTTTTTTGTGAAAGTCACGTATCTCGAATTTCAAGCCCGACTGTCTAAGAAACAAAAAGTGTTGTAATATATATTCTTTCTTATCTCCTTTCAATGTTCAAAATATAAAAAGGCAGATCACTACAATGCCATACAAATGATTTGGCGCACAATTATACTTCGGTCGGAAGTTTTTTTGTTAAAGTCGCGTACCTCGAATTTCAAGCCGGACTTTGTAAGAAACAAAAAGGTTTAAAAATTCTATATTTTTTTATCTTTTTCAAATGTTAAAATTTAAAAAGGTGGCTCATTACAATGCAATACAGATAATTTGGCGCACGACGATACATCGGTCGCTAGTTCATCTTTAAAGGTCGCGTGTCTCGAATTTCAAGCCATACTGTCTAAGAAACAAAAAGTGTTGTAATATATATTCTTTCTTATCTCCTTTCAATGTTCAAAATATAAAAAGGCAGATCACTACAATGCCATACAAATGATTTGGCGCACAATTATACTTCGGTCGGAAGTTTTTTTTGAAAGTCACGTATCTCGAATTTCAAGCCCGACTGTCTAAGAAACAAAAAGTGTTGTAATATATATTCTTTCTTATCTCCTTTCAATGTTCAAAATATAAAAAGGCAGATCACTACAATGCCATACAAATTATTTGGCGCACAATTATACTTCGGTCGGAAGTTTTTTTGTGAAAGTCACGTATCTCGAATTCAAGCCGACTGTCTAAGAAACAAAAAGTGTTGTAATATATATTCTTTCTTATCTCCTTTCAATGTTCAAAATATAAAAAGGCAGATCACTACAATGCCATACAATGATTTGGCGCACAATTATACTTCGGTCGGAAGTTTTTTTGTTAAAGTCACGTATCTCGAATTTCAAGCCGGACTGTATAAGAAACAAAAAGGTTTAAAAATTCTATATTTTTTTATCTTTTTCAAATGTTAAAATTTAAAAAGGCGGCTCATTACAATGCAACAGATAATTTGGCGCACAATTATACATCGGTCGCTAGTTCATCTTTAAAGGTCGCGTATCTCGAATTTCAAGCCATACTGTCTAAGAAACAAAAACTGTTGTAATATATTCTTTCTTATCTCCTTCCAATGTTCAAGATATAAAAAGGCAGCTCACTACAATGCCATACTAATGATTTGGCGCACAATTATACTTCGGTCGGAAGTTTTTTTGTTAAAGTCACGTATCTCGAATTTCAAGCCGGACTGTGTAAGAAACAAAAGGTTTAAAATTCTATATTTTTTTATCTTTTTCAAATGTTAAAATTTAAAAAGGCGGCTCATTACAATGCCATACAGATATTTGGCGCACAACGATACATCGGTCGCTAGTTCATCTTTAAAGGTTGTCGCGTATCTCGAATTTCAAGCCATACTGTCGAAGAAACAAAAAGTGTTGTAATATATTCTTTCTTATCTCCTTTCAATGTTCAAAATATAAAAAGGCAGCTCACTACAATGCCATACTAATGATTTGGCGCACAATTATACTTCGGTCGGAAGTTTTTTTGTTAAAGTCACGTATCTCGAATTTCAAGCCGACTGTCTAAGAAACAAAAAGTGTTGTAATATATTCTTTCTTATCTCCTTTCAATGTTCAATTAAAAAGGCAGATCACTACAATGCCATACAAATGATTTGGCGCACAATTATACTTCGGTCGGAAGTTTTTTTGTTAAAGTCACGTATCTCGAATTTCCAAGCCGGACTGTATAAGAAACAAAAAGGTTTAAAAATTCTATATTTTTTTATCTTTTTCAAATATTAAATTTAAAAAGGCGGCTCATTACAATGCAAACAGATAATTTGGCGCACAATTATACATCGGTCGCTAGTTCATCTTTAAAGGTCGCGTCTCTCGAATTTCAAGCCCGACTGTCTAAGAAACAAAAAGTGTTGTAATATATATTCTTCTTATCTCCTTTCAATGTTCAAATATAAAAAGGCAGATCACTACAATGCCATACAATGATTTGGCGCACAATTATACTTCGGTCGGAAGTTTTTTGTTAAAGTCACGTATCTCGAATTTCAAGCCGGACTGTATAAGAAACAAAAAGGTTTAAAATTCTATATTTTTTTATCTTTTCAAATGTTAAAATTTAAAAAGGCGGCTCATTACAATGCAACAGATAATTTGGCGCACAATTATACATCGGTCGCTAGTTCATCTTTAAAGGTCGCGTATCTCGAATTTCAAGCCATACTGTCTAAGAAACAAAAAGTTTGTAAATATATTCTTTCTTATCTCCTTCAATGTTCAAGATATAAAAGGCAGCTCACTACAATGCCATACAATGATTTGGCGCACAATTATACTTCGGTCGGAAGTTTTTTTGTTAAAGTCACGTATCTCGAATTTCCAGCCGGACTGTATAAGAAACAAAAAGGTTTAAAATTCTATATTTTTTTATCTTTTTCAAATTAAAATTTAAAAAGGCGGCTCATTACAATGCATACAGATAATTTGGCGCACAATTATACATCGGTCGCTAGTTATCTTTAAAGGTCGCGTATCTCGAATTTCAAGCCATACTGTCTAAGAAACAAAAAGTGTTGTAATATATATTCTTTCTTATCTCCTTTCAATGTTCAAAATATAAAAAGGCAGATCACTACAATGCCATACAAATGATTTGGCGCACAATTATACTTCGATCGGAAGTTTTTTTGTGAAAGTCACGTATCTCGAATTTCAAGCCCGACTGTCTAAGAAACAAAAAGTGTTTAATATAATTCTTTCTTATCTCCTTTCAATGTTCAAAATATAAAAAGGCAGATCACTACAATGCCATATAAATGATTTGGCGCACAATTATACTTCGGTCGGAAGTTTTTTTGTGAAAGTCACGTATCTCGAATTTCAAGCCCGACTGTCTAAGAAACAAAAAGTGTTGTAATATATATTCTTTCTTATCTCCTTCAATGTTCAAAATATAAAAAGGCAGATACTACAATGCCATATAATGATTTGGCGACATTATACTTCGGTCGGAAGTTTTTTTGTTAAAGTCACGTATCTCGAATTCAAGCCGGACTGTGTAAGAAACAAAAAGGTTTAAAATTCTATATTTTTTTATCTTTTTCAAATGTTAAAATTTAAAAAGGCGGCTCATTACAATGCCATACAGATAATTTGGCGCACAATTATACATCGGTCGCTAGTTCATCTTTAAAGGTCGCGTATCTCGAATTTCAAGCCATACTGTCTAAGAAACAAAAAGTGTTGTAATATATATTCTTTCTTATCTCCTTCAATGTTCAAGATATAAAAAGGCAGTCACTACAATGCCATACTAATGATTTGGCGCACAATTATACTTCGGTCGGAAGTTTTTTTGTGAAAGTCACGTATCTCGAATTTCAAGCCGACTGTCTAAGAAACAAAAAGTGTTGTAATATATATTCTTTCTTATCTCCTTTCAATGTTCAAAAATAAAAAGGCAGATCACTACAATGCCATACAAATGATTTGGCGCACAATTATACTTCGGTCGGAAGTTTTTTTGTTAAAGTCGTACTCGAATTTCAAGCCGGACTTGTAAGAAACAAAAAGGTTAAAATTCTATATTTTTTATCTTTTTCAAATGTTAAAATTTAAAAAGGGCTCATTACAATGCAATACAGATAATTTGGCGCACAACGATACATCGGTCGCTAGTTCATCTTTAAAGGTCGCGTGTCTCGAATTTCAAGCCATACTGTCTAAGAAACAAAAAGTGTTGTAATATATATTCTTTCTTATCTCCTTTCAATGTTCAAATATAAAAAGGCAGATCACTACAATGCCATACAAATGATTTGGCGCACAATTATACTTCGGTCGGAAGTTTTTTTGTGAAAGTCACGTATCTCGAATTTCAAGCCCGACTGTCTAAGAAACAAAAAGTGTGTAATATAATTCTTTCTTATCTCCTTTCAATGTTCAAAATATAAAAAGGCAGATCACTACAATGCCATACAATATTTGGCGCACAATTATACTTCGGTCGGAATTTTTTTGTGAAAGTCACGTATCTCGAATTTCAAGCCGACTGTCTAAGAAACAAAAAGTGTTGTAATATATATTCTTTCTTATCTCCTTTCAATGTTCAAAATATAAAAAGGCAGATCACTACAATGCCATACAAATGATTTGGCGCACAATTATACTTCGGTCGGAAGTTTTTTTGTTAAAGTCACGTATCTCGAATTCAAGCCGGACTGTGTAAGAAACAAAAAGGTTTAAGAATTCTATATTTTTTTATCTTTTTCAAGTGTTAAAATTAAAAAGGCGGCTCATTACAATGCCATACAGATAATTTGGCGCACAATTATACATCGGTCGCTAGTTCATCTTTAAAGGTCGCGTATCTCGAATTTCAAGCCATACTGTCTAAGAAACAAAAAGTGTTGTAATATATATTCTTTCTTATCTCCTTCCAATGTTCAAGATATAAAAGGCAGCTCACTACAATGCCATACTAATGATTTGGCGCACAATTATACTTCGGTCGGAAGTTTTTTTGTTAAAGTCACGTATCTCGAATTTCAAGCGCGGACTGTGTAAGAAACAAAAAGGTTTAAAATTCTATATTTTTTATCTTTTTCAAATGTTAAAATTTAAAAAGGCGGCTCATTACAATGCCATACAGATAATTTGGCGCACAACGATACATCGGTCGCTAGTTCATCTTTAAAGGTCGCGTATCTCGAATTTCAAGCCATACTGTCGAAGAAACAAAAAGTGTTGTAATATATATTCTTTCTTATCTCCTTTCAATGTTC
Organism: Trichogramma dendrolimi; assembly: GCA_034770305.1. NCBI lineage: Eukaryota > Metazoa > Arthropoda > Insecta > Hymenoptera > Trichogrammatidae > Trichogramma > Trichogramma dendrolimi. Next base: position 87,139 of record JAPMIB010000174.1, on the reverse strand, counting down.
AAAATATAAAAAGGCAGCTCACTACAATGCCATACTAATGATTTGGCGCACAATTATACTTCGGTCGGAAGTTTTTTTGTTAAAGTCACGTATCTCGAATTTCAAGCCCGGACTAAGAAAAAAAAGTGTTGTAATATATATTCTTTCTTATCTCCTTTCAATGTTCAAGATATAAAAAGGCAGATCACTACAATGCCATACAAATGATTTGGCGCACAATTATACTTCGGTCGGAAGTTTTTTTGTTAAAGTCACGTATCTCGAATTTCCAGCCGGACTGTATAAGAAACAAAAAGGTTTAAAAATTCTATATTTTTTTATCTTTTTCAAATATTAAAATTTAAAAAGGCGGCTCATTACAATGCAATACAGATAATTTGGCGCACAATTATACATCGGTCGCTAGTTCATCTTTAAAGGTCGCGTCTCTCGAATTTCAAGCCCGACTGTCTAAGAAACAAAAAGTGTTGTAATATATATTCTTTCTTATCTCCTTTCAATGTTCAAGATATAAAAAGGCAGATCACTACAATGCCATACAAATGATTTGGCGCACAATTATACTTCGGTCGGAAGTTTTTTTGTTAAAGTCACGTATCTCGAATTTCCAGCCGGACTGTATAAGAAACAAAAAGGTTTAAAAATTCTATATTTTTTTATCTTTTTCAAATATTAAAATTTAAAAAGGCGGCTCATTACAATGCAATACAGATAATTTGGCGCACAATTATACATCGGTCGCTAGTTCATCTTTAAAGGTCGCGTCTCTCGAATTTCAAGCCATACTGTCTAAGAAACAAAAAGTGTTGTAATATATATTCTTTCTTATCTCCTTCCAATGTTCAAGATATAAAAAGGCAGCTCACTACAATGCCATACAAATGATTTGGCGCACAATTATACTTCGGTCGGAAGTTTTTTGTTAAAGTCACGTATCTCGAATTTCCAGCCGGACTGTATAAGAAACAAAAAGGTTTAAAAATTCTATATTTTTTATCTTTTTCAAATATTAAAATTTAAAAAGGCGGCTCATTACAATGCAATACAGATAATTTGGCGCACAATTAACATCGGTCGCTAGTTAATCTTTAAAGGTCGCCTATCTCGAATTTTAAGCCATACGTCTAAGAAACAAAGTGTTGTAATAATATTCTTTTTATCTCCTTTCAATGTTCAAAATATAAAAAGGCAGATCACTACAATGCCATACAAATGATTTGGCGCACAATTATACTTCGATCGGAAGTTTTTTGTGAAAGTCACGTATCTCGAATTTAAGCCCGACTGTCTAAGAAACAAAAAGTGTTGTAATATATTCTTTCTTATCTCCTTTCAATGTTCAAAATATAAAAAGGCAGATCACTACAATGCCATATAAATGATTTGGCGCACAATTATACTTTGGTCGGAAGTTTTTTTGTGAAAGTCACGTATCTCGAATTTCAAGCCCGACTGTCTAAGAAACAAAAAGTGTTGTAATATATATTCTTTCTTATCTCCTTTCAATGTTCAAAATATAAAAAGGCAGATAACTACAATACCATATAAATGATTTGGCGAACCATTATACTTCGGTCGGAAGTTTTTTTGTTAAAGTCACGTATCTCGAATTCCAAGCCGGACTGTGTAAGAAACAAAAAGGTTTAAGAATTCTATATTTTTTTATCTTTTTCAAATGTTAAAATTTAAAAAGGCGGCTCATTACAATGCCATACAGATAATTTGGCGCACAATTATACATCGGTCGCTAGTTCATCTTTAAAGGTCGCGTATCTCGAATTTCAAGCCATACTGTCTAAGAAACAAAAAGTGTTGTAATATATATTCTTTCTTATCTCCTTCCAATGTTCAAGATATAAAAAGGCAGCTCACTACAATGCCATACTAATGATTTGGCGCACAATTATACTTCGGTCGGAAGTTTTTTTGTGAAAGTCACGTATCTCGAATTTCAAGCCCGACTGTCTAAGAAACAAAAAGTGTTGTAATATATATTCTTTCTTATCTCCTTTCAATGTTCAAAATATAAAAAGGCAGATCACTACAATGCCATACAAATGATTTGGCGCACAATTATACTTCGGTCGGAAGTTTTTTTGTTAAAGTCGCGTACTCGAATTTCAAGCCGGACTTGTAAGAAAAAAAAGGTTTAAAAATTCTATATTTTTTATCTTTTTCAAATGTTAAAATTTAAAAAGGGGCTCATTACAATGCAATACAGATAATTTGGCGCACGACGATACATCGGTCGCTAGTTCATCTTTAAAGGTCGCGTGTCTCGAATTTCAAGCCTACTGTCTAAGAAACAAAAAGTGTTGTAATATATTCTTTCTTATCTCCTTTCAATGTTCAAAATATAAAAAGGCAGATCACTACAATGCCATACAAATGATTTGGCGCACAATTATACTTCGGTCGGAAGTTTTTTTGTGAAAGTCACGTATCTCGAATTTCAAGCCCGACTGTCTAAGAAACAAAAAGTGTTGTAATATATTCTTTCTTATCTCCTTTCAATGTTCAAAATATAAAAAGGCAGATCACTACAATGCCATACAAATTATTTGGCGCACAATTATACTTCGGTCGGAAGTTTTTTTGTGAATGTCACGTATCTCGAATCTCAAGCCGGACTCTCTAAAAAACAAAAAGGGTTGTAATATATATTCTTTCTTATCTCCTTTCGATGTTCAAAATGTAAAAAGGCAGCTCATTACAATGCCATACTAATGATTTGGCGCACAATTATACTTCGGTCGGAAGTTTTTTTGTTAAAGTCGCGTATCTCGAATTTCAAGCCGGACTGTGTAAGAAACAAAAAGGTTTAAAAATTCTATATTTTTTCATCTTTTCCAAATGTTAAAATTTAAAAAGGCGGCTCATTACAATGCCATACAGATAATTTGGCGCACAACGATACATCGGTCGCTAGTTCACCTTCAAAGGTCGCGTATCTCGAATTTCAAGCCATATGTCTAAGAAACAAAAAGTGTTGTAATATATATTCTTTCTTATCTCCTTCCAAGGTTCAAGATATAAAAAGGCAGCTCACTACAATGCAATACTAATGATTTGGCGCACAATTATACTTCGGTCGGAAGTTTTTTTGTTAAAGTCACGTATCTCGAATTCCAAGCCGGACTGTGTAAGAAACAAAAAGTGTTGTAATATATATTCTTTCTTATCTCCTTCCAAGGTTCAAGATATAAAAAGGCAGCTCACTACAATGCAATACTAATGATTTGGCGCACAATTATACTACGGTCGGAAGTTTTTTTGTTAAAGTCACGTATCTCGAATTCCAAGCCGGACTGTGTAAGAAACAAAAAGTGTTGTAATATATTCTTTCTTATCTCCTTTCAATGTTCAAAATATAAAAAGGCAGATCACTACAATGCCATACAAATGATTTGGCGCACAATTATACTTCGGTCGGAAGTTTTTTTGTTAAAGTCGCGTATCTCGAATTTCAAGCCGGACTTGTAAGAAACAAAAAAAGTTGTAATATATATTCTTTCTTATCTCCTTTCAATGTTCAAATAAAAAGGCAGATCACTAGAATGCCATACAAATGATTCGCGCACAATTATACTTCGGTCGGAAGTTTTTTTGTTAAAGTCACGTATCTCGAATTCTAAGCCGGACTGTGTAAGAAACAAAAAGGTTTAAGAATTCTATATTTTTTATCTTTTCAAATGTTAAAATTTAAAAAGGCGGCTCATTACAATGCCATACAGATAATTTGGCGCACAACGATACATCGGTCGGTCGCTAGTTCATCTTTAAAGGTCGCGTATCTCGAATTTCAAGCCATACTGTCTAAGAAACAAAAAGTGTTGTAATATATATTCTTTCTTATCTCCTTCCAATGTTCAAGATAAAAAAGGCAGCTCACACAATTGCCATACTAATGATTTGGCGCAAAATATACTTCGGTCGGAAGTTTTTTTGTTAAAGTCACGTATCTCGAATGTAGCCGGACTGTGTAAGAAACAAAAAGGTTTAAGAATTCTATATTTTTTTATCTTTTTCAAATGTTAAAATTTAAAAAGGCGGCTCATTACAATGCCATACAGATATTTGGCGCACAACGATACATCGGTCGCTAGTTCATCTTAAAGGTCGCGTATCGAATTTCAAGCATACTGTCTAAGAACAAAAGTGTTGTATATATTCTTTCTTATCCTTTCAATGTTCAAATATAAAAAGGCAGATCATTACAATGCCATACAAATGATTTGGCGCACAATTATACTTCGGTCGGAAGTTTTTTGTTAAAGTCACGTATCTCGAATTCCAAGCCGGACTGTGTAAGAAACAAAAAGGATTAAGATATTTATATTTTTTTATCTTTTTCAAATGTTAAAATTTAAAAAGGCGGCTCATTACAATGCATACAGATAATTTGGCGCACAACGATACATCGGTCGCTAGTTCATCTTTAAAGGTCGCGTATCTCGAATTTCAAGCCCGACTGTCTAAGAAACAAAAAGGTTGTATATATTCTTTCTTATCTCCTTTCAATGTTCAAATATAAAAAGGCAGATCATACATTGCCATACAAATGATTTGGCGCACAATTATACTTCGTCGGAAGTTTTTTTGTTAAAGTCGCGTATCTCGAATTTCAAGCCGGACTTTGTAAGAACAAAAAGTGTTGTAAATATTCTTTCTTATCTCCTTCAATGTTCAAATAAAAAAGGCAGATCACTACAATGCCATACAAATGATTCGGCGCACAATTATACTTCGGTCGGAAGTTTTTTTGTGAAAGTCACGTATCTCGAATTTCAAGCCGGACTGTCTAGAACAAAAAGTGTTGTAATATATCTTTCTTATCTCCTTCCAATGTTCAAGATATAAAAAGGCAGCTCACTACAATGCCATACTAATGATTTGGCGCACAATTATACTTCGGTCGGAAGTTTTTGTTAAAGTCACGTATCTCGAATTCCAAGCCGGACTATGTAAGAAACAAAAAGGTTTAAAAATTTCTTTTTTTATCTTTTTCAAGTGTTAAAATTAAAAGGCGGCTCATTACAATGCCATACAGATAATTTGGCGCACACGATACATCGGTCGCTAGTTCATCTTTAAAGTCGCGTATCTCGAATTTCAAGCCCGACTGTCTAAGAAACAAAAAGTGTTGTAATATATATTCTTTCTTATCTCCTTTCAATGTTCAAAATATAAAAAGGCAGATCACTACAATGCCATACAAATGATTTGGCGCACAATATACTTCGTCGGAAGTTTTTTGTGAAAGTCACGTATCTCGAATTTAAAAGCGCCGACTGTCTAAGAAACAAAAAGTGTTGTAATAATATTCTTTCTTATCTCCTTTCAATGTTCAAAATATAAAAAGGCAGTCACTACAATGCCATCTAAATGATTTGGCGCACAATTATACTTTGGTCGGAAGTTTTTTGTGAAAGTCACGTATCTCGAATTTCAAGCGACTGTCTAAGAAACAAAAAGTGTTGTAATCTATATTCTTTCTTATCTCCTTTCAATGTTCAAAATATAAAAGGCAGATCACTACAGACCATATAATGATTTGGCGAACCATTATACTTCGGTCGGAAGTTTTTTTGTTAAAGTCACGTATCTCGAATTCCAAGCCGGACTGTGTAAGAAACAAAAAGGTTTAAGAATTCTATATTTTTTATCTTTTTCAAATGTTAAAATTTAAAAAGGCGGCTCATTACAATGCCATACAGATAATTTGGCGCACAATTATACATCGGTCGCTAGTTCATCTTTAAAGGTCGCGTATCTCGAATTTCAAGCCATACTGTCTAAGAAACAAAAAGTGTTGTAATATATATTCTTTCTTATCTCCTTTCCAATGTTCAAGATATAAAAGGCAGCTCACTACAATGCCATACTAATGATTTGGCGCACAATTATACTTCGGTCGGAAGTTTTTTTGTGAAAGTCACGTATCTCGAATTTCAAGCCCGACTGTCTAAGAAACAAAAAGTGTTGTAATATATATTCTTTCTTATCTCCTTTCAATGTTCAAAATATAAAAGGCAGATCACTACAATGCCATACAAATGATTTGGCGCACAATTATACTTCGGTCGGAAGTTTTTTTGTTAAAGTCGCGTATCTCGAATTCAAGCCGGACTTGTAAGAAAAAAAGGTTTAAAATTCTATATTTTTTATCTTTTTCAAATGTTAAAATTTAAAAGGTGGCTTACAATGCAATACAGATAATTTGGCGCACAACGATACATCGGTCGCTAGTTCATCTTAAAGGTCGCGTGTCTCGAATTTCAAGCCATACTGTCTAAGAAACAAAAGTGTTGTAATAATATTCTTTCTTATCTCCTTTCAATGTTCAAAATAAAAAGGCAGATCACTACAATGCCATACAAATGATTTGGCGCACAATTATACTTCGTCGGAAGTTTTTTGTGAAAGTCACGTATCTCGAATTTCAAGCGACTGTCTAAGAAAAAAAGTGTTGTAATATATATTCTTTCTTATCTCCTTTCAATGTTCAAAATATAAAAAGGCAGATCACTACAATGCCATACAAATATTTGGCGCACAATTATACTTCGGTCGGAAGTTTTTTTGTGAAGTCACGTATCTCGAATCTCAAGCCGGACTGTCTAAAAACAAAAAGGTTGTAATATATATTCTTTCTTATCTCCTTCAATGTTCAAAATGTAAAAAGGCAGCTCATTACAATGCCATACTAATGATTTGGCGCACAATTATACTTCGGTCGGAAGTTTTTTTGTTAAAGTCACGTATCTCGAATTCAAGCCGGACTGTGTAAGAAACAAAAAGGTTTAAAAATTCTATATTTTTTCATCTTTTCCAAATGTTAAAATTTAAAAAGGCGGCTCATTACAATGCCATACAGATAATTTGGCGCACAACGATACATCGGTCGCTAGTTCACCTTAAAGGTCGCGTATCTCGAATTTCAAGCCATATGTCTAAGAAACAAAAAGTGTTGTAATATATATTCTTTCTTATCTCCTTCCAATGTTCAAGATATAAAAAGGCAGCTCACTACATGCCAATACTAATGATTTGGCGCACAATTATACTTCGGTCGGAAGTTTTTTTGTTAAAGTCACGTATCTCGAATTCCAAGCCGGACTGTGTAAGAAACAAAAGTGTTGTAAATATATTCTTTCTTATCTCCTTCAATGTTCAATAAAAAAGGCAGCTCACTACAATGCAATAATGATTTGGCGCACAATTATACTTCGGTCGGAAGTTTTTTTGTTAAAGTCACGTATCTCGAATTCCAAGCCGGACTGTAAGAAACAAAAGTGTTGTAATATATATTCTTTCTTATCTCCTTCCAAGTTCAAATATAAAAAGGCAGCTCACTACAATGCAATACTAATGATTTGGCGCACAATTATACTCGGTCGGAAGTTTTTTTGTTAAAGTCACGTATCTCGAATTCCAAGCCGGACTGTGTAAGAAACAAAAAGTGTTGTAATATATTCTTTTTATCTCCTTTCAATGTTCAAAATTAAAAGGCAGATCACTACAATGCCATACAATGATTTGGCGCACAATTATACTTCGGTCGGAAGTTTTTTGTTAAAGTCGCGTATCTCGAATTTCAAGCCGGCCTTTGTAAGAAACAAAAAGTGTTGTAATATATATCTTTCTTATCTCCTTTCAATGTTCAAATATAAAAAGGCAGCTCACTACAATGCCATACTAATGATTTGGCGCACAATTATACTTCGGTCGGAAGTTTTTTGTTAAAGTCACGTATCTCGAATTTCAAGCCGGACTGTGTAAGAAACAAAAAGGTTTAAAATTCTATATTTTTTTATCTTTTCAAATGTTAAAATTTAAAAAGGCGGCTCATTACAATGCCATACAGATAATTTGGCGCACAACGTACATCGGTCGCTAGTTCATCTTTAAAGGTCGCGTATCTCGAATTTCAAGCCATACTGTCTAAGAAACAAAAAGTGTTGTAATATATATTCTTTCTTATCTCCTTTCAATGTTCAAATATAAAAAGGCAGATCACTACAATGCCATACAAATGATTTGGCGCACATTATACTTCGGTCGGAAGTTTTTTTGTTAAAGTCACGTATCTCGAATTCAAGCCGGACTGTGTAAGAAACAAAAAGGTTTAAGAATTCTATATTTTTTTATCTTTTTCAAATGTTAAAATTTAAAAAGGCGGCTCATTACAATGCCATACAGATAATTTGGCGCACAACGATACATCGGTCGCTAGTTCATCTTTAAAGGTCGCGTATCTCGAATTTCAAGCCCGACTGTCTAAGAAACAAAAAGTGTTGTAATATATATTCTTTCTTATCTCCTTCAATGTTCAAAATATAAAAAGGCAGATCACTACAATGCCATAAATGATTTGGCGCACAATTATACTTCGGTCGGAAGTTTTTTGTTAAAGTCACGTATCTCGAATTTCAAGCCGGACTTGTAAGAACAAAAGTGTTGTAATATATATTCTTTCTTATCTCCTTTCAATGTTCAAAATATAAAAGGCAGATCATACAATGCCATACAAATGATTGGCGCACAATTATACTTCGGTCGGAAGTTTTTTTGTGAAAGTCACGTATCTCGAATTTCAAGCCGGACTGTCTAGAAACAAAAAGTGTTGTAATATATTCTTTCTTATCTCCTTCAATGTTCAAGATATAAAAAGGCAGCTCACTACAATGCCATACTAATGATTTGGCGCACAATTATACTTCGGTCGGAAGTTTTTTGTTAAAGTCACGTATCTCGAATTCAAGCCGGACTGTGTAAGAAACAAAAAGTGTTGTAATATATATTCTTTCTTATCTCCTTTCAATGTTCAAAATTAAAAAGGCAGATCACTACAATGCCATACAAATGATTTGGCGCACAATTATACTTCGGTCGGAAGTTTTTTGTTAAAGTCGCGTATCTCGAATTTCAAGCCGACTGTAAGAAACAAAAAGTGTTGTAATATATATTCTTTCTTATCTCCTTTCAATGTTCAAAATATAAAAAGGCAGATCACTACATGCCATATAAATGATTTGGCGAACCATTATACTTCGGTCGGAAGTTTTTTTGTTAAAGTCACGTATCTCGAATTCAAGCCGGACTGTGTAAGAAACAAAAAGGTTTAAAATTCTATATTTTTTTATCTTTTTCAAATGTTAAAATTTAAAAAGGCGGCTCATTACAATGCCATACAGATAATTTGGCGCACAATTATACATCGGTCGCTAGTTCATCTTTAAAGGTCGCGTATCTCGAATTTCAAGCCATACTGTCTAAGAAACAAAAAGTGTTGTAATATATATTCTTTCTTATCTCCTTCCAATGTTCAAATATAAAAAGGCAGCTCACTACAATGCCATACTAATGATTTGGCGCACAATTATACTTCGGTCGGAAGTTTTTTTGTTAAAGTCACGTATCTCGAATTTCAAGCCGGACTGTCTAAGAAACAAAAAGTGTTGTAATATATTTCTTTCTTATCTCCTTTCAATGTTCAAAATATAAAAGGCCGATCACTACAATGCCATACAAATGATTTGGCGCACAATTATACTTCGGTCGAAGATTTTTTGTGAAAGTCACGTATCTCGAATTTCAAGCCCGACTGTCTAAGAAACAAAAAGTGTTGTAATATATATTCTTTCTTATCTCCTTCCAATGTTCAAGATAAAAAGGCAGCTCACTACAATGCCATACTAATGATTTGGCGCACAATTATACTTCGGTCGAAGTTTTTTGTTAAAGTCACGTATCTCGAATTCTAAGCCGGACTGTGTAAGAAACAAAAAGGTTTAAAAATTCTATATTTTTTTATCTTTTTCAAATGTTAAAATTTAAAAAGGCAGCTCATTACAATGCAATACAGATAATTTGCCGCACAATTATACATCGGTCGCTAGTTCATCTTTAAAGGTCGCGTATCTCGAATTTCAAGCCATACTGTCTAAGAAACAAAAAGTGTTGTAATATATATTCTTTCTTATCTCCTTTCAATGTTCAAAATATAAAAAGGCAGATCATTACAATGCCATACAAATGATTTGGCGCACTATACTTTGGTCGGAAGTTTTTTTGTGAAAGTCACGTATCTCGAATTTCAAGCCCGACTGTCTAAGAAACAAAAGTGTTGTAATATATATTCTTTCTTATCTCCTTTCAATGTTAAAATATAAAAAGGCAGATCACTACAATGCCATACAAATGATTCGGCGCACAATTATACTTCGGTCGGAAGTTTTTTTGTGAAAGTCACGTATCGAATTCAAGCCGGATGTCTTAGAAACAAAAAGTGTTGTAATATATATTCTTTCTTATCTCCTTCCAATGTTCAAGATATAAAAAGGCAGCTCACTACAATGCCATACTAATGATTGGCGCACAATTATACTTCGGTCGGAAGTTTTTTTGTTAAAGTCACGTATCTCGAATTCCAAGCCGGACTGTGTAAGAAACAAAAAGTGTTGTAATATATTCTTTCTTATCTCCTTTCAATGTTCAAAATATAAAAGGCAGATCACTACAATGCCATACAAATGATTTGCGCACAATTATACTTCGGTCGGAAGTTTTTTGTTAAAGTCGCGTATCTCGAATTTCAAGCCGGACTTTGTAAGAAACAAAAGTGTTGTAATATATATTCTTTCTTATCTCCTTTCAATGTTCAAAATATAAAAAGGCAGATCACTAGAATGCCATACAAATGTCGGCGCACAATTATACTTCGGTCGGAAGTTTTTTTGTGAAAGTCACGTATCTCGAATTTCAAGCCGGACTGTCTTAGAAACAAAAAGTGTTGTAATATATTTCTTTCTTATCTCCTTTCAATGTTAAAATATAAAAAGGCAGATCATTACAAAGCCATACAAATGATTTGGCGCACAATTATACTTCGGTCGGAAGTTTTTTTGTTAAAGTCGCGTATCTCGAATTTCAAGCCGGACTGTGTAAGAAACAAAAAGGTTTAAAAATTCTATATTTTTTTATCTTTTTCAAATGTTAAAATTTAAAAAGGCGGCTCATTAAATGCCATACAGATAATTTGGCGCACGACGATACATCGGTCACTAGTTCATCTTTAAGGTCGCGTATCTCGAATTTCAAGCCATAATGTCTAAGAAAAAAAAGTGTTGTAATATATATTCTTTCTTATCTCCTTTCAATGTTCAAAATAAAAAGGCAGATCACTACAATGCCATACAAATGATTTGGCGCACAATTATACTTCGGTCGGAAGTTTTTTTGTGAAAGTCACGTATCTCGAATTTCAAGCCCGACTGTCTAAGAAACAAAAAGTGTTGTAATATATTCTTTCTTATCTCCTTTCAATGTTCAAAATATAAAAAGGCAGATCACTACAATGCCATACAAATGATTTGGCGCACAATTATACTTCGGTCGGAAGTTTTTTTGTTAAAGTCACGTATCTCGAATTCCAAGCCGGACTGTGTAAGAAACAAAAAGGTTTAAGAATTCTATATTTTTTTCATCTTTTCCAAATGTTAAAATTTAAAAAGGCGGCTCATTACAATGCCATACAGATAATTTGGCGCACAACGATACATCGGTCGCTAGTTCATCTTTAAAGGTCGCGTATCTCGAATTTCAAGCCATAGTGTCTAAGAAACAAAAAGTGTTGTAATATATATTCTTTCTTATCTCCTTCCAAGGTTCAAGATATAAAAGGCAGCTCACTACAATGCAATACTAATGATTTGGCGCACAATTATACTTCGGTCGGAAGTTTTTTTTGTTAAAGTCACGTATCTCGAATTCCAAGCCGGACTGTGTAAGAAACAAAAAGTGTTGTAATATATATTCTTTCTTATCTCCTTCCAAGGTTCAAGATATAAAAAGGCAGCTCACTACAATGCAATACTAATGATTTGGCGCACAATTATACTTCGGTCGGAAGTTTTTTTGTTAAAGTCACGTATCTCGAATTCCAAGCCGGAATGTCTTAGAAACAAAAAGTGTTGTAATATATATTCTTTCTTATCTCCTTTCAATGTTTAAAATATAAAAAGGCAGATCATTACAATGCCATACAAATGATTTGGCGCACAATTATACTTCGGTCGGAAGTTTTTTGTTAAAGTCGCGTATCTCGAATTTCAAGCCGGACTGTGTAAGAAACAAAAAGGTTTAAAAATTCTATATTTTTATCTTTTTCAAATGTTAAAATTTAAAAAGGCGGCTCATTAAAATGCCATACAGATAATTTGGCGCACGACGATACATCGGTCGCTAGTTCATCTTTAAAGGTCGCGTATCTCGAATTTCAAGCCATAATGTCTAAGAAACAAAAAGTGTTGTAATATATATTCTTTCTTATCTCCTTTCAATGTTCAAAATAAAAAGGCAGATCACTACAATGCCATACAAATGATTTGGCGCACAATTATACTTCGGTCGGAAGTTTTTTTGTGAAAGTCACGTATCTCGAATTTCAAGCCCGACTGTCTAAGAAACAAAAAGTGTTGTAATATATATTCTTTCTTATCTCCTTTCAATGTTTAAAATATAAAAAGGCAGCTCACTACAATGCCATACTAATGATTTGGCGCACAATTATACTTCGGTCGGAAGTTTTTTTGTTAAAGTCACGTATCTCGAATTCAAGCCGGACTGTAAGAAACAAAAAGTGTTGTAATATATTTCTTTCTTATCTCCTTTCAATGTTCAAATATAAAAAGGCAGATCACTACAATGCCATACAAATGATTTGGCGCACAATTATACTTCGGTCGGAAGTTTTTTTGTTAAAGTCGCGTATCTCGAATTTCAAGCCGGACTTGTGTAAGAAACAAAAAGTGTTGTAATATATTCTTTCTTATCCTTTCAATGTTCAAAATATAAAAGGCAGATCACTAGAATGCCATACAAATGATTCGGCGCACAATTATACTTCGGTCGGAGTTTTTTTGTGAAGTCACGTATCTCGAATTTCAAGCCGGACTGTCTTAGAAACAAAAAGTGTTGTAATATTTTCTTTCTTATCTCCTTTCAATGTTTAAAATATAAAAGGCAGATCATACAATGCCATACAAATGATTTGGCGCACAATTATACTTCGGTCGGAAGTTTTTTTGTTAAAGTCGCGTATCTCGAATTTCAAGCCGGACTGTGTAAGAAACAAAAAGGTTTAAAATTCTATATTTTTTTATCTTTTTCAAATGTTAAAATTTAAAAAGGCGGCTCATTAAAATGCCATACAGATAATTTGGCGCACGACGATACATCGGTCACTAGTTCATCTTTAAAGGTCGCGTATCTCGAATTTCAAGCCATAATGTCTAAGAAACAAAAAGTGTTGAAATATATTCTTTCTTATCTCCTTTCAATGTTCAAATTAAAAAGGCAGATCACTACAATGCCATACAAATGATTTGGCGCACAATTATACTTCGGTCGGAAGTTTTTTTGTGAAAGTCACGTATCTCGAATTTCAAGCCCGACTGTCTAAGAAACAAAAAGTGTTGATATATTCTTTCTTATCTCCTTTCAATGTTCAAAATATAAAAAGGCAGATCACTACAATGCCATACAAATGATTTGGCGCACAATTATACTTCGGTCGGAAGTTTTTTTGTTAAAGTCACGTATCTCGAATTCCAAGCCGGACTGTGTAAGAAACAAAAAGGTTTAAGAATTCTATATTTTTTCATCTTTTCCAAATGTTAAAATTTAAAAAGGCGGCTCATTACAATGCCATACAGATAATTTGGCGCACAACGATACATCGGTCGCTAGTTCATCTTTAAAGGTCGCGTATCTCGAATTTCAAGCCATAGTGTCTAAGAAACAAAAAGTGTTGTAATATATATTCTTTCTTATCTCCTTCCAAGGTTCAAGATATAAAAAGGCAGCTCACTACAATGCAATACTAATGATTTGGCGCACAATTATACTTCGGTCGGAAGTTTTTTTGTTAAAGTCACGTATCTCGAATTCCAAGCCGGACTGTGTAAGAAACAAAAAGTGTTGTAATATATATTCTTTCTTATCTCCTTCCAAGGTTCAAGATATAAAAAGGCAGCTCACTACAATGCAATACTAATGATTTGGCGCACAAATTATCGGTCGGAAGTTTTTTGTTAAAGTCACGTATCTCGAATTCAAGCCGGAATGTCTTAGAAACAAAAAGTGTTGTAATTATATTCTTTCTTATCTCCTTTCAATGTTTAAAATATAAAAAGGCAGATCATTACAATGCCATACAATGATTTGGCGCACAATTATACTTCGGTCGGAAGTTTTTTTGTTAAAGTCGCGTATCTCGAATTTCAAGCCGGACTGTGTAAGAAACAAAAAGGTTTAAAATTCTATATTTTTTATCTTTTTCAAATGTTAAAATTTAAAAAGGCGCTCATTAAATGCCATACAGATAATTTGGCGCACGACGATACATCGGTCGCTAGTTCATCTTTAAAGGTCGCGTATCTCGAATTTCAAGCCATAATGTCTAAGAAACAAAAAGTGTTGTAATATATATTCTTTCTTATCTCCTTTCAATGTTCAAATATAAAAAGGCAGATCACTACAATGCCATACAAATGATTTGGCGCACAATTATACTTCGGTCGGAAGTTTTTTTGTGAAAGTCACGTATCTCGAATTTCAAGCCCGACTGTCTAAGAAACAAAAAGTGTTGTAATATATATTCTTTCTTATCTCCTTTCAATGTTTAAAATATAAAAAGGCAGATCTACAATGCCATACAAATGATTTGGCGCACAATTATACTTCGGTCGGAAGTTTTTTTGTTAAAGTCGCGTATCTCGAATTTCAAGCCGGACTGTGTAAGAAACAAAAAGGTTTAAGAATTCTATATTTTTTATCTTTTTCAAATGTTAAAATTAAAAAGGCAGCTCATTACAATGCAATACAGATAATTTGGCGCACAATTATACATCGGTCGCTAGTTCATCTTTAAAGGTCACGTATCTCGAATTTCAAGCCATACTGTCTAAGAAACAAAAAGTGTTGTAATATATTCTTTCTTATCTTTCAATGTTCAAAATATAAAAAGGCAGATCATTACAATGCCATACAAGATTTGGCGCACAATTATACTACGGTCGCTAGTTCATCTTTAAAGGTCGCGTATCTCGAATTTCAAGCCATACTGTCTAAGAAACAAAAAGTGTTGTAATATATATTCTTTCTTATCTCCTTTCAATGTTCAAAATATAAAAAGGCATTACAATGCCATACAAATGATTTGGCGCACAATTATACTTCGGTCGGAAGTTTTTTGTGAAAGTCACGTATCTCGAATTTCAAGCCCGACTGTCTAAGAAACAAAAAGTGTTGTAATATATATTCTTTCTTATCTCCTTTCAATGTTCAAAATATAAAAAGGCAGATCACTACAATGCCATACAAATGATTTGGCGCACAATTATACTTCGGTCGGAAGTTTTTTTGTTAAAGTCACGTATCTCGAATTTCCAGCCGGACTGTATAAGAAACAAAAAAGTTTAAAATAAATTCATTTTTTTATCTTTTCAAGTGTTAAAATTAAAAAGGCGGCTCATTACAATGCCATTCAGATAATTTGGCGCACAACGATACATCGGTCGCTAGTTCATCTTTAAAGGTCGCGTATCTCGAATTTCAAGCCATACTGTCTAAGAAACAAAAAGTGTTGTAATATATATTCTTTCTTATCTCCTTCCAATGTTCAAGATATAAAAAGGCAGCTCACTACAATGCCATACTAATGATTTGGCGCACAATTATACTTCGGTCGGAAGTTTTTTTGTTAAAGTCACGTATCTCGAATTTCCAGCCGGACTGTATAGAAACAAAAAGTTTAAAAATTCTATATTTTTTTATCTTTTTCAAGTGTTAAATTAAAAAGGCGGCCTTACAATGCCATTCAGATAATTTGGCGCACAACGATACATCGGTCGCTAGTTCATCTTTAAAGGTCGCGTATCTCGAATTTCAAGCCATACTGTCTAAGAAACAAAAAGTGTTGTAATATATATTCTTTCTATCTATCTCCTTTCAATGTTCAAAATATAAAAAGGCAGATCACTAGAATGCCATACAAATGATTCGGCGCACAATTATACTTCGGTCGGAAGTTTTTTTGTGAAAGTCACGTATCTCGAATTTCAAGCCGGACTGTCTTAGAAACAAAAAGTGTTGTAATATATATTCTTTCTTATCTCCTTTCAATGTTTAAAATATAAAAAGGCAGATCATTACAATGCCATACAAATGATTTGGCGCACAATTATACTTCGGTCGGAAGTTTTTTTGTTAAAGTCGCGTATCTCGAATTTCAAGCCGGACTGTGTAAGAAACAAAAAGGTTTAAAAATTCTATATTTTTTTATCTTTTTCAAATGTTAAAATTTAAAAAGGCGGCTCATTAAATGCCATACAGATAATTTGGCGCACACGATACATCGGTCGCTAGTTCATCTTTAAAGGTCGCGTATCTCGAATTTCAAGCCATATGTCTAAGAAACAAAAAGTGTTGTAATATATCTTTCTTATCTCCTTTCAATGTTCAAAATATAAAAAGGCAGATCACTACAATGCCATACAAATGATTTGGCGCACAATTATACTTCGGTCGGAAGTTTTTTGTGAAAGTCACGTATCTCGAATTTCAAGCCGACTGTCTAAGAAACAAAAAGTGTTGTAATATATATTCTTTCTTATCTCCTTTCGATGTTCAAAATTAAAAAGGCAGATCACTACAATGCCATACAAATGATTTGGCGCACAATATACTTCGGTCGGAAGTTTTTTTTGTTAAAGTCACGTATCTCGAATTCCAAGCCGGACTGTGTAAGAAACAAAAGGTTTAAGAATTCTATATTTTTTTATCTTTTTCAAATGTTAAAATTTAAAAAGGCAGCTCATTACAATGCAATACAGAATTTGGCGCACAATTATACTCGGTCGCTAGTTCATCGTTTAAAGGTCACGTATCTCGAATTCAAGCCACTGTCTAAGAAACAAAAAGTGTTGTAAATATATTCTTTCTTATCTCCTTTCAATGTTCAAAATAAAAGGCAGATCATTACATGCCATACAATGATTTGGCGCACAATTACTCGGTCGCTAGTTCATCTTTAAAGGTCGCGTATCTCGAATTCAAGCCATACTGTCTAAGAAACAAAAAGTGTTGTAATATGATATTCTTTCTTACTCCTTTCAATGTTCAAAATAAAAGGCAGATCATACAATGCCATACAAATGAGTTGGCGCACAATTATACTTCGGTCGGAAGTTTTTTTGTGAAAGTCACGTATCTCGAATTTCAAGCCCGACTGTCAAGAAACAAAAAGTGTTGTAATATATATTCTTTCTTATCTCCTTTCAATGTTCAAAATATAAAAGGCAGATCACTACAATGCCATACAAATGATTTGGCGCACAATTATACTTCGGTCGGAAGTTTTTTTGTTAAAGTCACGTATCTCGAATTTCCAGCCGGACTGTGTAAGAAACAAAAAAGTTTAAAATTCTATATTTTTTTATCTTTTTCAAGTGTTAAAAAAAAAAGGCGGCTCATTACAAGCCATTCAGATAATTTGGCGCACAACGATACATCGGTCGCTAGTTCATCTTTAAAGGTCGCGTATCTCGAATTTCAAGCCATACTGTCTAAGAAACAAAAGTGTTTAATATATATTCTTTCTTACTCTCCTTCCAATGTTCAAGATATAAAAGAGCTCACTCAATGCCATACTAATGATTTGGCGCACAATTATACTTCGGTCGGAAGTTTTTTGTTAAAGTCACGTATCTCGAATTTCCAGCCGGACTGTATAAGAAACAAAAAGTTTAAAATTCTATATTTTTTTATCTTTTTCAAGTGTTAAAATTAAAAAGGCGGCTCATTACAATGCCATTCAGATAATTTGGCGCACAACGATACATCGGTGCTAGTTCATCTTTAAAGTCGCGTATCTCGAATTTCAAGCCATACTGTCTAAGAAACAAAAAGTGTTGTAATATATATTCTTTCTTATCTCCTTCAATGTTCAAAATATAAAAAGGCAGATCACACTACAATGCCATACTAATGATTTGGCGCACAATTATACTTCGGTCGGAAGTTTTTTTGTTAAAGTCACGTATCTCGAATTCCAAGCCGGACTGTGTAAGAAACAAAAAGGTTTAAAATTCTATATTTTTTTATCTTTTTCAAATGTTAAAATTTAAAAAGGCGGCTCATTACAATGCCATACAGATAATTGTGGCGCACAACGATACATCGGTCGCTAGTTCATCTTTAAAGGTCGCGTATCTCGAATTTCAAGCCCGACTGTCTAAGAAACAAAAAGTGTTGTAATATATATTCTTTCTTATCTCCTTTCAATGTTCAAAATAAAAGGCAGATCACTACAATGCCATACAAATGATTTGGCGCACAATTATACTTCGGTCGGAAGTTTTTTTGTGAAAGTCGCGTATCTCGAATTTCAAGCCGGACTGTCTAAGAAACAAAAAGTGTTGTAATATATATTCTTTCTTTCTCCTTTCAATGTTCAAATATAAAAAGGCAGATCACTACAATGCCATACAAATGATTTGGCGCACAATTATACTTCGGTCGGAAGTTTTTTTTGTGAAAGTCACGTATCTCGAATTTCAAGCCGGACTGTGTAAGAAACAAAAAGGTTTAAAAATTCTATATTTTTTTATCTTTTTCAAATGTTAAAATTTAAAAGGCAGCTCATTACAATGCCATACAGATAATTTGGCGCACAATTATACATCGTCGCTAGTTCATCTTTAAGGTCACGTATCTCGAACTTTCAAGCCATACTGTCTAAGAAACAAAAGTGTTGTAATATATATTCTTTCTTATCTCCTTTCAATGTTCAAAATATAAAAAGGCAGATCACTACAATGCCATACAAATGATTTGGCGCACAATTATACTTCGGTCGGAAGTTTTTTTGTGAAAGTCACGTATCTCGAATTTCAAGCCCGACTGTCTAAGAAACAAAAAGTGTTGTAATATATATTCTTTCTTATCTCCTTTCAATGTTCAAAATATAAAAAGGCAGATCACTACAATGCCATACAATGATTTGGCGCACAATTATACTTCGGTCGGAAGTTTTTTTGTTAAAGTCACGTATCTCGAATTTCCAGCCGGACTGTATAGAAACAAAAAAGTTTAAAAATTCTATTTTTTTATCTTTTTCAAGTGTTAAAATTAAAAAGGCGGCTCATTACAATGCCATTCAGATAATTTGGCGCACAACGATACATCGGTCGCTAGTTCATCTTTAAAGGTCGCGTATCTCGAATTTCAGCCATACTGTCTAAGAAACAAAAAGTGTTGTAATATATATTCTTTCTTATTCCTTCCAATGTTCAAGATATAAAAAGGCAGCTCACTACAATGCCATACTAATGATTTGGCGCACAATTATACTTCGGTTGGAGTTTTTTTGTTAAAGTCACGTATCTCGAATTTCCAGCCGGACTGTATAAGAAACAAAAAAGTTTAAAATTCTATATTTTTTTATCTTTTTCAAGTGTTAAAATTAAAAAGGCGGCTCATTACAATGCCATTCAGATAATTTGGCGCACAACGATACATCGGTCGCTAGTTCATCTTTAAAGGTCGCGTATCTCGAATTTCAAGCCATACTGTCTAAGAAACAAAAAGTGTTGTAATATATATTCTTTCTTATCTCCTTTCAATGTTCAAAATATAAAAAGGCAGATCACTACATGCCATACTAATGATTTGGCGCACAATTATACTTCGGTCGGAAGTTTTTTTGTTAAAGTCACGTATCTCGAATTCCAAGCCGGACTGTGTAAGAAACAAAAAGGTTTAAGAATTCTATATTTTTTATCTTTTCAAATGTTAAAATTTAAAAGGCGGCTCATTACAATGCCATACAGATAATTTGGCGCACAACGATACATCGGTCGCTAGTTCATCTTTAAAGGTCACGTATCTCGAATTTCAAGCCGGACTGTGTAAGAAACAAAAGGTTTAAAAATTCTATTTTTTATCTTTTTCAAATGTTAAAATTTAAAAAGTCGCTAGTTCATCTTTAAAGGTCGCGTATCTCGAATTTCAAGCCATACTGTCTGAGAAACAAAAAGGTTTAAAAGTTCTAGATTTTTTTATCTTTTTCAAATGTTAAAATTTAAAAAGGCATCTCTTACAATGCCAGACAACTAATTTGGCGCACAATGATACATCGGTCGCTAGTTTATCTTTGAAGTCGCGTATCTCGAAATTCAAGCCGGACTGTGTAAAAACATAAGTGTTTTAAAATCTAATCTTTCTTATCTCTTTCAAATGTTAAAAATATAAAAAGGCAGCTCAGTACAATGCCATACTAATGATTTGGCGCACAATTATACTTCGGACGGATGTTTTTTTGTTAAAGTCACGTATCTCGAATTTCAAGCCCGACTGTCTAAGAAACAAAAGTGTTGTATATATATTCATTCTTATCTTCTTTCAATGTTCAAAATATAAAAAGGCAAATCACTACAATGCCATACAAATGATTTGGCGCACAATTATACTTCGGTCGGAAGTTTTTTTGTGAAAGTCACGTATCTCGAATTTCAAGCCATACTGTCTAAGGAACAAAAACTGTTGTAATATATATTCTTTCTTATCTCCTTCCAATGTTCAAGATATAAAAAGGCAGCTCACTACAATGCCATACTAATGATTTGGCGCACAATTATACTTCGGTCGGAAGTTTTTTTGTGAAAGTCACGTATCTCGAATTCCAAGCCGGACTGTGTAAGAAACAAAAAGGTTTAAGAATTCTATATTTTTTTATCTTTTTCAAATGTTAAAATTTAAAAAGGCAGCTCATTACAATGCAATACAGATAATTTGGCGCACAATTATACATCGGTCGCTAGTTCATCTTTAAAGGTCGCGTATCTCGAATTTCAAGCCATACTGTCTAAGGAACAAAACTGTTGTAATATATATTCTTTCTTATCTTATTTCATGTTCAAAATGTAAAAAGGCAGCTCATTACAATGCCATACTAATGATTTGGCGCACAATTATACTTCGGTCGGAAGTTTTATTGTGAAAGTCACGTATCTCAAATTTCAAGCCGGACTGTCTAAGGAACAGAAAGTGTTGTAATACATATTCTTTCTTATCTCCTTTCAATGTTCAAAATGTAAAAAGGCAGCTCATTACAACGCCATACTCATGATTTGGCGCACAATTATACTTGGGTCGGAAGTTTTTTTTTGAAAGTCACGTATCTCGAATTTCAAGCCGGACTGTGTAAGAAACAAAAGTGTTGTAATATATTTCTTTCTTATCTCCTTCCAATGTTCAGATATAAAAAGGCAGCTCACTACAATGCCATACTAATGATTTGGCGCACAATTATACTTCGGACGGATGTTTTTTTGTTAAAGTCACGTATCTCGAATTTCAAGCCCGACTGTCTAAGAAAAACAAAAGTGTTGTAATATATTCATTCTTATCTTCTTTCAATGTTCAAAATATAAAAAGGCAAATCACTACAATGCCATACAAATGATTTGGCGCACAATTATACTTCGGTCGGAAGTTTTTTTGTGAAAGTCACGTATCTCGAATTTCAAGCCCGACTGTCTAAGAAACAAAAAGTGTTGTAATATATATTCTTTCTTATCTTCTTTTAATGTTCAAAATATAAAAGGCAGATCACTACAATGCCATACAAATGATTTGGCGCACAATTATACTTCGGTCGGAAGTTTTTTTGTGAAAGTCACGTATCTTGAATTTCAAGCCGGACTGTGAAGAAACAAAAAGGTTTAAAAATTCTATTTTTTTATCTTTTTCAAATGTTAAAATGAAAAGGCAGCTCATTACAATGCCATACAGATAATATGGCGCACAACGATATATCGGTCGCTAGTTTATTTTGAAGGTCGCGTATCTCGAATTTCAAGCCATACTGTCTAAGAAACATAAACTGTTGTAATATATATTCTTTCTTATCTCCTTTCAATGTTCAAAATGTAAAAAGGCAGCTCATTACAATGCCATACTAATGATTTGGCGCACAATTATACTTCGGTCGGAAGTTTTATTGTGAAAGTCACGTATCTCAAATTTCAAGCCGGACTGTGTAAGAAACAAAAAGGTTTAAGAATTCTATAATTTTTTATCTTTTTCAAATGTTAAAATTTAAAAAGGCAGCTCATTACAATGCAATACAGATAATTTGGCGCACAATTATACATCGGTCGCTAGTTCATCTTTAAAGGTCGCGTATCTCGATTTTCAAGCCATACTGTCTAATAAACATAAACTGTTGTAATATATATTCTTTCTTATCTCCTTTCAATGTTCAAAATGTAAAAGGCAGCTCATTACAATGCCATACTAATGATTTGGCGCACAATTATACTTCGGTCGGAAGTTTTATTGTGAAAGTCACGTATCTCAAATTTCAAGCCGGACTGTCTAAGGAACAAAAAGTGTTGTAATACATATTCTTTCTTATCTCCTTTCAATGTTCATAATGTAAAAAGGCAGCTCATTACAATGCCATACTAATGATTTGGCGCACAATTATACTTCGGTCGGAAGTTTTTTGTGAAAGTCACGTATCTCGAATTTCAAGCCGGACTGTCTAAGAAAAAAAGTGTTGTAATATATATCTTTCTTATCTCCTTCCAATGTTCAAGATATAAAAAGGCAGCTCACTACAATGCCATACTAATGATTTGGCGCACAATTATACTTCGGTCGGAAGTTTTTTTGTTAAAGTCACGTATCTCGAATTTCAAGCCGGACTGTGTAAGAAACAAAAAGGTTTAAAAATTCTATATTTTTTTATCTTTTTCAAATGTTAAAATTTAAAAAGTCGCTAGTTCATCTTTAAAGGTCGCGTATCTCGAATTTCAAGCCATACTGTCTGAGAAACAAAAAGGTTTAAAAGTTCTAGATTTTTTTATCTTTTTCAAATGTTAAAATTTAAAAAGGCATCTCATTACAATGCCAGACAACTAATTTGGCGCACAATGATACATCGGTCGCTAGTTTATCTTTGAAGTCGCGTATCTCGAAATTCAAGCCGGACTGTGTAAGAAACAAAGTGTTTTAAAATCTAATCTTTCTTATCTCTTTCAAATGTTAAAAATATAAAAAGGCAGCTCAGTACAATGCCATACTAATGATTTGGCGCACAATTATACTTCGGACGGATGTTTTTTTGTTAAAGTCACGTATCTCGAATTTCAAGCCCGACTGTCTAAGAAACAAAAAGTGTTGTAATATATATTCATTCTTATCTCTTTCAATGTTCAAAATATAAAAAGGCAAATCACTACAATGCCATACAAATGATTTGGCGCACAATTTACTTCGGTCGGAAGTTTTTTGTGAAAGTCACGTATCTCGAATTTCAAGCCGACTGTCTTAGAAACAAAAAGTGTTGTAATATATATTCTTTCTTATCTTCTTTTAATGTTCAAAATATAAAAAGGCAGATCACTACAATGCCATACAAATGATTTGGCGCACAATTATACTTCGGTCGGAAGTTTTTTTGTGAAAGTCACGTATCTTGAATTTCAAGCCGGACTGTGTAAGAACAAAAAGGTTTAAAAATTCTATATTTTTTTATCTTTTCAAATGTTAAAATTGAAAAAGGCAGCTCATTACAATGCCATACAGAAATGGCGCACAACGATATCGGTCGCTAGTTTATTTTTGAAGGTCGCGTATCTCGAATTTCAAGCCATACTGTCTAAGAAACATAAACTGTTGTAATATATTCTTTCTTATCTCCTTTCAATGTTCAAAATGTAAAAAGGCAGCTCATTACAATGCCATACTAATGATTTGGCGCACAATTATACTTCGGTCGGTCGGAAGTTTTATTGTGAAAGTCACGTATCTCAAATTTCAAGCCGGACTGTCTAAGGAAAAAAAGTGTTGTAATACATCTTCTTTTATCTCCTTTCAATGTTCATAATGTAAAAAGGCAGCTCATTACAATGCCATACTAATGATTTGGCGCACAATTATACTTCGGTCGGAAGTTTTTTGTTAAAGTCACGTATCTCGAATTCCAAGCCGGACTGTGTAAGAAACAAAAAGGTTTAAGAATTCTATATTTTTTTATCTTTTTCAAATGTTAAAATTTAAAAAGGCAGCTCATTACAATGCAATACAGATAATTTGGCGCACAATTATACATCGGTCGCTAGTTCATCTTTAAAGGTCGCGTATCTCGAATTTCAAGCCATACTGTCTAAGAAACAAAAACTGTTGTAATATATATTCTTTCTTATCTCCTTTCAATGTTCAAAATATAAAAAGGCAGATCACTACAATGCCATACAAATGATTTGGCGCACAATTATACTTCGGTCAGAAGTTTTTTTGGTAAGTCACGTATCTCGAATTCAAGCCGGACTGTGTAAGAAACAAAAGGTTTAAGAATTCTATATTTTTTATCTTTTTCAAATGTTAAAATTTAAAAAGGCAGCTCATTACAATGCAATACAGATAATTTGGCGCACAATTATACATCGGTCGCTAGTTCATCTTTAAAGGTCGCGTATCTCGAATTTCAAGCCATACTGTCTAAGGAACAAAAACTGTTGTATAATATTCTTTCTTATCTCCTTCCAATGTTCAAGATATAAAAAGGCAGCTCACTACAATGCCATACTAATGATTTGGCGCACAATTATACTTCGGTCGGAAGTTTTTTTGTGAAAGTCACGTATCTCGAATTCCAAGCCGGACTGTGTAAGAAACAAAAAGGTTTAAGAATTCTATATTTTTTTATCTTTTTCCAATGTTAAAATTTAAAAAGGCAGCTCATTACAATGCAATACAGATAATTTGGCGCACAATTATACATCGGTCGCTAGTTCATCTTTAAAGGTCGCGTATCTCGAATTTCAAGCCATACTGTCTAAGGAACAAAAACTGTTGTATATATATTCTTTCTTATCTTATTTCAATGTTCAAAATGTAAAAAGGCACTCATTACAATGCCATACTAATGATTTGGCGCACAATTATAACTTCGGTCGGAAGTTTTATTGTGAAAGTCACGTATCTCAAATTTCAAGCCGACTGTCTAAGGAACAGAAAGTGTTGTAATACATTTCTTTCTTATCTCCTTTCAATGTTCAAAATGTAAAAAGGCAGCTCATTACAACGCCATACTCATGATTTGGCGCACAATTATACTTGGGTCGGAAGTTTTTGTTGAAAGTCACGTATCTCGAATTCAAGCCGGACTGTCTAAGAACAAAAAGTGTTGTAATATATATTCTTTCTTATCTCCTTTCAATGTTCAAAATATAAAAAGGCAGATCATTACAATGCCATACAAATGATTGGCGCACAATTATACTTCGGTCGGAAGTTTTTTTGTTAAAGTCACGTATCTCGAATTTCAAGCCGGACGTGTAAGAAACAAAAAGTTTAAAAATTCTATATTTTTTTATCTTTTTCAAATGTTAAAATTAAAAAGGCGGCTCATTACAATGCCATACAGATATTTGGCGCACACGATACATCGGTCGCTAGTTCATCTTGAAAGGTCGCGTATCTCGAATTTCAAGCCATACTGTCTAAGAACAAAACTGTTGTATATATATCTCTTATCTCCTTTCAATGTTCAAAATGTAAAAAGGCAGCTCATTACAATGCCATACTAATGATTTGGCGCACAATTATACTTCGGTCGGAAGTTTTATTGTGAAAGTCACGTATCTCAAATTTCAAGCCGGACTGTCTAAGGAACAAAAAGTGTTGTAATACATATTCTTTCTTATCTCCTTTCAATGTTCTAATGTAAAAAGCAGCTCATTACAATGCCATACTAATGATTTGGCGCACAATTATACTTCGGTCGGAAGTTTTTTGTTAAAGTCACGTATCTCGAATTCCAAGCCGGACTGTGTAAGAAACAAAAAGGTTTAAGAATTCTATATTTTTTATCTTTTCAAATGTTAAAATAAAAAGGCAGCTCATTACAATGCAATACAGATAATTTGGCGCACAATTATACATCGGTCGCTAGTTCATCTTTAAAGGTCGCGTATCTCGAATTTCAAGCCATACTGTCTAAGAAACAAAAACTGTTGTAATATATATTCTTTCTTATCTCCTTTCAATGTTCAAAATATAAAAAGGCAGATCACTACAATGCCATACAAATGATTTGGCGCACAATTATACTTCGGTCAGAAGTTTTTTTGGTAAAGTCACGTATCTCGAATTCCAAGCCGGACTGTTAAGAACAAAAAGGTTTAAGATTCTATTTTTTATCTTTTCAAATGTTAAAATTAAAAAGGCAGCTCATTACAATGCCATACAGATAATTTGGCGCACAATATACATCGGTCGCTAGTTCATCTTTAAAGGTCGCGTATCTCGAATTTCAAGCCATACTGTCTAAGGAACAAAAACTGTTGTAATATATATTCTTTCTTATCTCCTTTCAATGTTCAAAGATATAAAAGGCAGATCACTACAATGCCATACTAATGATTTGGCGCACAATTATACTTCGGTCGGAAGTTTTTTTGTGAAAGTCACGTATCTCGAATTTCAAGCCCGACTGTCAGAAACAAAAAGTGTTTAATATTTTTTTTATCTCCTTTCAATGTTCAAAATATAAAAAGGCAGATCACTACAATGCCATACAAATGAATTTGGCGCACAATTATACTCGGTCGGAGTTTTTTTGTTAAAGTCGCACGTATCTCGAATTTCAAGCCGGACTGTCTAAGAAACAAAAGTGTTGTAATATATATTCTTTCTTATCTCCTTTCAATGTTCAAATATAAAAAGGCAGATCATACATGCCATACAAATGATTTGGCGCACTTACTTTGGTCGGAAGTTTTTTTGTTAAGTCACGTATCTCGAATTTCAAGCCGGACTGTGTAAGAAAAAAAAAGGTTTAAAAATTCTATATTTTTTTATCTTTTCAAATGTTAAAATTTAAAAAGGCAGCTCATTACAATGCATACAGATAATTGGCGCACAATTATACATCGGTCGCTAGTTCATCTTTAAAGGTCGCGTATCTCGAATTTCAAGCCATACTGTCTAAGAACAAAAACTGTGTAATATATATTCTTTCTTATCTCCTTTCAATGTTCAAATAAAAGGAGCAGATCACTACAATGCCATACAAATGATTTGGCGCACAATTATACTTCGGTCAAAGTTTTTTGTAAAGTCACGTATCTCGAATTTCAAGCCGGACTGGTCTAAGAAACAAAAAGGTTTAAAAATTCTATATTTTTTATCTTTTCAAATGTTAAAATTTAAAAAGGCAGCTCATTACAATGCCATACAAGATTTTGGCGCACAACGTACATCGGTCGCTAGTTTATTTTTAAAGGTCGCGTATCTCGAATTTCAAGCCATACTGTCTAAGAAACAAAACTGTTTGTAATATATATCTTTCTATCTTTTTCAATGTTCAAAATGTAAAAAGGCAGCTCATTACAATGCCATACTAAGATTGGCGCACAATTATACTTCGGTCGGAAGTTTTTGTTAAAGTCAAGTCACGTATCTCGAATTTCAAGCCAGACTGTCTAAGAAACAAAAAGTGTTGTAATATATATTCTTTCTTATCTCCTTTCAATGTTCAAAATATAAAAAGGCAGATCACTACAATGCCATACAAATGATTTGGCGACAATTATACTTCGGTCGGAAGTTTTTTGTGAAAGTCACGTATCTCGAATTTCAAGCCCGACTGTCTAAGAAACAAAAAGTGTTGTAATATAATTCTTTCTTATCTCCTTTCAATGTTCAAAATATAAAAGGCAGATCACTACAATGCCATACAATGATTTGGCGCACAATTATACTTCGGTCGGAAGTTTTTGTTTGAAAGTCACGTATCTCGAATTTCAAGCCGGACTGTCTAAGAAACAAAAAGTGTTGTAATATATTTCTTTCTTATCTCCTTTCAATGTTCAAAATATAAAAAGGCAGATGATTACAATGCCATACAAATGATTTGGCGCACGATTATACTTTGGTCGGAAGTTTTTTGTTAAAGTCACGTATCTCGAATTTCAAGCCGGACTGTGTAAGAAAAAAAAAGGTTTTAAAAATTCTATATTTTTTTATCTTTTTCAATGTTAAAATTTAA
This sequence comes from Trichogramma dendrolimi, assembly GCA_034770305.1. Lineage (NCBI taxonomy): Eukaryota > Metazoa > Arthropoda > Insecta > Hymenoptera > Trichogrammatidae > Trichogramma > Trichogramma dendrolimi. Next base: position 59,013 of record JAPMIB010000174.1, on the reverse strand, counting down.
AAAGGCGGCTCATCAATGCCATACAGATAATTTGGCGCACAACGATACATCGGTCGCTAGTTCATCTTGAAAGGTCGCGTATCTCGAATTTCAAGCCGGACTGTCTAAGAAACAAAAAGTGTTGTAATTATATTCTTTCTTATCTCCTTTCAATGTTCAAAATATAAAAGGCAGATGTTACAATGCCATACAAATGATTTGGCGCACGATTATACTTTGGTCGGAAGTTTTTTTGTTAAAGTCACGTATCTCGAATTTCAAGCCGGACTGTGTAAGAAAAAAAAAGGTTTAAAATTCTATATTTTTTATCTTTTTCAAATGTTAAAATTTAAAAAGGCAGCTCATTACAATGCAATACAGATAATTTGGCGCACAATTATACATCGGTCGCTAGTTCATCTTTAAAGGTCGCGTATCTCGAATTTCAAGCCATACTGTCTAAGAAACAAAAACTGTTGTAATATATATTCTTTCTTATCTCCTTTCAATGTTCAAAATAAAAAAGGCAGATCACTACAATGCCATACAAATGATTTGGCGCACAATTTTACTTCGGTCAGAAGTTTTTTGGTAAAGTCACGTATCTCGAATTTCAAGCCGGACTGTGTAAGAAACAAAAAGGTTTAAAAATTCTATATTTTTTTATCTTTTCAAATGTTAAAATTTAAAAAGGCAGCTCATTACAATGCCATACAGATAATTTGGCGCACAACGATACATCGGTCGCTAGTTTATTTTTGAAGGTCGCGTATCTCGAATTTCAAGCCATACTGTCTAAGAAACAAAAACTGTTGTAATATATATTCTTTCTTATCTTATTTCAATGTTCAAAATGTAAAAAGGCAGCTCATTACAATGCCATACTAATGATTTGGCGCACAATTATACTTCGGTCGGAAGTTTTATTGTGAAAGTCACGTATCTCGAATTTCAAGCCAGACTGTCTAAGAAACAAAAAGTGTTGTAAATATATTCTTTCTTATCTCCTTTCAATGTTCAAAATATAAAAGGCAGATCACTACAATGCCATACAAATGATTTGGCGCACAATTATACTTCGGTCGGAAGTTTTTTTGTGAAAGTCACGTATCTCGAATTTCAAGCCCGACTGTCTAAGAAACAAAAGTGTTGTAATATATATTCTTTCTTATCTCCTTTCAATGTTCAAAATATAAAAAGGCAGATCACTACAATGCCATACAAATGATTTGGCGCACAATTATACTTCGGTCGGAAGTTTTTTTGTTAAAGTCACGTATCTCGAATTTCAAGCCGGACTGTCTAAGAAACAAAAAGTGTTGTAATATAATTCTTTCTTATCTCCTTTCAATGTTCAAAATATAAAAAGGCAGATGATTACAATGCCATACAAATGATTTGGCGCACGATTATACTTTGGTCGGAAGTTTTTTTGTTAAAGTCACGTATCTCGAATTTCAAGCCGGACTGTGTAAGAAAAAAAAAGGTTTAAAATTCTATATTTTTTTATCTTTTCAAATGTTAAAATTTAAAAAGGCGGCTCATTACAATGCCATACAGATAATTTGGCGCACAACGATACATCGGTCGCTAGTTCATCTTGAAAGGTCGCGTATCTCGAATTTCAAGCCGGACTGTCTAAGAAACAAAAAGTGTTGTAATATATATTCTTTCTTATCTCCTTTCAATGTTCAAAATATAAAAAGGCAGATGATTACAATGCCATACAAATGATTTGGCGCACGATTATACTTTGGTCGGAAGTTTTTTGTTAAAGTCACGTATCTCGAATTTCAAGCCGGACTGTGTAAGAAAAAAAAGGTTTTAAAATTCTATATTTTTTTATCTTTTTCAAATGTTAAAATTTAAAAAGGCGGCTCATTACAATGCCATACAGATAATTTGGCGCACAACGATACATCGGTCGCTAGTTCATCTTGAAAGGTCGCGTATCTCGAATTTCAAGCCATACTGTCTAAGAAACAAAAAGTGTTGTAATATATATTCTTTCTTATCTCCTTTCAATGTTCAAATATAAAAAGGCAGATCATTACAATGCCATACAAATGATTTGGCGCACGATTATACTTTGGTCGGAAGTTTTTTTGTTAAAGTCACGTATCTCGAATTTCAAGCCGGACTGTGTAAGAAAAAAAAGGTTTAAAAATTCTATATTTTTTATCTTTTTCAAATGTTAAAATTTAAAAAGGCGGCTCATTACAATGCCATACAGATAATTTAGCGCACAACGATACATCGGTCGCTAGTTCATCTTGAAAGGTCGCGTATCTCGAATTTCAAGCCATACTGTCTAAGAAACAAAAACTGTTGTAATATATATTCTTTCTTATCTCCTTTCAAATGTTAAAATTTAAAAAGGTGGCTCATTACAATGCCATACAGATAATTTAGCGCACAACGATACATCGGTCGCTAGTTCATCTTGAAAGGTCGCGTATCTCGAATTTCAAGCCATACTGTCTAAGAAACAAAAACTGTTGTAATATATATTCTTTCTTATCTCCTTTCAATGTTCATAATGTAAAAAGGCAGCTCATTACAATGCCATACTAATGATTTGGCGCACAATTATACTTCGGTCGAAAGTTTTTTGTTAAAGTCACGTATCTCGAATTCCAAGCCGGACTGTGTAAGAAACAAAAAGGTTTAAGAATTCTATATTTTTTTATCTTTTTCAAATGTTAAAATTTGAAAAGGCAGCTCATTACAATGCAATACAGATAATTTGGCGCACAATTATACATCGGTCGCTACTTCATCTTTAAAGGTCGCGTATCTCGAATTTCAAGCCATACTGTCTAAGAAACAAAAACTGTTGTAATATATATTCTTTCTTATCTCCTTTCAATGTTCAAAATATAAAAAGGCAGATCACTACAATGCCATACAAATGATTTGGCGCACAATTATACTTCGGTCAGAAGTTTTTTTGGTAAAGTCACGTATCTCGAATTCCAAGCCGGACTGTGTAAGAAACAAAAAGGTTTAAGAATTCTATATTTTTTTATCTTTTTCAAATGTTAAAATTTAAAAAGGCAGCTCATTACAATGCAATACAGATAATTTGGCGCACAATTATACATCGGTCGCTAGTTCATCTTTAAAGGTCGCGTATCTCGAATTTCAAGCCATACTGTCTAAGAACAAAAACTGTTGTAATATATATTCTTTCTTATCTCCTTCCAATGTTCAAGATATAAAAAGGCAGCTCACTACAATGCCATACTAATGATTTGGCGCACAATTATACTTCGGTCGGAAGTTTTTTTGTGAAAGTCACGTATCTCGAATTTCAAGCCGGACTGTGTAAGAAACAAAAAGGTTTAAAAATTCTATATTTTTTTATCTTTTTCAAATGTTAAAATTTAAAAAGGCAGCTCATTACAATGCCATACAGATAATTTGGCGCACAACGATACATCGGTCGCTAGTTCATCTTTAAAGGTCGCGTATCTCGAATTTCAAGCCATACTGTCTAAGAAACAAAAACTGTTGTAATATATATTCTTTCTTATCTCCTTTCAATGTTCAAATATAAAAAGGCAGATCACTACAATGCCATACAAATGATTTGGCGCACAATTATACTTCGGTCGGAAAGTTTTTTTGTAAAGTCACGTATCTCGAATTCCAAGCCGGACGTGTAAGAAACAAAAGGTTTAAAATTCTATATTTTTTTATCTTTTTCAAATGTTAAAATTTAAAAAGGCAGCTCATTACAATGCCATACAGATAATTTGGCGCACAACGATACATCGGTCGCTAGTTTATTTTTGAAGGTCGCGTATCTCGAATTTCAAGCCATACTGTCTAAGAAACAAAAACTGTTGTAATATATATTCTTTCTTATCTTATCAATGTTCAAAATGTAAAAAGGCAGCTCATACAATGCCATACAAATGATTTGGCGCACAATTATACTTCGGTCGGAAGTTTTTTTGTTAAAGTCACGTATCTCGAATTCCAAGCCGGACTGTGTAAGAAACAAAAAGGTTTAAAAATTCTATATTTTTTTATCTTGTTCAAATGTTAAAATTTAAAAAGGCGGCTCATTACAATGCCATACAGATAATTTGGCGCACACGATACATCGGTCGCTAGTTCATCTTTAAAGGTCGCGTATCTCGAATTTCAAGCCATACTGTCTAAGAAACAAAAAGTGTTGTAATATATATTCTTTCTTATCTCCTTTACATGTTCAAAATATAAAAAGGCAGATCGCTACAATGCCATACAAATGATTTGGCGCACAATTATACTTCGGTCGGAAGTTTTTTTGTTAAAGTCACGTATCTCGAATTTCAAGCCGGACTGTGTAAGAAACAAAAAGGTTTAAAAATTCTATATTTTTTTATCTTTTTCAAGTGTTAAAATTTAAAAAGGCGGCTCATTACAATGCCATACAGATAATTTGGCGCATAATTATACATCGGTCGCTAGTTAATCTTTAAAGGTCGCGTATCTCGAATTTCAAGCCATACTGTCTAAGAAACAAAAACTGTTGTAATATATATTCTTTCTTATCACCTTTCAATGTTCAAAATATAAAAAGGCAGATCACTACAATGCCATAAAATTATTTGGCGCACAATTATACTTCGGTCGGAAGTTTTTTTGTGAAAGTCACGTATCTCGAATTTCAAGCCCGACTGTCTAAGAAACAAAAAGTGTTGTAATATATATTCTTTCTTATCTCCTTTCAATGTTCAAAATATAAAAAGGCAGATCACTACAATGCCATACAAATGATTTGGCGCACAATTATACTTCGGTCGGAAGTTTTTTTGTTAAAGTCACGTATCTCGAATTTCAAGCCGGACTGTCTAAGAAACAAAAAGTGTTGTAATATATATTCTTTCTTATCTCCTTTCAATGTTCAAAATAAAAAGGCAGATCATTACAATGCCATACAAATGATTTGGCGCACGATTATACTTTGGTCGGAAGTTTTTTTGTTAGAGTCACGTATCTCGAATTTCAAGCCGGACTGTGTAAGAAAAAAAAAGCTTTAAAATTCTATATTTTTTTATCTTTTTCAAATGTTAAAATTTAAAAAGGCAGCTCATTACAATGCAATACAGATAATTTGGCGCACAATTATACATCGGTCGCTAGTTCATCTTTAAAGGTCGCGTATCTCGAATTTCAAGCCATACTGTAAGAAACAAAAAGTTTGTAATATATATTCTTTCTTATCTCCTTTCAATGTTCAAAATAAAAAGGCAGATCATTACAATGCCATACAAATGATTTGGCGCACATTATACTTGGTCGGAAGTTTTTTTGTTAGAGTCACGTATCTCGAATTTCAAGCCGGACTGTGTAAGAAAAAAAAAGCTTTAAAAATTCTATATTTTTTTATCTTTTTCAAATGTTAAAATTGAAAAAGGCGGCTCATTACAATGCCATACAGATAATTTAGCGCACAACGATACATCGGTCGCTAGTTCATCTTAAAGGTCACGTATCTCGAATTTCAAGCCATACTGTCTAAGAAACAAAAAGTGTTGTAATGATATTCTTTCTTATCTCCTTCAATGTTCAAATATAAAAAGGCAGATCATTACAATGCCATACAAATGATTTGGCGCACAATTATACTTCGTCGGAAGTTTTTTGTTAAAGTCACGTATCTCGAATTCCAAGCCGGACTGTGTAAGAAACAAAAAGTTAAGAATTCTATATTTTTTCTTTTTCAAATGTTAAAATTTAAAAAGGCAGCTCATTACAATGCAATACAGATAATTTGGCGCACAATTATACTCGGTCGCTAGTTTATCTTTAAAGGTCACGTATCTCGAATTTCAAGCCACTGGTCTAAGAAACAAAAAGTGTGTAATATATATTCTTTCTTATCTCCTTTCAATGTTCAAAAATAAAAAGGCAGATCATTACAATGCCATACAAATGATTTGGCGCACAATTATCTTCGGTCGCTAGTTCATCTTTAAAGGTCGCGTATCTCGAATTTCAAGCCATACTGTCTAAGAAACAAAAAGTGTTGTAATAATATTCTTTCTTATCTCCTTTCAATGTTCAAAATATAAAAGGCAGATCATTACAATGCCATACAAAAGATTTGGCGCACAATTACTTCGGTCGGAAGTTTTTTTGTGAAAGTCACGTATCTCGAATTTCAAGCCAGACTGTCTAAGAAACAAAAGTGTTGTAATATATATTCTTTCTTATCTCCTTTCAATGTTCAAAATATAAAAAGGCAGATCACTACAATGCCATACAAATGATTTGGCGCACAATTATACTTCGGTCGGAAGTTTTTTTGTTAAAGTCACGTATCTCGAATTTCCAGCCGGACTGTATAAGAAACAAAAAAGTTTAAAAATTCTATATTTTTTTATCTTTTTCAAGTGTTAAAATTAAAAAGGCGGCTCATTACAATGCCATTCAGATAATTTGGCGCACAACGATACATCGGTCGCTAGTTCATCTTTAAAGGTCGCGTATCTCGAATTTCAAGCCATACTGTCTAAGAAACAAAAAGTGTTGTAATATATATTCTTTCTTATCTCCTTTCAATGTTCAAATATAAAAAGGCAGATCACTACAATGCCATACTAATGATTTGGCGCACAATTATACTTCGGTCGGAAGTTTTTTTGTTAAAGTCACGTATCTCGAATTCCAAGCCGGACTGTGTAAGAAACAAAAAGGTTTAAGAATTCTATATTTTTTATCTTTTTCAAATGTTAAAATTTAAAAAGGCGGCTCATTACAATGCCATACAGATAATTTGGCGCACAACGATACATCGGTCGCTAGTTCATCTTTAAAGGTCGCGTATCTCGAATTTCAAGCCCGACTGTCTAAGAAACAAAAAGTGTTGTAATATATATTCTTTCTTTTCCTTCAATGTTCAAAATATAAAAAGGCAGATCACTACAATGCCATACAAATGATTTGGCGCACAATTATATTCGGTCGGAAGTTTTTTTGTTAAAGTCGCGTATCTCGAATTTCAAGCCGGACTTTGTAAGAAACAAAAAGTGTTGTAATATATATTCTTTCTTATCTCCTTTCAATGTTCAAAATATAAAAGGCAGATCACTACAATGCCATACAAATGATTCGGCGCACAATTATACTTCGTCGGAAGTTTTTTTGTGAAAGTCACGTATCTCGAATTTCAAGCCCGACTGTCTAAGAAACAAAAAGTTTATAATATATATTCTTTCTTATCTCCTTTCAATGTTCAAGATATAATAAGGCAGCTCATTACAATGCCATACTAATGATTTGGCGCACAATTATACTTCGGTCGGAAGTTTTTTTGTGAAAGTCACGTATCTCGAATTTCAAGCCCGACTGTCTAAGAAACAAAAAGTTTATAATATATATTCTTTCTTATCTCCTTTCATGTTCAAAATAAAAAGGCAGATCACTACAATGCCATACAAATGATTTGGCGCACAATTATACTTCGGTCGAAAGTTTTTTTGTGAAAGTCACGTATCTCGAATTTCAAGCCCGACTGTCTAAGAAACAAAAAGTGTTGTAATATATATTCTTTCTTATCTCCTTTCAATGTTCAAAATGTAAAAAGGCAGCTTATTACAATGCCATACTAATGATTTGGCGCACAATTATACTTCTGTCGGAAGTTTTTTTGTGAAAGTCACGTATCTCGAATTTCAAGCCGGACTGTGTAAGAAACAAAAAGGTTTAAAAATTCTATATTTTTTTATCTTTTTCAAATGTTAAAATTTAAAAAGGCGGCTCATTAAAATGCCATACAGATAATTTGGCGCACGACGATACATCGGTCGCTAGTTCATCTTTAAAGGTCGCGTATCTCGAATTTCAAGCCATAATGTCTAAGAAACAAAAAGTGTTGTAATATATATTCTTTTTATCTCCTTTCAATGTTCAAAATATAAAAGGCAGATCACTACAATGCCATACAAATGATTTGCGCACAATTATACTTCGGTCGGAAGTTTTTTTGTGAAAGTCACGTATCTCGAATTTCAAGCCCGACTGTCTAAGAAACAAAAAGTGTTGTAATATATATTCTTTCTTATCTCCTTTCAATGTTCAAAATATAAAAACAGATCACTACAATGCCATACAAATGATTTGGCGCACAATTATACTTCGGTCGGAAGTTTTTTTGTTAAAGTCACGTATCTCGAATTCCAAGCCGGACTGTGTAAGAAACAAAAGGTTTAAGAATTCTATATTTTTTTATCTTTTTCAAATGTTAAAATTTAAAAAGGCAGCTCATTACAATGCAATACAGATAATTTGGCGCACAATTATACATCGGTCGCTAGTTCATCTTTAAAGTCACGTATCTCGAATATCCGAATTTCAAGCCATACTGTCTAAGAAACAAAAAGTGTTGTAAATATATTCTTTCTTATCTCCTTTCAATGTTCAAAATATAAAAGGCAGATCATTACAATGCCATACAAATGATTTGGCGCACAATTATACTTCGGTCGGAAGTTTTTTTGTTAAAGTCACGTATCTCGAATTCCAAGCCGGACTGTGTAAGAAAAAAAAGGTTTAAGAATTCTATATTTTTTTATCTTTTTCAAATGTTAAAATTTAAAAAGGCGGCTCATTACAATGCCATACAGATAATTTGGCGCACAACGATACATCGGTCGCTAGTTCATCTTTAAAGGTCGCGTATCTCGAATTTCAAGCCCGACTGTCTAAGAACAAAAAGTGTTGTAATATATATTCTTTCTTATCTCCTTTCAATGTTCAAAATATAAAAAGGCAGATCACTACAATGCATACAAATGATTTGGCGCACAATTATACTTCGGTCGGAAGTTTTTTGTTAAAGTCGCGTATCTCGAATTTCAAGCCGGACTTTGTAAGGAACAAAAAGTGTTGTAATATATATTCTTTCTTATCTCCTTTCAATGTTCAAAATATAAAAAGGCAGATCACTACAATGCCATACAAATGATCGGCGCACAATTATACTTCGGTCGGAAGTTTTTTTGTGAAAGTCACGTATCTCGAATTTCAAGCCGGACTGTCTTAGAAACAAAAAGTGTTGTAATATATATTCTTTCTTATCTCCTTCCAATGTTCAAGATATAAAAGGCAGCTTACTACAATGCCATACTAATGATTTGGCGCACAATATATACTTCGGTCGGAAGTTTTTTTGTTAAAGTCACGTATCTCGAATTTCAAGCCGGACTATGTAAGAAACAAAAAGGTTTAAAAATTCTATATTTTTTTATCTTTTTCAAGTGTTAAAATTAAAAAGGCGGCTCATTACAATGCCATACAGATAATTTGGGGCGCACAATTATACATCGGTCGCTAGTTCATCTTTAAAGGTCGCGTATCTCGAATTTCAAGCCATACTGTCTAGAAACAAAGTGTTGTAATATATATTCTTTCTTATCTCCTTTCAATGTTCAAAATAAAAAGGCAGATCACACTACAATGCCATACAAATGATTTGGCGCACAATTATACTTCGGTCGGAAGTTTTTTTGTGAAAGTCACGTATCTCGAATTTCAAGCCCGACTGTCTAAGAAACAAAAAGTGTTGTAATATATATTCTTTCTTATCTCCTTTCAATGTTCAAAATATAAAAAGGCAGATTACTACAATGCCATTCAAATGATTTGGCGCACAATTATACTTCGGTCGGAAGTTTTTTTGTTAAAGTCAAGTATCTCGAATTCCAAGCCGGACTGTGTAAGAAACAAAAAGGTTTAAGAATTCTATATTTTTTTATCTTTTTCAAATGTTAAAATTTAAAAAGGCAGCTCATTAAAATGCAATACAGATAATTTGGCGCACAATTATACATCGGTCGCTAGTTCATCTTTAAAGGTCGCGTATCTCGAATTTCAAGCCATACTGTCTAGGAAACAAAGTGTTGTAATATATTCTTTCTTATCTCCTTTCAATGTTCAAAATATAAAAAGGCAGATCACACTACAATGCCATACAAATGATTTGGCGCACAATTATACTTCTGTCGGAAGTTTTTTTGTGAAAGTCACGTATCTCGAATTTCAAGCCCGACTGTCTAAGAAACAAAAAGTGTTGTAATATATATTCTTTCTTATCTCCTTTCAATGTTTAAAATATAAAAAGGCAGATTACTACAATGCCATTCAAATGATTTGGCGCACAATTATACTTCGGTCGGAAGTTTTTTTGTTAAAGTCACGTATCTCGAATTCCAAGCCCGACTGTCTAAGAAACAAAAAGTGTTGTAATATATATTCTTTCTTATCTCCTTTCAATGTTAAAAATATAAAAAGGCAGATCACTACAATGCCATACAAATGATTTGGCGCACAATTATACTTCGGTCGGAAGTTTTTTTGTGAAAGTCACGTATCTCGAATTTCAAGCCCGACTGTCTAAGAAACAAAAAGTGTTGTAATATATATTATATTATATCTCGAATTTCAAGCCGGACTGTGTAAGAAACAAAAAGGTTTAAAAATTCTATATTTTTTTATCTTTTTCAAATGTTAAAATTTAAAAAGGCGGCTCATTACTATGCCATACAGATAATTTGGCGCACAATTATACATCGGTCGCTAGTTCATCCTTACAGGTCGCGTATCTCGAATTTCAAGCCATACTAGCTCAGAAACAAAGTGTTGATATATATTCTTTCTTATCTCCTTTCAATGTTCAAAATATAAAAAGGCAGCTCACTACAATGCCATACTAATGATTTGGCGCACAATTATACTTCGGTCGGAAGTTTTTTTGTTAAAGTCACGTATCTCGAATTTCAAGCCGGACTGTGTAAGAAACAAAAAGTTTAAAAATTCTATATTTTTTTTATCTTTTTCAAGTGTTAAAATTAAAAAGGCGGCTCATTACAATGCCATACAGATAATTTGGCGCACAATTATACATCGGTCGCTAGTTCATCTTTAAAGGTCGCGTATCTCGAATTTCAAGCCATACTGTCTAAGAAACAAAAAGTGTTGTAATATATTATTCTTATCTCCTTTCAATGTTCAAAATATAAAAAGGCAGATAATTACAATGCCATACAAATGATTTGGCGCACAATTATACTTCGGTCGGAAGTTTTTTTGTGAAAGTCACGTATCTCGAATTTCAAGCCCGACTGTCTAAGAAACAAAAAGTGTTGTAATATATTCTTCTTATCTCCTTTCAATGTTCAAAATATAAAAAGGCAGATCACTACAATGCCATACAAATGATTTGGCGCACAATTATACTTCGGTCGGAAGTTTTTTTGTGAAAGTCACGTATCTCGAATTTCAAGCCCGACTGTCTAAGAAACAAAAAGTGTTGTAATATATATTCTTTCTTATCTCCTTTCAATGTTCAAAATATAAAAAGGCAGATCACTACAATGCCATACAAATGATTTGGCGCACAATTATACTTCGGTCGGAAGTTTTTTGTTAAAGTCACGTATCTCGAATTCCAAGCCGGACTGTGTAAGAAACAAAAAGGTTTAAGAATTCTATATTTTTTTATCTTTTTCCAATGTTAAAATTTAAAAAGGCAGCTCATTACAATGCAATACAGATAATTTGGCGCACAATTATACATCGGTCGCTAGTTCATCTTTAAAGGTCGCGTATTTCGAATTTCAAGCCATACTGTCTAAGAAACAAAAACTGTTGTAATATATATTCTTTCTTATCTCCTTTCAATGTTCAAAATATAAAAAGGCCGATCACTACAATGCCATACTAATGATTTGGCGCACAATTATACTTCGGTCGGAAGTTTTATTGTGAAAGTCAGGTATCTAAATTTCAAGCCGGACTGTCTAAGGAACAAAAAGTGTTGTAATACATTTCTTTCTTATCTCCTTTCAATGTTCATAGTGTAAAAAGGCAGCTCATTACAATGCCATACTAATGATTTGGCGCACAATTATACTTCGGTCGGAAGTTTTTTTGTGAAAGTCACGTATCTCGAATTTCAAGCCGGACTGTCTAAGAAACAAAAAGTGTTGAAATATATTCTTTCTTATCTCCTTCCAATGTTCAAAATATAAAAACGCAAATCACTACAATGCCATACAAATGATTTGGCGCACAATTATACTTCGGTCGGAAGTTTTTTTGTTAAAGTCACGTATCTCGAATTTCAAGCCATACTGTCTGAGAAACAAAAACTGTTGTAATATATATTCTTTCTTATCTCCTTTCAATGTTCAAAATATAAAAAGGCAGCTCACTACAATGCCATACTAATGATTTGGTGCACAATTATACTTCGGTCGGAAGTTTTATTGTGAAAGTCACGTATCTCAAATTTCAAGCCGGACTGTCTAAGAAACAAAAAGTGTTGTAATACATATTCATTCTTATCTCCTTTCAATGTTCAAAATGTAAAAAGGCAGCTCATTACAATGCCATACTAATTTGATTGGCGCACAATTATACTTCGGTCGGAAGTTTTTTTGTGAAAGTCACGTATCTCGAATTTCAAGCCGGACTGTGTAAGAAACAAAAAGGTTTAAGAATTCTATATTTTTTTATCTTTTTCAATGTTAAAATTTAAAAAGGCAGCTCATTACAATGCAATACAGATAATTTGGCGCACAATTATACATCGGTCGCTAGTTCATCTTTAAAGGTCGCGTATTCGAATTTCAAGCCATACTGTCTAAGAAACAAAAACTGTTGTAATATATATTCTTTCTTATCTCCTTTCAATGTTCAAAATATAAAAAGGCCGATCACTACAATGCCATACTATGATTTGGCGCACAATTATACTTCGGTCGGAAGTTTTATTGTGAAAGTCAGGTATCTCAAATTTCAAGCCGGAATGTCTAAGGAACAAAAAGTGTTGTAATACATATTCTTTCTTATCTCCTTTCAATGTTCATAGTGTAAAAAGGCAGCTCATTACAATGCCATACTAATGATTTGGCGCACAATTATACTTCGGTCGGAAAGTTTTTTTTGTGAAAGTCACGTATCTCGAATTTCAAGCCGGACTGTCTAAGAAACAAAAAGTGTTGAAATATATATTCTTTCTTATCTCCTTCCAATGTTCAAAATATAAAAACGCAAATCACTACAATGCCATACAAAGATTTGGCGCACAATTATACTTCGGTCGGAAGTTTTTTTGTTAAAGTCACGTATCTCGAATTTCAAGCCATACTGTCTGAGAAACAAAAACTGTTGTAATATATATTCTTTCTTATCTCCTTTCAATGTTCAAAATATAAAAAGGCCTCACTACAATGCCATACTAATGATTTGGTGCACAATTATACTTCGGTCGGAAGTTTTATTGTGAAAGTCACGTATCTCAAATTTCAAGCCGGACTGTCTAAGAAACAAAAAGTTGTAATACAATTCATTCTTATCTCCTTTCAATGTTCAAAATGTAAAAAGGCAGCTCATTACAATGCCATACTATGATTTGGCGCACAATTATACTTCGGTCGGAAGTTTTTTTGTGAAAGTCACGTATCTCGAATTTCAAGCCGGACTGTGTAAGAAACAAAAAGGTTTAAGAATTCTAATTTTTATCTTTTTCAAATGTTAAAATTTAAAAGGCAGCTCATTACAATGCAATACAGATAATTTGGCGCACAATTATACATCGGTCGCTAGTTCATCTTTAAAGGTCGCGTATCTCGAATTTCAAGCCATACTGTCTAAGAAACAAAAACTGTTGTATATATATTCTTTCTTCTCCTTCAATGTTCAAATATAAAAAGGCCGATCACTACAATGCCATACTAATGATTTGGCGCACAATTATACTTCGGTCGGAAGTTTTATTGTGAAAGTCACGTATCTCAAATTTCAAGCCGGACTGTCTAAGGAACAAAAAGTGTTGTAATACATATTCTTTCTTATCTCCTTTCAATGTTCATAATGTAAAAAGGCAGCTCATTACAATGCCATACTAATGATTTGGCGCACAATTATACTTCGGTCGGAAGTTTTTTGTGAAAGTCACGTATCTCGAATTTCAAGCCGGACTGTCTAAGAAACAAAAAGTGTTGAAATATATCTTTCTTATCTCCTTCCAATGTTCAAAATAAAAAGGCAAATCACTACAATGCCATACAAATGATTTGGCGCACAATTATACTTCGGTCGGAAGTTTTTTTGTTAAAGTCACGTATCTCGAATTTCAAGCCATACTGTCTGAGAAACAAAAACTGTTGTAATATATATTCTTTCTTATCTCCTTTCAATGTTCAAAATATAAAAAGGCAGCTCACTACAATGCCATACTAATGATTTGGTGCACAATTATACTTCGGTCGGAAGTTTTATTGTGAAAGTCACGTATCTCAAATTTCAAGCCGGACTGTCTAAGAAACAAAAAGTGTTGTAATACATATTCATTCTTATCTCCTTTCAATGTTCAAATGTAAAAAGGCAGCTCATTACAATGCCATACTAATGATTTGGCGCACAATTATACTTCGGTCGGAAGTTTTTTTGTTAAAGTCACGTATCTCGAATTCTAAGCCGGACTGTGTAAGAAACAAAAGGTTTAAGAATTCTATATTTTTTATCTTTTTCAAATGTTAAAATTTAAAAAGGCGGCTCTTTACAATGCCATACAGATAATTTGGCGCACAACGATACATCGGTCGCTAGTTCATCTTTAAAGGTCGCGTATCTCGAATTTCAAGCCCATACTGTCTAAGAAACAAAAAGTGTTGTAATATAATTCTTTCTTATCTCCTTTCAATGTTCAAAATATAAAAAGGCAGCTCATTACAATGCGATACTAATGATTTGGCGCACAATTATACTTCGGTCGGAAGTTTTTTTGTTAAAGTCACGTATCTCGAATTCCAAGCCGGACTGTGTAAGAAACAAAAAGGTTTAAGAATTCTATATTTTTTTATCTTTTCAAATGTTAAAATTTAAAAAGGCGGCTCATTACAATGCCATACAGATAATTTGGCGCACAACGATACATCGGTCGCTAGTTCATCTTTAAAGGTCGCGTATCTCGAATTTCAAGCCATACTGTCTAAGAAACAAAAAGTGTTGTAATATATATTCTTTCTTATCTCCTTTCAATGTTCAAAATATAAAAAGGCAGCTCACTACAATGCCATACTAATGATTTGGTGCACAATTATACTTCGGTCGGAAGTTTTTTTGTGAAAGTCACGTATCTCAATTTCAAGCCGGACTGTCTAAGAAACAAAAAGTGTTGTAATACATATTCATTCTTATCTCCTTTCAATGTTCAAAATGTAAAAAGGCAGCTCATTACAATGCCATACTAATGATTTGGCGCACAATTATACTTCGGTCGGAAGTTTTTTTGTTAAAGTCACGTATCTCGAATTCTAAGCCGGACTGTGTAAGAAACAAAAAGGTTTAAGAATTCTATATTTTTTTTTTTTTCAAATGTTAAATTTAAAAAGGCGGCTCTTACAATGCCATACAGATAATTTGGCGCACACGATACTCGGTCGCTAGTTCATCTTTAAAGGTCGCGTATCTCGAATTTCAAGCCATACTGTCTAAGAAACAAAAATGTTGTAATATATTCTTTCTTATCTCCTTTCAATGTTCAAAATATAAAAAGGCAGCTCATTACAATGCGATACTAATGATTTGGCGCACAATTATACTTCGGTCGGAAGTTTTTTTGTTAAAGTCACGTATCTCGAATTCAAGCCGGACTGTGTAAGAAACAAAAAGGTTTAAAATTCTATATTTTTTTATCTTTTTCAATGTTAAATTTAAAAAGGCGGCTCATTACAATGCCATACAGATAATTTGGCGCACAACGATACATCGGTCGCTAGTTCATCTTTAAAGGTCGCGTATCTCGAATTTCAAGCCATACTGTCTAAGAAACAAAAAGTGTTGTAATTATATTCTTTCTTACTCCTTTCAATGTTCAAATATAAAAAGGCAGATCACTACAATGCCATACAAATGATTTGGCGCACAATTATACTTCGGTCGGAAGTTTTTTTGTGAAAGTCACGTATCTCGAATTTCAAGCCCGACTGTCTAAGAAACAAAAAGTGTTGTAATATATATTCTTTCTTATCTCCTTTCAATGTTCAAAATATAAAAAGGCAGATCACTACAATGCCATACAATGATTTGGCGCACAATTATACTTCGGTCGGAAGTTTTTTGTTAAAGTCACGTATCTCGAATTCCAAGCCGGACTGTGTAAGAAACAAAAAGGTTTAAGAATTCTATATTTTTTATTTTTTCCAAATTAAAATTTAAAAAGGCAGCTCATTACAATGCAAACAGATAATTTGGCGCACAATTATACATCGGTCGCTAGTTCATCTTAAAGGTCGCGTATCTCGAATTTCAAGCCATACTGTCTAAGAAACAAAAAGTGTTGTAATATATTTCTTTCTTATCTCCTTCAATGTTCAAATATAAAAAGGCAGCTCACTACAATGCCATACTAATGATTTGGCGCACAAATACTTCGGTCGGAAGTTTTTTTGTTAAAGTCACGTATCTCGAAATTCCAGCCGGACTGTATAAGAAACAAAAAGTTTAAAATTCTATATTTTTTTATCTTTTTCAAGTTAAAATTAAAAAGGCGGCTCATTACAATGCCATTCAGATAATTTGGCGCACAACGATACATCGGTCGCTAGTTCATCTTTAAAGGTCGCGTATCTCGAATTTCAAGCCCGACTGTCTAAGAAACAAAAAGTGTTGTAATATATATTCTTTCTTATCTCCTTTCAATGTTCAAAATATAAAAAGGCAGCTCACTACAATGCCATACTAATGATTTGGCGCACAATTATACTTCGGTCGGAAGTTTTTTTGTTAAAGTCACGTATCTCGAATTTCAAGCCGGACTGTGTAAGAAACAAAAAGGTTTAAAATTCTATATTTTTTTATCTTTTTCAAGTGTTAAAATTAAAAAGGCGGCTCATTACAATGCCATACAGATAATTTGGCGCACAATTATACATCGGTCGCTAGTTAATCTTTAAAGGTCGCGTATCTCGAATTTCAAGCCATACTGTCTAAGAAACAAAGTGTTGTAATATATATTCTTTCTTATCTCCTTTCAATGTTCAAAATATAAAAAGGCAGCTCACTACAATGCCATACTAATGATTTGGCGCACAATTACTTCGGTCGAAGTTTTTTTGTGAAAGTCACGTATCTCGAATTTCAAGCCATACTGTCTAAGAAACAAAAAGTGTTGTAATTATATTCTTTCTTATCTCCTTTCAATGTTCAAAATATAAAAAGGCCGATCACTACAATGCCATACAAATGATTTGGCGCACAATTATACTTCGGTCGGAAGTTTTTTTGTTAAAGTCACGTATCTCGAATTTCAAGCCATACTGTCTAAGAAACAAAAAGTGTTGTAATATATTCTTTCTTATCTCCTTTCAATGTTCAAATATAAAAGGCAGATCACTACAATGCCATACAAATGATTTGGCGCACAATTATACTTCGGTCGGAAGTTTTTTGTTAAAGTCACGTATCTCGAATTTCAAGCCGAACTGTGTAAGAAACAAAAAGGTTTAAAAATTCTATATTTTTTTATCTTTTCAAATGTTAAAATTTAAAAAGGCGGCTCATTACAATGCCATACAGATAATTTGGCGCACAATTATACATCGGTCGCTAGTTCATCTTTAAAGGTCGCGTATCTCGAATTTCAAGCCATACTGTCTAAGAAACAAAAAGTGTTGTAATATATATTCTTTCTTATCTCTTTAATGTTCAAAATAAAAAGGCAGCTCATACAATGCCATACTAATGATTTGGCGCACAATTATACTTCGGTCGGAAGTTTTTTTGAAAGTCACGTATCTCGAATTTCAAGCCCGACTGTCTAAGAAACAAAAAGTGTTGTAATATATTCTTTCTTATCTCCTTTCAATGTTCAAAATAAAAAGGCAGCTCATTACAATGCCATACTAATGATTTGGCGCACAATTATACTTCGGTCGGAAGTTTTTTTGTAAAGTCACGTATCTCGAATTTCAAGCCCGACTGTGTAAGAAACAAAGGTTTAAAAATTCTATTTTTTTTATCTTTTTCAAATGTTAAAATTTAAAAAGGCGGCTCATTACAATGCCATACAGATAATTTGGCGCACAACGATACATCGGTCGCTAGTTCATCTTGGTCGCGTATCTCGAATTTCAAGCCATACTGCTAAGAAACAAAGTGTTGTAATATATATTCTTTCTTATCTCCTTTCAATGTTCAAAATATAAAAAGGCAGATCACTACAATGCCATACAAATGATTTGGCGCACAATTATACTTCGGTCGGAAGTTTTTTTGTGAAAGTCACGTATCTCGAATTTCAAGCCTGACTGTCTAAGAAACAAAAAGTGTTGTAATATATATTCTTTTTATCTCCTTTCAATGTTCAAAATAAAAAAGGCAGATCACTACAATGCCATACAAATGATTTGCGCACAATTATACTTCGGTCGGAAGTTTTTTGTGAAAGTCACGTATCTCGAATTTCAAGCCTGACTGTCTAAGAAACAAAAAGTGTTGTAATATATATTCTTTCTTATCTCCTTTCAATGTTCAAAAATAAAAAGGCAGATCACTACAATGCCATACAAATGATTTGGCGCACAATATACTTCGGTCGGAAGTTTTTTTGTGAAAGTCACGTATCTCGATTTCAAGCCGGACTGTGTAAGAAACAAAAAGGTTTAAAAATTTTATTTTTTTATCTTTTTCAAATGTTAAAATTTAAAAAGGCGGCTCATTACAATGCCATACAGATAATTTGGCGCACAACGATACATCGGTCGCTAGTTCATCTTTAAAGGTCGCGTATCTCGAATTTCAAGCCATACTGTCTAAGAAACAAAAAACTGTTGTAATATATATTCTTTCTTATCTCCTTCAATGTTCAAGATATAAAAAGGCAGCTCACTACAATGCCATACTAATGATTTGGCGCACAATTATACTTCGGTCGGAAGTTTTTTTGTTAAAGTCACGTATCTCGAATTTCAAGCCGGACTGTGTAAGAAACAATAAGGTTTAAAATTCTATATTTTTTTATCTTTTTCAAATGTTAAAATTTAAAAGGCGCTCATTACTATGCCATACAGATAATTTGGCGCACAATTATACATCGGTCGCTAGTTCATCTTTAAAGGTCGCGTATCTCGAATTTCAAGCCATACTGTCTAAGAAACAAAAAGTGTTGTAATATATATTCTTTCTTATCTCCTTTCAATGTTCAAAATATAAAAAGGCAGATCACTACAATGCCATACAATGATTTGGCGCACAATTATACTTCGATCGGAAGTTTTTTTGTGAAAGTCACGTATCTCGAATTTCAAGCCGACTGTCTAAGAAACAAAAAGTGTTGTAATATATATTCTTTCTTATCTCTTTTCAATGTTCAAAATATAAAAAGGCAGATCACTACAATGCCATATAAATGATTTGGCGCACAATTATACTTCGGTTGGAAGTTTTTTTGTGAAAGTCACGTATCTCGAATTTCAAGCCCGACTGTCTAAGAAACAAAAAGTGTTGTAATATATTCTTTCTTATCTCCTTTCAATGTTCAAAATATAAAAAGGCAGATCACTACAATACCATCAAGATTTGGCGACCATTATACTTCGGTCGGAAGTTTTTTTGTTAAAGTCACGTATCTCGAATTCCAAGCCGGACTGTGTAAGAAACAAAAAGGTTTAAGAATTCTATATTTTTTTATCTTTTCAAATGTTAAATTTAAAAAGGCGGCTCATTACAATGCCATACAGATAATTTGGCGCACAATATACATCGGTCGCTAGTTCATCTTTAAAGGTCGCGTATCTCGAATTTCAAGCCATACTGTCTAAGAAACAAAAAGTGTTGTAATATATATTCTTTCTTATCTCCTTCAATGTTCAAGAATAAAAAGGCAGCTCACTACAATGCCATACTAATGATTTGGCGCACAATTATACTTCGGTCGGAAGTTTTTTGTTAAAGTCACGTATCTCGAATTTCAAGCCGGACTGTCTAAGAAACAAAAAGTGTTGTAATATATATTCTTTCTTATCTCCTTTCAATGTTCAAAATATAAAAAGGCAGATCACTACAATGCCATACAAATGATTCGGCGCACAATTATACTTCGGTCGGAAGTTTTTGTGAAAGTCACGTATCTCGAATTTCAAGCCGGACTGTCTAGAAACAAAAAGTGTTGTAATATATATTCTTTCTTATCTCCTTCCAATGTTCAAGATATAAAAAGGCAGCTCACTACAATGCCATACTAATGATTTGGCGCACAATTATACTTCGGTCGGAAGTTTTTTTGTTAAAGTCACGTTTCTCGAATTCTAAGCCGGACTGTGTAAGAAACAAAAGGTTTAAAATTCTATATTTTTTATCTTTTTCAAATGTTAAAATTTAAAAAGGCAGCTCATTACAATGCAATACAGATAATTTGCCGCACAATTATACATCGGTCGCTAGTTCATCTTTAAAGGTCGCGTATCTCGAATTTCAAGCCATACTGTCTAAGAAACAAAAAGTGTTGTAAATATATTCTTTCTTATCTCCTTTCAATGTTCAAAATAAAAAAGGCAGATCACTACAATGCCATACAAATGATTTGGCGCACAATTATACTTCGATCGGAAGTTTTTTTGTGAAAGTCACGTATCTCGAATTTCAAGCCCGACTGTCTAAGAAACAAAAGTTGTCATATATATTCTTTCTTATCTCTTTTCAATGTTCAAAATAAAAAAGGCATCACTACAATGCCATAAATGATTTGGCGCACAATTATACTTCGGTTGGAAGTTTTTTTGTGAAAGTCACGTATCTCGAATTTCAAGCCGACTGTCTAAGAAACAAAAAGTGTTGTAATATATATTCTTTCTTATCTCCTTCAATGTTCAAAATATAAAAAGGCAGATCACTACAATACCATATAAATGATTTGGCGAACCATTATACTTCGGTCGGAAGTTTTTTTGTTAAAGTCACGTATCTCGAATTCCAAGCCGGACTGTGTAAGAAACAAAAAGGTTTAAGAATTCTATATTTTTTTATCTTTTTCAAATGTTAAAATTTAAAAAGGCGGCTCATTACAATGCCATACAGATAATTTGGCGCACAATTATACATCGGTCGCTAGTTCATCTTTAAAGGTCGCGTATCTCGAATTTCAAGCCATACTGTCTAAGAAACAAAAAGTGTTGTAATATATATTCTTTCTTATCTCCTTCAATGTTCAAGAATAAAAAGGCAGCTCACTACAATGCCATACTAATGATTTGGCGCACAATTATACTTCGGTCGGAAGTTTTTTTGTTAAAGTCACGTATCTCGAATTTCAACCGGACTGTCTAAGAAACAAAAATGTTTGTAATATATATTCTTCTTATCTCCTTTCAATGTTCAAAATATAAAAAGGCCGATCACTACAATGCCATACAATGATTTGGCGCACAATTATACTTCGGTCGGAAGATTTTTTGTGAAAGTCACGTATCTCGAATTTCAAGCCCGACTGTCTAAGAACAAAAAGTGTTGTAATATATATTCTTTCTTATCTCCTTCCAATGTTCAAATATAAAAAGGCAGCTCACTACAATGCCATACAATGATTTGGCGCACAATTATACTTCGGTCGGAAGTTTTTTTGTTAAAGTCACGTATCTCGAATTCAAGCCGGACTGTCTAAGAAACAAAAAGTGTTGTAATATATATTCTTTCTTATCTCCTTTCAATGTTCAAAATAAAAAGGCAGATCACTACAATGCCATACAAATGATTCGGCGCACAATTATACTTCGGTCGGAAATTTTTTGTGAAAGTCACGTATCTCGAATTTCAAGCCGACTGTCTTAGAAACAAAAAGTGTTGTAATATATATTCTTTCTTATCTCCTTCCATGTTCAAATATAAAAAGGCAGCTCACTACAATGCCATACTAATGATTTGGCGCACAATTATACTTCGGTCGGAAGTTTTTTGTTAAAGTCACGTTTCTCGAATTCAAGCCGGACTGTGTAAGAAACAAAAAGGTTTAAAAATTCTTATTTTTTATCTTTTTCAAATGTTAAAATTTAAAAAGGCAGTCATTACAATGCCAATACAGATAATTTGCCGCACAATTATACATCGGTCGCTAGTTCATCTTAAAGGTCGCGTATCTCGAATTTCAAGCCATACTGTCTAAGAAACAAAAAGTGTTGTAATATATATTCTTTCTTATCTCCTTCAATGTTCAAAATATAAAAAGGCAGATCACTACAATGCCATACAAATGATTTGGCGCACAATTATACTTCGGTCGGAAGTTTTTTTTGTGAAAGTCACGTATCTCGAATTTCAAGCCCGACTGTCTAAGAAACAAAAAGTGTTGTATATATATTCTTTCTTATCTCTTTTCAATGTTCAAAATATAAAAAGGCAGATCACTACAATGCCATATAAATGATTGGCGCACAATTATACTTCGGTTGGAAGTTTTTTTGTGAAAGTCACGTATCTCGAATTTCAAGCCCGACTGTCTAAGAAACAAAGTGTTGTAATATATATTCTTTCTTATCTCCTTTCAATGTTCAAATATAAAAAGGCAGATCACTACAATCCATATAAATGATTTGGCGAACCAATTATACTTCGGTCGGAAGTTTTTTGTTAAAGTCACGTATCTCGAATTCCAAGCCGGACTGTGTAAGAAACAAAAAGGTTTAAGAATTCTATATTTTTTATCTTTTTCAAATGTTAAAATTTAAAAAGGCGCTCATTACAATGCCATACAGATAATTTGGCGCACAATATACATCGGTCGCTAGTTCATCTTTAAAGGTCGCGTATCTCGAATTTCAAGCCATACTGTCTAAGAAAACAAAAAAGTGTTGTAATATATTCTTTCTTATCTCCTTCCAATGTTCAAGATATAAAAAGGCAGCTCACTACAATGCCATACTAATGATTTGGCGCACAATTATACTTCGGTCGGAAGTTTTTTTGTTAAAGTCACGTATCTCGAATTTCAAGCCGGACTGTAAGAAACAAAAAGTGTTGTAATATATATTCTTCTTATCTCCTTTCAATGTTCAAAATATAAAAGGCCGATCACTACAATGCCATACAAATGATTTGGCGCACAATTATACTTCGGTCGCGAAGATTTTTTGTGAAAGTCACGTATCTCGAATTTCAAGCCGACTGTCTAAGAAACAAAAAGTGTTGTAAATATATTCTTTCTTATCTCCTTCCAATGTTCAAGATATAAAAGGCAGCTCACTACAATGCCATACTAATGATTTGGCGCACAATTATACTTCGGTCGAAAGTTTTTTTGTTAAAGTCACGTATCTCGAATTCTAAGCCGGACTGTGTAAGAAACAAAAAGGTTTAAAAATTCTATATTTTTTTATCTTTTTCAAATGTTAAAATTTAAAAAGGCAGCTCATTACAATGCAATACAGATAATTTGCCGCACAATTATACATCGGTCGCTAGTTCATCTTTAAAGGTCGCGTATCTCGAATTTCAAGCCCGACTGTCTAAGAAACAAAAAGTTTATAATATATATTCTTTCTTATCTCCTTTCAATGTTCAAAATATAAAAAGGCAGATCACTACAATGCCATACAAATGATTTGGCGCACAATTATACTTCGGTCGGAAGTTTTTTTGTGAAAGTCACGTATCTCGAATTTCAAGCCCGACTGTCTAAGAAACAAAAAGTGTTGTAATATATATTCTTTCTTATCTCCTTTCAATGTTCAAAATATAAAAGGCAGATCACTACAATGCCATACAAATGATTCGGCGCACAATTATACTTCGGTCGGAAGTTTTTTTGTGAAAGTCACGTATCTCGAATTTCAAGCCGGACTGTCTTAGAAAAAAAAGTGTTGTAATATATATTCTTTCTTATCTCTTCCAATGTTCAAGATATAAAAAGGCAGCTCACTACAATGCCATACTAATGATTTGGCGCACAATTATACTTCGGTCGGAAGTTTTTTGTTAAAGTCACGTATCTCGAATTCCAAGCCGGACTGTGTAAGAAACAAAAAGTGTTGTAATATTCTTTTTTATCTCCTTTCAATGTTCAAAGTATAAAAAGGCAGATCATTACAATGCCATACAAATGATTTGGCGCACAATTATACTTCGGTCGGAGTTTTTTTGTTAAAGTCGCGTATCTCGAATTTCAAGCCGGACTTTGTAAGAAACAAAAAAGTGTGTAATATAAATTCTTTCTTATCTCCTTCAATGTTCAAAATATAAAAAGGCAGATCACTAGAATGCCATACAAATGATTCGGCGCACAATTATACTTCGGTCGGAAGTTTTTGTGAAAGTCACGTATCTCGAATTTCAAGCCTGACTGTTAGAAACAAAAGTGTTGTAATATATTTCTTTCTTATCTCCTTTCAATGTTAAAATAAAAAGG
Source organism: Trichogramma dendrolimi (assembly GCA_034770305.1). Lineage (NCBI taxonomy): Eukaryota > Metazoa > Arthropoda > Insecta > Hymenoptera > Trichogrammatidae > Trichogramma > Trichogramma dendrolimi. The sequence goes on along the minus strand of JAPMIB010000174.1, from coordinate 34,637 downwards.
CAGATCATTACAATGCCATACAAATGATTTGCGCACAATTATACTTCGGTCGGAAGTTTTTTTGTTAAAGTCGCGTATCTCGAATTTCAAGCCGGACTGTGTAAGAAACAAAAAGGTTTAAAAATTCTATATTTTTTATCTTTTCAAATGTTAAATTTAAAAAGGCAGCTCATTAAAATGCCATACAGATAATTTGGCGCACGACGATACATCGGTCACTAGTTCATCTTTTAAAGGTCGCGTATCTCGAATTTCAAGCCATATGTCTAAGAAACAAAAAGTGTTGTAATATATATTCTTTCTTATCTCCTTTCAATGTTCAAAATATAAAAGGCAGATCACTACAATGCCATACAAATGATTTGGCGCACAATTATACTTCGGTCGGAAGTTTTTTTGTGAAAGTCACGTATCTCGAATTTCAAGCCGACTGTCGAAACAAAAAGTGTTGTAATATCTATTCTTTCTTATCTCCTTTCAATGTTCAAATATAAAAAGGCAGATCACTACAATGCCATACAAATGATTTGGCGCACAATTATACTTCGGTCGGAAGTTTTTTTGTTAAAGTCACGTATCTCGAATTCCAAGCCGGACTGTGTAAGAAACAAAAAGGTCTAAGATTCTATATTTTTTCTCTTTTCCAAATGTTAAAATTTAAAAAGGCAGCTCATTACAATGCCATACAGATAATTTGGCGCAAACGAACATCGGTCGCTAGTTCATCTTTAAAGGTCGCGTATCTCGAATTTCAAGCCATAGTGTCTAAGAAACAAAAAGTGTTGTAATATATATTCTTTCTTATCTCCTTCAATTCAGTATAAAAAGGCAGCTCACTACAATGCAATACTAATGATTTGGCGCACAATTATACTTCGGTCGGAAGTTTTTTTGTTAAAGTCACGTATCTCGAATTCAAGCCGGACTGTGTAAGAAACAAAAAGTGTTGTATATATATTCTTTCTTATCTCCTTCAATGTTCAAAATATAAAAAGGCAGCTCACTACAATGCATACTAATGATTTGGCGCACAATTATACTTCGGTCGGAAGTTTTTTTGTTAAAGTCACGTATCTCGAATTTCCAAGCCGAATGTCTTAGAAACAAAAAGTGTTGTTATATATTCTTTCTTATCTCCTTTCAATGTTTAAAATATAAAAAGGCAGCATCATTACAATGCCATACAAATGATTTGGCGCACAATTATACTTCGGTCGGAAGTTTTTTGTTAAAGTCGCGTATCTCGAATTTCAAGCCGGACTGTGTAAGAAACAAAAAGGTTTAAAAATTCTATATTTTTTTATCTTTTTCAAATGTTAAATTTAAAAAGGCGGCTCATTAAATGCCATACAGATAATTTGGCGCACGACGATACATCGGTCGCTAGTTCATCTTTAAAGGTCGCGTATCTCGAATTTCAAGCCATAATGTCTAAGAAACAAAAAGTGTTGTATATATCTTTCTTATCTCCTTTCAATGTTCAAAATATAAAAAGGCAGATCACTACAATGCCATACAAATGATTTGGCGCACAATTATACTTCGGTCGGAAGTTTTTTTGTGAAAGTCACGTATCTCGAATTTCAAGCCCGACTGTCTAAGAAACAAAAAGTGTTGTAATATATATTCTTTCTTATCTCCTTTCAATGTTTAAAATATAAAAAGGCAGCTCACTACAATGCCATACTAATGATTTGGCGCACAATTATACTTCGGTCGGAAGTTTTTTGTTAAAGTCACGTATCTCGAATTCCAAGCCGGACTGTGTAAGAAACAAAAAGTGTTGTAATATATATTCTTTCTTATCTCCTTTCAATGTTCAAAATATAAAAAGGCAGATCACTACAATGCCATACAAATGATTTGGCGCACAATTATACTTCGGTCGGAAGTTTTTTTGTTAAAGTCGCGTATCTCGAATTTCAAGCCGGACTTTGTAAGAAACAAAAAGTGTTGTAATATATATTCTTTCTTATCTCCTTTCAATGTTCAAAATATAAAAAGGCAGATCACTAGAATGCCATACAAATGATTCGGCGCACAATTATACTTCGGTCGGAAGTTTTTTTGTGAAAGTCACGTATCTCGAATTTCAAGCCGGACTGTCTTAGAAACAAAAAGTGTTGTAATATATTTCTTTCTTATCTCCTTTCAATGTTTAAAATATAAAAAGGCAGATCATTACAATGCCATACAAATGATTTGGCGCACAATTATACTTCGGTCGGAAGTTTTTTTGTTAAAGTCGCGTATCTCGAATTTCAAGCCGGACTGTGTAAGAAACAAAAAGGTTTAAAAATTCTATATTTTTTTATCTTTTTCAAATGTTAAAATTTAAAAAGGCGGCTCATTAAAATGCCATACAGATAATTTGGCGCACGACGATACATCGGTCACTAGTTCATCTTTAAAGGTCGCGTATCTCGAATTTCAAGCCATAATGTCTAAGAAACAAAAAGTGTTGTAATATATATTCTTTCTTATCTCCTTTCAATGTTCAAAATATAAAAAGGCAGATCACACAATGCCATACAAATGATTTGGCGCACAATTATACTTCGGTCGGAAGTTTTTTTGTGAAAGTCACGTATCTCGAATTTCAAGCCCGACTGTCTAAGAAAAAAAGTGTTGTAATTATATTCTTTCTTATCTCCTTTCAATGTTCAAAATATAAAAAGGCAGATCACTACAATGCCATACAAATGATTTGGCGCACAATTATACTTCGGTCGGAAGTTTTTTTGTTAAAGTCACGTATCTCGAATTCCAAGCCGGACTGTGTAAGAAACAAAAAGGTTTAAGAATTCTATATTTTTTCATCTTTTCCAAATGTTAAAATTTAAAAAGGCGGCTCATTACAATGCCATACAGATAATTTGGCGCACAACGATACATCGGTCGCTAGTTCATCTTTAAAGGTCACGTATCTCGAATTTCAAGCCATACTGTCTAAGAAACAAAAAGTGTTGTAATATATATTCTTTCTTATCTCCTTTCAATGTTCAAAATATAAAAAGGCAGATCATTACAATGCCACAAATGATTTGGCGCACAATTATACTACGGTCGCTAGTTCATCTTTAAAGGTCGCGTATCTCGAATTTCAAGCCATACTGTCTAAGAAACAAAAAGTGTTGTAATATATATTCTTTCTTATCTCCTTTCAATGTTCAAAATATAAAAAGGCAGATCATTACAATGCCATACAAATGATTTGGCGCACAATTATACTTCGGTCGGAAGTTTTTTTGTGAAAGTCACGTATCTCGAATTTCAAGCCCGACTGTCTAAGAAACAAAAAGTGTTGTAATATATTCTTTCTTATCTCCTTTCAATGTTCAAAATATAAAAAGGCAGATCACTACAATGCCATACAAATGATTTGGCGCACAATTATACTTCGGTCGGAAGTTTTTTTGTTAAAGTCACGTATCTCGAATTTCCAGCCGGACTGTATAAGAAACAAAAAAGTTTAAAAATTCTATATTTTTTATCTTTTTCAAGTGTTAAAATTAAAAAGGCGGCTCATTACAATGCCATTCAGATAATTTGGCGCACAACGATACATCGGTCGCTAGTTCATCTTTAAAGGTCGCGTATCTCGAATTTCAAGCCATACTGTCTAAGAAACAAAAAGTGTTGTAATATATATTCTTTCTTATCTCCTTCCAATGTTCAAGATATAAAAAGGCAGCTCACTACAATGCCATACTAATGATTTGGCGCACAATTATACTTCGGTCGGAAGTTTTTTTGTTAAAGTCACGTATCTCGAATTTCCAGCCGGACTGTATAAGAAACAAAAAAGTTTAAAAATTCTATATTTTTATCTTTTTCAAGTGTTAAAATTAAAAAGGCGGCTCATTACAATGCCATTCAGATAATTTGGCGCACAACGATACTCGGTCGCTAGTTCATCTTTAAAGGTCGCGTATCTCGAATTTCAAGCCATACTGTCTAAGAAACAAAAAGTGTTGTAATATATATTCTTTCTTATCTCCTTTCAATGTTCAAAATATAAAAAGGCAGATCACTAGAATGCCATACAATGATTCGGCGCACAATTATACTTCGGTCGGAAGTTTTTTGTGAAAGTCACGTATCTCGAATTTCAAGCCGGACTGTCTTAGAAACAAAAGTGTTGTAATATATATTCTTTCTTATCTCCTTTCAATGTTTAAAATATAAAAGGCAGATCACTACAATGCCATACTGATTTGGCGCACAATTATACTTCGGTCGGAAGTTTTTTTGTTAAAGTCACGTATCTCGAATTCCAAGCCGGACTGTGTAAGAAACAAAAAGGTTTAAGAATTCTATATTTTTTTATCTTTTCAAATGTTAAAATTTAAAAAGGCGGCTCATTACAATGCCATACAGATAATTTGGCGCACAACGATACATCGGTCGCTAGTTCATCTTTAAAGGTCGCGTATCTCGAATTTCAAGCCCGACTGTCTAAGAAACAAAAAGTGTTGTAATATATATTCTTTCTTATCCTTTCAATGTTCAAAATATAAAAAGGCAGATCACTACAATGCCATACAATGATTCGGCGCACAATTATACTTCGGTCGGAAGTTTTTTTGTTAAAGTCGCGTATATCGAATTTCAAGCCGGACTTTGTAAGAAACAAAAAGTGTTGTAATATATATTCTTTCTTATCTCCTTTCAATGTTCAAAATAAAAGGCAGATCACTACAATGCCATACAAATGATTCGGCGCACAATTATACTTCGGTCGGAAGTTTTTTGTGAAAGTCACGTATCTCGAATTTCAAGCCGGACTGTGTAAGAAACAAAAAGGTTTAAAAATTCTATATTTTTTTATCTTTTTCAAATGTTAAAATTTAAAAAGGCAGCTCATTACAATGCCATACAGATAATTTGGCGCACAATTATACATCGGTCGCTAGTTCATCTTTAAAGGTCACGTATCTCGAATTTCAAGCCATACTGTCTAAGAAACAAAAAGTGTTGTAATATATATTCTTTCTTATCTCCTTTCAATGTTCAAAATATAAAAAGGCCGATCACTACAATGCCATACAAATGATTTGGCGCACAATTATACTTCGGTCGGAAGTTTTTTTGTGAAAGTCACGTATCTCGAATTTCAAGCCCGACTGTCTAAGAAACAAAAAGTGTTGTAATATATATTCTTTCTTATCTCCTTTCAATGTTCAAAATATAAAAAGGCAGATCACTACAATGCCATACAAATGATTTGGCGCACAATTATACTTCGGTCGGAAGTTTTTTTGTTAAAGTCACGTATCTCGAATTCCAAGCCGGACTGTGTAAGAAACAAAAAGGTTTAAGAATTCTATATTTTTTTATCTTTTTCAATGTTAAAATTTAAAAAGGCAGCTCATTACAATGCAATACAGATAATTTGGCGCACAATTATACATCGGTCGCTAGTTCATCTTTAAAGGTCACGTATCTCGAATTTCAAGCCATACTGTCTAAGAAACAAAAAGTGTTGTAATATATTCTTTCTTATCTCCTTTCAATGTTCAAAATATAAAAAGGCAGATCATTACAATGCCATACAAATGATTTGGCGCACAATTATACTTCGGTCGCTAGTTCATCTTTAAAGGTCGCGTATCTCGAATTTCAAGCCATACTGTCTAAGAAACAAAAAGTGTTGTAATATATATTCTTTCTTATCTCCTTTCAATGTTCAAAATATAAAAAGGCAGATCATTACAATGCCATACAAATGATTTGGCGCACAATTATACTTCGGTCGGAAGTTTTTTTGTGAAAGTCACGTATCTCGAATTTCAAGCCCGACTGTCTAAGAAACAAAAAGTGTTGTAATATATATTCTTTCTTATCTCCTTTCAATGTTCAAAATATAAAAGGCAGATCACTACAATGCCATACAAATGATTTGGCGCACAATTATACTTCGGTCGGAAGTTTTTTTGTTAAAGTCACGTATCTCGAATTTCCAGCCGGACTGTAAGAAACAAAAAGTTTAAAATTCTATATTTTTTTATCTTTTTCAAGTGTTAAAATTAAAAAGGCGGCTCATTACAATGCCATTCAGATAATTTGGCGCACAACGATACATCGGTCGCTAGTTCATCTTTAAAGGTCGTATCTCGAATTTCAAGCCATACTGTCTAAGAAACAAAAAGTGTTGTAATATATATTCTTTCTTATCTCCTTCAATGTTCAAGAATAAAAAGGCAGCTCACTACAATGCCATACTAATGATTTGGCGCACAATTATACTTCGGTTGGAAGTTTTTTTGTTAAAGTCACGTATCTCGAATTTCCAGCCGGACTGTATAAGAAACAAAAAAGTTTAAAAATTCTATATTTTTTTATCTTTTTCAAGTGTTAAAATTAAAAAGGCGGCTCATTACAATGCCATTCAGATAATTTGGCGCACAACGATACATCGGTCGCTAGTTCATCTTTAAAGGTCGCGTATCTCGAATTTCAAGCCATACTGTCTAAGAAACAAAAAGTGTTGTATATATTCTTTCTTATCTCCTTTCAATGTTCAAAATATAAAAAGGCAGATCACTACAATGCCATACTAATGATTTGGCGCACAATTATACTTCGGTCGGAAGTTTTTTTGTTAAAGTCACGTATCTCGAATTCCAAGCCGGACTGTGTAAGAAACAAAAAGGTTTAAGAATTCTATATTTTTTTATCTTTTTCAAATGTTAAAATTTAAAAAGGCGGCTCATTACAATGCCATACAGATAATTTGGCGCACAACGATACATCGGTCGCTAGTTCATCTTTAAAGGTCACGTATCTCGAATTTCAAGCCGGACTGTGTAAGAAACAAAAAGGTTTAAAAATTCTATATTTTTTTATCTTTTTCAAATGTTAAAATTTAAAAAGTCGCTAGTTCATCTTTAAAGGTCGCGTATCTCGAATTTCAAGCCATACTGTCTGAGAAACAAAAAGGTTTAAAAGTTCTAGATTTTTTATCTTTTTCAAATGTTAAAATTTGAAAAGGCATCTCATTACAATGCCAGACAACTAATTTGGCGCACAATGATACATCGGTCGCTAGTTTATCTTTGAAGTCGCGTATCTCGAAATTCAAGCCGGACTGTGTAAGAAACAAAGTGTTTTAAAATCTAATCTTTCTTATCTCTTTCAAATGTTAAAAATATAAAAAGGCAGCTCAGTACAATGCCATACTAATGATTTGGCGCACAATTATACTTCGGACGGATGTTTTTTTGTTAAGTCACGTATCTCGAATTTCAAGCCCGACTGTCTAAGAAACAAAAAGTGTTGTAATATATATTCATTCTTATTTCTTCAATGTTCAAAATATAAAAGGCAAATCACTACAATGCCATACTAATGATTTGGCGCACAATTATACTTCGGTTGGAAGTTTTTTTGTTAAAGTCACGTATCTCGAATTTCCAGCCGGACTGTATAAGAAACAAAAAAGTTTAAAAATTCTATATTTTTTTATCTTTTTCAAGTGTTAAAATTAAAAGGCGGCTCATTACAATGCCATTCAGATAATTTGGCGCACAACGATACATCGGTCGCTAGTTCATCTTTAAAGGTCGCGTATCTCGAATTTCAAGCCATACTGTCTAAGAAACAAAAAGTGTTGTAATATATTCTTTCTTATCTCCTTTCAATGTTCAAAATATAAAAGGCAGATCACTACAATGCCATACTAATGATTTGGCGCACAATTATACTTCGGTCGGAAGTTTTTTGTTAAAGTCACGTATCTCGAATTCCAAGCCGGACTGTGTAAGAAACAAAAAGGTTTAAGAATTCTATATTTTTTTATCTTTTTCAAGTGTTAAAATTAAAAAGGCGGCTCATTACATGCCATCAGATAATTTGGCGCACAACGATACATCGGTCGCTAGTTCATCTTTAAAGGTCGCGTATCTCGAATTTCAAGCCATACTGTCTAAGAAACAAAAAGTGTTGTAATATATATTCTTTCTTATCTCCTTTCAATGTTCAAAATATAAAAAGGCAGATCACTACAATGCCATACAAATGATTTGGCGCACAATTATACTTCGGTCGGAAGTTTTTTGTTAAAGTCACGTATCTCGAATTTCAAGCCGGACTGTCTAAGAAACAAAAAGTGTTGTAATTATATTCTTTTTATCTCCTTTCAATGTTCAAAATATAAAAGGCAGATCATTACAATGCCATACAAATGATTTGGCGCACGATTATACTTTGGTCGGAAGTTTTTTTGTTAGAGTCACGTATCTCGAATTTCAAGCCGGACTGTGTAAGAAAAAAAAAGCTTTAAAAATTCTATATTTTTTATCTTTTTCAATGTTAAAATTTAAAAAGGCAGCTCATTACAATGCATACAGATAATTTGGCGCACAATTATACATCGGTCGCTAGTTCATCTTTAAAGGTCGCGTATCTCGAATTTCAAGCCATACTGTCTAAGAAAAAAAACTGTTGTAATTATATTCTTTCTTATCTCCTTTCAATGTTCAAAATATAAAAAGGCAGATCATTACAATGCCATACAAATGATTTGGCGCACGATTATACTTTGGTCGGAAGTTTTTTTGTTAGAGTCACGTATCTCGAATTTCAAGCCGGACTGTGTAAGAAAAAAAAAGCTTTAAAAATTCTATATTTTTTTATCTTTTTCAAATGTTAAAATTGAAAAAGGCGGCTCATTACAATGCCATACAGATAATTTAGCGCACAACGATACATCGGTCGCTAGTTCATCTTTAAAGGTCACGTATCTCGAATTTCAAGCCATACTGTCTAAGAAACAAAAGTGTTGTAATATATTCTTTCTTATCTCCTTTCAATGTTCAAATATAAAAAGGCAGATCATTACAATGCCATACAAATGATTTGGCGCACAATTATACTTCGGTCGGAAGTTTTTTTGTTAAAGTCACGTATCTCGAATTCCAAGCCGGACTGTGTAAGAAACAAAAAGGTTTAAGAATTCTATATTTTTTTATCTTTTCAAATGTTAAAATTTAAAAAGGCAGCTCATTACAATGCAATACAGATAATTTGGCGCACAATTATACATCGGTCGCTAGTTTATCTTTAAAGGTCACGTATCTCGAATTTCAAGCCATACTGTCTAAGAAACAAAAAGTGTTGTAATATATATTCTTTCTTATCTCCTTTCAATGTTCAAAATATAAAAAGGCAGATCATTACAATGCCATACAAATGATTTGGCGCACAATTATACTTCGGTCGCTAGTTCATCTTTAAAGGTCGCGTATCTCGAATTTCAAGCCATACTGTCTAAGAAACAAAAAGTGTTGTAATATATATTCTTTCTTATCTCCTTTCAATGTTCAAAATATAAAAGGCAGATCATTACAATGCCATACAAATGATTTGGCGCACAATTATACTTCGGTCGGAAGTTTTTTTGTGAAAGTCACGTATCTCGAATTTCAAGCCCGACTGTCTAAGAAACAAAAAGTGTTGTAATATATATTCTTTCTTATCTCCTTTCAATGTTCAAAATATAAAAAGGCAGATCACTACAATGCCATACAAATGATTTGGCGCACAATTATACTTCGGTCGGAAGTTTTTTTGTTAAAGTCACGTATCTCGAATTTCCAGCCGGACTGTATAAGAAACAAAAAAGTTTAAAAATTCTATATTTTTTTATCTTTTTCAAGTGTTAAAATTAAAAAGGCGGCTCATTACAATGCCATTCAGATAATTTGGCGCACAACGATACATCGGTCGCTAGTTCATCTTTAAAGGTCGCGTATCTCGAATTTCAAGCCATACTGTCTAAGAAACAAAAAGTGTTGTAATATATATTCTTTCTTATCTCCTTTCAATGTTCAAAATATAAAAAGGCAGATCACTACAATGCCATACTAATGATTTGGCGCACAATTATACTTCGGTCGGAAGTTTTTTTGTTAAAGTCACGTATCTCGAATTCCAAGCCGGACTGTGTAAGAAACAAAAAGGTTTAAGAATTCTATATTTTTTTATCTTTTTCAAATGTTAAAATTTAAAAAGGCGGCTCATTACAATGCCATACAGATAATTTGGCGCACAACGATACATCGGTCGCTAGTTCATCTTTAAAGGTCGCGTATCTCGAATTTCAAGCCCGACTGTCTAAGAAACAAAAAGTGTTGTAATATATTCTTTCTTATCTCCTTTCAATGTTCAAAATATAAAAAGGCAGATCACTACAATGCCATACAAATGATTTGGCGCACAATTATACTTCGGTCGGAAGTTTTTTTGTTAAAGTCGCGTATCTCGAATTTCAAGCCGGACTTTGTAAGAAACAAAAAGTGTTGTAATATATTCTTTCTTATCTCCTTTCAATGTTCAAAATATAAAAGGCAGATCACTACAATGCCATACAAATGATTCGGCGCACAATTATACTTCGGTCGGAAGTTTTTTTGTGAAAGTCACGTATCTCGAATTTCAAGCCCGACTGTCTAAGAAACAAAAATTTATAAATATATTCTTTCTTATCTCCTTTCAATGTTCAAGATATAATAAGGCAGCTCATTACAATGCCATACTAATGATTTGGCGCACAATTATACTTCGGTCGGAAGTTTTTTTGTGAAAGTCACGTATCTCGAATTTCAAGCCCGACTGTCTAAGAAACAAAAAGTTTATAATATATATTCTTTCTTATCTCCTTTCAATGTTCAAAATATAAAAAGGCAGATCACTACAATGCCATACAAATGATTTGGCGCACAATTATACTTCGGTCGAAAGTTTTTTTGTGAAAGTCACGTATCTCGAATTTCAAGCCCGACTGTCTAAGAAACAAAAAGTGTTGTAATATATATTCTTTCTTATCTCCTTTCAATGTTCAAAATGTAAAAAGGCAGCTTATTACAATGCCATACTAATGATTTGGCGCACAATTATACTTCTGTCGGAAGTTTTTTTGTGAAAGTCACGTATCTCGAATTTCAAGCCGGACTGTGTAAGAAACAAAAAGGTTTAAAAATTCTATATTTTTTTATCTTTTTCAAATGTTAAAATTTAAAAAGGCGGCTCATTAAAATGCCATACAGATAATTTGGCGCACGACGATACATCGGTCGCTAGTTCATCTTTAAAGGTCGCGTATCTCGAATTTCAAGCCATAATGTCTAAGAAACAAAAAGTGTTGTAATATATATTCTTTCTTATCTCCTTTCAATGTTCAAAATATAAAAAGGCAGATCACTACAATGCCATACAAATGATTTGGCGCACAATTATACTTCGGTCGGAAGTTTTTTTGTGAAAGTCACGTATCTCGAATTTCAAGCCCGACTGTCTAAGAAACAAAAGTGTTGTAATATATATTCTTTCTTATCTCCTTTCAATGTTCAAAATATAAAAAGGCAGATCACTACAATGCCATACAAATGATTTGGCGCACAATTATACTTCGGTCGGAAGTTTTTTTGTTAAAGTCACGTATCTCGAATTCCAAGCCGGACTGTGTAAGAAACAAAAAGGTTTAAGAATTCTATATTTTTTTATCTTTTTCAAATGTTAAAATTTAAAAAGGCAGCTCATTACAATGCAATACAGATAATTTGGCGCACAATTATACATCGGTCGCTAGTTCATCTTTAAAGGTCACGTATCTCGAATTTCAAGCCATACTGTCTAAGAAACAAAAAGTGTTGTAATATATATTCTTTCTTATCTCCTTTCAATGTTCAAATATAAAAAGGCAGATCATTACAATGCCATACAATGATTTGGCGCACAATTATACTTCGGTCGGAAGTTTTTTGTTAAAGTCACGTATCTCGAATTCCAAGCCGGACTGTGTAAGAAACAAAAAGGTTTAAGAATTCTATATTTTTTTATCTTTTTCAAATGTTAAAATTTAAAAAGGCGGCTCATTACAATGCCATACAGATAATTTGGCGCACAACGATACATCGGTCGCTAGTTCATCTTTAAAGGTCGCGTATCTCGAATTTCAAGCCCGACTGTCTAAGAAACAAAAAGTGTTGTAATATATATTCTTTCTTATCTCCTTTCAATGTTCAAAATATAAAAAGGCAGATCACTACAATGCCATACAAATGATTTGGCGCACAATTATACTTCGGTCGGAAGTTTTTTTGTTAAAGTCGCGTATCTCGAATTTCAAGCCGGACTTTGTAAGGAACAAAAAGTGTTGTAATATATATTCTTTCTTATCTCCTTTCAATGTTCAAAATATAAAAAGGCAGATCACTACAATGCCATACAAATGATTCGGCGCACAATTATACTTCGGTCGGAAGTTTTTTTGTGAAAGTCACGTATCTCGAATTTCAAGCCGGACTGTCTTAGAAACAAAAAGTGTTGTAATATATATTCTTTCTTATCTCCTTCCAATGTTCAAGATATAAAAAGGCAGCTTACTACAATGCCATACTAATGATTTGGCGCACAATTATACTTCGGTCGGAAGTTTTTTTGTTAAAGTCACGTATCTCGAATTTCAAGCCGGACTATGTAAGAAACAAAAAGGTTTAAAAATTCTATATTTTTTTATCTTTTTCAAGTGTTAAAATTTAAAAAGGCGGCTCATTACAATGCCATACAGATAATTTGGCGCACAATTATACATCGGTCGCTAGTTCATCTTTAAAGGTCGCGTATCTCGAATTTCAAGCCATACTGTCTAGGAAACAAAGTGTTGTAATATATATTCTTTCTTATCTCCTTTCAATGTTCAAAATATAAAAAGGCAGATCACACTACAATGCCATACAAATGATTTGGCGCACAATTATACTTCGGTCGGAAGTTTTTTTGTGAAAGTCACGTATCTCGAATTTCAAGCCCGACTGTCTAAGAAACAAAAAGTGTTGTAATATATATTCTTTCTTATCTCCTTTCAATGTTCAAAATAAAAAGGCAGATTACTACAATGCCATTCAAATGATTTGGCGCACAATTATACTTCGGTCGGAAGTTTTTTTGTTAAAGTCAAGTATCTCGAATTCCAAGCCGGACTGTGTAAGAAACAAAAAGGTTTAAGAATTCTATATTTTTTTATCTTTTTCAAATGTTAAAATTTAAAAAGGCAGCTCATTAAAATGCAATACAGATAATTTGGCGCACAATTATACATCGGTCGCTAGTTCATCTTTAAAGGTCGCGTAACTCGAATTTCAAGCCATACTGTCTAAGAAACAAAAAGTGTTGTAATATATATTCTTTCTTATCTCCTTCCAAGGTTCAAGATATAAAAAGGCAGCTCACTACAATGCAATACTAATGATTTGGCGCACAATTATACTTCGGTCGGAAGTTTTTTTGTTAAAGTCACGTATCTCGAATTCCAAGCCGGACTGTGTAAGAAACAAAAAGTGTTGTAATATATATTCTTTCTTATCTTCTTTCAATGTTCAAAATGTAAAAAGGCAGCTCATTACAATGCCATACTAATGATTTGGCGCACAATTATAGTTTGGTCGGAAGTTTTTTTGTGAAAGTCACGTATCTCGAATTTCAAGCCCGACTGTCTAAGAAACAAAAAGTTTTAATATATATTCTTTCTCATCTCCTTTCAATGTTCAAGATATAATAAGGCAGCTCATTACAATGCCATACTAATGATTTGGCGCACAATTATACTTCGGTCGGAAGTTTTTTTGTGAAAGTCACGTATCTCGAATTTCAAGCCCGACTGTCTAAGAAACAAAAAGTTTATAATATATATTCTTTCTTATCTCCTTTCAATGTTAAAAATATAAAAAGGCAGATCACTACAATGCCATACAAATGATTTGGCGCACAATTATACTTCGGTCGGAAGTTTTTTTGTGAAAGTCACGTATCTCGAATTTCAAGCCCACTGTCTAAGAAACAAAGTGGTTGTATATATATTCTTTCTTATCTCCTTTCAATGTTCAAAATGTAAAAAGGCAGCTTATACAATGCCATACTAAGATTTGGCGCACAATTATAGTTGGTCGGAAGTTTTTTTGTGAAAGTCACGTATCTCGAATTTCAAGCCATACTGTCTAAGAAACAAAAACTGTTGTATATATATTCTTTCTTATCTCCTCCAATGTTCAAGATATAAAAAGGCAGCGCACTACAATGCCATACTAATGATTTGGCGCACAATTATACTTCGGTCGGAAGTTTTTTTGTTAAAGTCACGTATCTCGAATTTCAAGCCGGACTGTGTAAGAAACAAAAAGGTTTAAAAATTCTATATTTTTTATCTTTTTCAAGTGTTAAAATTTAAAAAGGCGGCTCATTACAATGCTACAGATAATTTGGCGCACAATTATACATCGGTCGCTAGTTCATCTTTAAGGTCGCGTATCTCGAATTTCAAGCCATACTGTCTAGGAAACAAAGTGTTGTAATATATATTCTTTCTTATCTCCTTTCAATGTTCAAAATATAAAAAGGCAGATCACCACAATGCCATACAAATGATTGGCGCACAATTATACTTCTGTCGGAAGTTTTTTTGTGAAAGTCACGTATCTCGAATTTCAAGCCCGACTGTCTAAGAAACAAAAAGTGTTGTAATATAGTTCTTTCTTATCTCCTTTCAATGTTTAAAATAAAAAAGGCAGATTACTACAATGCCATTCAAATGATTTGGCGCACAATTATACTTCGGTCGGAAGTTTTTTTGTTAAAGTCACGTATCTCGAATTCCAAGCCCGACTGTCTAAGAAACAAAAGTGTTGTAATAATATTCTTTCTTATCTCCTTTCAATGTTAAAAATATAAAAAGGCAGATCACTACAATGCCATACAAATGATTTGGCGCACAATTATACTTCGGTCGGAAGTTTTTTTGTGAAAGTCACGTATCTCGAATTTCAAGCCCGACTGTCTAAGAAACAAAAAGTGTTGTAATATATATTATATATCTCGAATTTCAAGCCGGACTGTGTAAGAAACAAAAAGGTTTAAAAATTCTATATTTTTTTATCTTTTTCAAATGTTAAAATTTAAAAAGGCGGCTCATTACTATGCCATACAGATAATTTGGCGCACAATTATACATCGGTCGCTAGTTCATCCTTACAGGTCGCGTATCTCGAATTTCAAGCCATACTAGCTCAGAAACAAAGTGTTGATATATATATTCTTTCTTATCTCCTTTCAATGTTCAAAATATAAAAGGCAGCTCACTACAATGCCATACTAATGATTTGGCGCACAATTATACTTCGGTCGGAAGTTTTTTTGTTAAAGTCACGTATCTCGAATTTCAAGCCGGACTGTGTAAGAAACAAAAAGTTTAAA
Organism: Trichogramma dendrolimi; assembly: GCA_034770305.1. Lineage (NCBI taxonomy): Eukaryota > Metazoa > Arthropoda > Insecta > Hymenoptera > Trichogrammatidae > Trichogramma > Trichogramma dendrolimi. The sequence goes on along the minus strand of JAPMIB010000174.1, from coordinate 19,388 downwards.
AATTCTATATTTTTTTATCTTTTTCAAATGTTAAAATTAAAAAGGCGGCTCATTACAATGCCATACAGATAATTTGGCGCACATTATACATCGGTCGCTAGTTCATCTTTAAAGGTCGCGTATCTCGAATTTCAAGCCATACTGTCTAAGAAGAACAAAAGTGTTGTAATATATATTCTTTCTTATCTCCTTTCAATGTTCAAATATAAAAAGGCAGATAATTACAATGCCATACAAATGATTTGGCGCACAATTATACTTCGGTCGGAAGTTTTTTTGTGAAAGTCACGTATCTCGAATTTCAAGCCCGACTGTCTAAGAAACAAAAAGTGTTGTAATATATATTCTTTCTTATCTCCTTTCAATGTTCAAAATTAAAAAGGCAGATCACTACAATGCCATACAATGATTTGGCGCACAATTATACTTCGGTCGGAAGTTTTTTTGTGAAGTCACGTATCTCGAATTTCAAGCCCGACTGTCTAAGAAACAAAAAGTGTTGTAATATATATTCTTTCTTATCTCCTTTCAATGTTCAAAATATAAAAAGGCAGATCACTACAATGCCATACAAATGATTTGGCGCACAATTATACTTCGGTCGGAAGTTTTTTTGTTAAAGTCACGTATCTCGAATTCCAAGCCGGACTGTGTAAGAAACAAAAGGTTTAAGAATTCTATTTTTTTATCTTTTTCCAATGTTAAAATTTAAAAAGGCAGCTCATTACAATGCAATACAGATAATTTGGCGCACAATTATACATCGGTCGCTAGTTCATCTTTAAAGGTCGCGTATCTCGAATTTCAAGCCATACTGTCTAAGAAACAAAAACTGTTGTAATATATATTCTTTCTTATCTCCTTTCAATGTTCAAAATATAAAAAGGCCGATCACTACAATGCCATACTAATGATTTGGCGCACAATTATACTTCGGTCGGAAGTTTTATTGTGAAAGTCAGGTATCTCAAATTTCAAGCCGGACTGTCTAAGGAACAAAAAGTGTTGTAATACATATTCTTTCTTATCTCCTTTCAATGTTCATAGTGTAAAAAGGCAGCTCATTACAATGCCATACTAATGATTTGGCGCACAATTATACTTCGGTCGGAAGTTTTTTTGTGAAAGTCACGTATCTCGAATTTCAAGCCGGACTGTCTAAGAAACAAAAAGTGTTGAAATATATATTCTTTCTTATCTCCTTCCAATGTTCAAAATATAAAAACGCAAATCACTACAATGCCATACAAATGATTTGGCGCACAATTATACTTCGGTCGGAAGTTTTTTTGTTAAAGTCACGTATCTCGAATTTCAAGCCATACTGTCTGAGAAACAAAAACTGTTGTAATATATATTCTTTCTTATCTCCTTTCAATGTTCAAAATATAAAAAGGCAGCTCACTACAATGCCATACTAATGATTTGGTGCACAATTATACTTCGGTCGGAAGTTTTATTGTGAAAGTCACGTATCTCAAATTTCAAGCCGGACTGTCTAAGAAACAAAAAGTGTTGTAATACATATTCATTCTTATCTCCTTTCAATGTTCAAAATGTAAAAAGGCAGCTCATTACAATGCCATACTAATGATTTGGCGCACAATTATACTTCGGTCGGAAGTTTTTTTGTGAAAGTCACGTATCTCGAATTTCAAGCCGGACTGTGTAAGAAACAAAAGGTTTAAGAATTCTATTTTTTTATCTTTTTCAAATGTTAAAATTTAAAAAGGCAGCTCATTACAATGCAATACAGATAATTTGGCGCACAATTATACATCGGTCGCTAGTTCATCTTTAAAGGTCGCGTATCTCGAATTTCAAGCCATACTGTCTAAGAAACAAAAACTGTTGTAATATATATTCTTTCTTATCTCCTTTCAATGTTCAAAATATAAAAAGGCCGATCACTACAATGCCATACTAATGATTTGGCGCACAATTATACTTCGGTCGGAAGTTTTATTGTGAAAGTCACGTATCTCAAATTTCAAGCCGGACTGTCTAAGGAAACAAAGTTTGTAATACATATTCTTTCTTATCTCCTTTCAATGTTCATAATGTAAAAAGGCAGCTCATTACAATGCCATACTAATGATTTGGCGCACAATTATACTTCGGTCGGAAGTTTTTTTGTGAAAGTCACGTATCTCGAATTTCAAGCCGGACTGTCTAAGAAACAAAAAGTGTTGAAATTATATTCTTTCTTATCTCCTTCCAATGTTCAAAATATAAAAAGGCAAATCACTACAATGCCATACAAATGATTTGGCGCACAATTATACTTCGGTCGGAAGTTTTTTTGTTAAAGTCACGTATCTCGAATTTCAAGCCATACTGTGAAAACAAAAACTGTTGTAATATATTCTTTTTTATCTCCTTTCAATGTTCAAAATATAAAAAGGCAGCTCACTACAATGCCATACTAATGATTTGGTGCACAATTATACTTCGGTCGGAAGTTTTATTGTGAAAGTCACGTATCTCAAATTTCAAGCCGGACTGTCTAAGAAACAAAAAGTGTTGTAATACATATTCATTCTTATCTCCTTTCAATGTTCAAAATGTAAAAAGGCAGCTCATACAATGCCATACTAATGATTTGGCGCACAATTATACTTCGGTCGGAAGTTTTTTTGTTAAAGTCACGTATCTCGAATTCTAAGCCGGACTGGTAAGAACAAAAAGGTTTAAGAATTCTATATTTTTTATCTTTTTCAAATGTTAAAATTTAAAAAGGCGGCTCTTATACAATGCCATACAGATAATTTGGCGCACAACGATAATCGGTCGCTAGTTCATCTTTAAAGGTCGCGTATCTCGAATTTCAAGCCATACTGTCTAAGAAACAAAAAGTGTTGTAATATATATTCTTTCTTATCTCCTTTCAATGTTCAAAATATAAAAAGGCAGCTCATTACAATGCGATACTAATGATTTGGCGCACAATTATACTTCGGTCGGAAGTTTTTTTGTTAAAGTCACGTATCTCGAATTCCAAGCCGGACTGTGTAAGAAACAAAAAGGTTAAGAATTCTATATTTTTTATCTTTTTCAAGTGTTAAATTTAAAAAGGCGGCTCATTACAATGCCATACAGATAATTTGGCGCACAACGATACATCGGTCGCTAGTTCATCTTTAAAGGTCGCGTATCTCGAATTTCAAGCCATACTGTCTAAGAAACAAAAAGTGTTGTAATATATATTCTTTCTTATCTCCTTTCAATGTTCAAAATATAAAAAGGCAGATCACTACAATGCCATACAAATGATTTGGCGCACAATTATACTTCGGTCGGAAGTTTTTTTGTGAAAGTCACGTATCTCGAATTTCAAGCCCGACTGTCTAAGAAACAAAAGTGTTGTAATATATATTCTTTCTTATCTCCTTTCAATGTTCAAAATATAAAAAGGCAGATCACTACAATGCCATACAAATGATTTGGCGCACAATTCTTCGGTCGGAAGTTTTTTTGTTAAAGTCACGTATCTCGAATTCCAAGCCGGACTGTGTAAGAAACAAAAAGGTTTAAGAATTCTATATTTTTTTTCTTTTTCCAATATTAAAATTTAAAAAGGCAGCTCATTACAATGCAATACAGATAATTTGGCGCACAATTATACATCGGTCGCTAGTTCATCTTTAAAGGTCGCGTATCTCGAATTTCAAGCCATACTGTCTAAGAAACAAAAAGTGTTGTAATATATTCTTTCTTATCTCCTTCCAATGTTCAAGATATAAAAGGCAGCTCACTACAATGCCATACTAATGATTTGGCGCACAATTATACTTCGGTCGGAAGTTTTTTTGTTAAAGTCACGTATCTCGAAATTCCAGCCGGACTGTATAAGAAACAAAAAAGTTTAAAAATTCTATATTTTTTTATCTTTTTCAAGTGTTAAAATTAAAAAGGCGGCTCATTACAATGCCATTCAGATAATTTGGCGCACAACGATACATCGGTCGCTAGTTCATCTTTAAAGGTCGCGTATCTCGAATTTCAAGCCCGACTGTCTAAGAAACAAAAAGTGTTGTAATATATATTCTTTCTTATCTCCTTTCAATGTTCAAAATATAAAAAGGCAGCTCACTACAATGCCATACTAATGATTTGGCGCACAATTATACTTCGGTCGGAAGTTTTTTTGTTAAAGTCACGTATCTCGAATTTCAAGCCGGACTGTGTAAGAAACAAAAAGGTTTAAAAATTCTATATTTTTTTATCTTTTTCAAGTGTTAAAATTAAAAAGGCGGCTCATTACAATGCCATTCAGATAATTTGGCGCACAATTATACATCGGTCGCTAGTTAATCTTTAAAGGTCGCGTATCTCGAATTTCAAGCCATACTGTCTAAGAAACAAAGTGTTGTAATATATATTCTTTCTTATCTCCTTTCAATGTTCAAAATATAAAAAGGCAGCTCACTACAATGCCATACTAATGATTTGGCGCACAATTATACTTCGGTCGAAAGTTTTTTTGTGAAAGTCACGTATCTCGAATTTCAAGCCATACTGTCTAAGAAACAAAAAGTGTTGTAATATATATTCTTTCTTATCTCCTTTCAATGTTCAAAATATAAAAAGGCCGATCACTACAATGCCATACAATAATTTGGCGCATAATTATACTTCGGTCGGAAGTTTTTTTGTTAAAGTCACGTATCTCGAATTCCAAGCCGGACTGTGTAAGAAACAAAAAGGTTTAAAATTCTATATTTTTTATCTTTTCCAATGTTAAAATTTAAAAAGGCAGCTCATTACAATGCAATACAGATAATTTGGCGCACAATTATACATCGGTCGCTAGTTCATCTTTAAAGGTCGCGTATCTCGAATTTCAAGCCATACTGTCTAAGAAACAAAAACTGTTGTAATATATATTCTTTCTTATCTCCTTTCAATGTTCAAAATATAAAAAGGCCGATCACTACAATGCCATACAAATGATTTGGCGCACAATTATACTTCGGTCGGAAGTTTTTTTGTTAAAGTCACGTATCTCGAATTTCAAGCCGAACTGTGTAAGAAACAAAAAGGTTTAAAAATTCTATATTTTTTTATCTTTTTCAAATGTTAAAATTTAAAAAGGCGGCTCATTACAATGCCATACAGATAATTTGGCGCACAATTATACATCGGTCGCTAGTTCATCTTTAAAGGTCGCGTATCTCGAATTTCAAGCCATACTGTCTAAGAAACAAAAAGTGTTGTAATATATTCTTTCTTATCTCTTTCAATGTTAAAATAAAAAGGCAGCTCATTACAATGCCATACTAATGATTTGGCGCACAATTATACTTTGGTCGGAAGTTTTTTTGTGAAAGTCACGTATCTCGAATTTCAAGCCATACTGTCTAAGAAACAAAAAGTGTTGTAATATATATTCTTTCTTATCTCCTTTCAATGTTCAAAATATAAAAAGGCCGATCACTACAATGCCATACAAATGATTTGGCGCATAATTATACTTCGGTCGGAAGTTTTTTTGTTAAAGTCACGTATCTCGAATTCCAAGCCGGACTGTGTAAGAAACAAAAAGGTTTAAGAATTCTATATTTTTTTATCTTTTTCCAATGTTAAAATTTAAAAAGGCAGCTCATTACAATGCAATACAGATAATTTGGCGCACAATTATACATCGGTCGCTAGTTCATCTTTAAAGGTCGCGTATCTCGAATTTCAAGCCATACTGTCTAAGAAACAAAAACTGTTGTAATATATTCTTTCTTATCTCCTTTCAATGTTCAAAATATAAAAAGGCCGATCACTACAATGCCATACAAATGATTTGGCGCACAATTATACTTCGGTCGGAAGTTTTTTGTTAAAGTCACGTATCTCGAATTTCAAGCCGACTGTGTAAGAAACAAAAAGGTTTAAAATTCTATATTTTTTTATCTTTTTCAAATGTTAAAATTTAAAAAGGCGGCTCATTACAATGCCATACAGATAATTTGGCGCACAATTATACATCGGTCGCTAGTTCATCTTTAAAGGTCGCGTATCTCGAATTTCAAGCCATACTGTCTAAGAAACAAAAAGTGTTGTAATATATATTCTTTCTTATCTTCTTTAAATGTTAAAAATGTAAAAAGGCAGCTCATTACAATGCCATACTAATGATTTGGCGCACAATTATACTTTGGTCGGAAGTTTTTTTGTGAAAGTCACGTATCTCGAATTTCAAGCCCGACTGTCTAAGAAACAAAAAGTGTTGTAAATATATTCTTTCTTATCTCCTTTCAATGTTCAAAATATAAAAGGCAGCTCATTACAATGCCATACAATGATTTGGCGCACAATTATACTTCGGTCGGAAGTTTTTTTGAAAGTCACGTATCTCGAATTTCAAGCCCGACTGTGTAAGAAACAAAAGGTTTAAAAATTCTATTTTTTTCTTTTCAAATGTTAAAATTTAAAAAGGCGGCTCATTACAATGCCATACAGATAATTTGGCGCACAACGATACATCGGTCGCTAGTTCATCTTAAGGTCGCGTATCTCGAATTTCAAGCCATACTGCTAAGAAACAAAGTGTTGTAATATATTTTTCTTATCTCCTTCAATGTTCAAAATAAAAAGGCAGATCACTACAATGCCATACAAATGATTTGGCGCACAATTATACTTCGGTCGGAAGTTTTTTTGTGAAAGTCACGTATCTCGAATTTCAAGCCTGACTGTCTAAGAAACAAAAATGTTGTAATATATATTCTTTCTTATCTCCTTCAATGTTCAAGATATAAAAGGCAGCTCACTACAATGCCATACTAATGATTTGGCGCACAATTATACTTCGGTCGGAAGTTTTTTTGTGAAAGTCACGTATCTCGAATTTCAAGCCGGACTGTGTAAGAAACAAAAAGGTTTAAAATTCTATATTTTTTTATCTTTTTCAAATGTTAAAATTTAAAAAGGCAGCTCATTACAATGCCATACAGATAATTTGGCGCACAACGATACATCGGTCGCTAGTTTATTTTGAAAGGTCGCGTATCTCGAATTTCAAGCCATACTGTCTAAGAAACAAAAATGTTGTAATATATATTTTTCTTATCTTTTCAATGTTCAAAATGTAAAAAGGCAGCTCATACAATGCCATACAAATGATTTGGCGCACAATTATACTTCGGTCGGAAGTTTTTTTGTTAAAGTCACGTATCTCGAATTCCAAGCCGGACTGTGTAAGAAACAAAAAGGTTTAAAAATTCTATATTTTTTATCTTGTTCAAATGTTAAAATTTAAAAAGGCGGCTCATTACAATGCCATACAGATAATTTGGCGCACAACGATACATCGGTCGCTAGTTTATTTTTGAAAGGTCGCGTATCTCGAATTTCAAGCCATACTGTCTAAGAAACAAAAACTGTTGTAATATATTCTTTCTTATCTTTTCAATGTTCAAAATTAAAAAGGCAGCTCATTACAATGCCATACAAATGATTTGGCGCACAATTATACTTCGGTCGGAAGTTTTTTTGTTAAAGTCACGTATCTCGAATTCCAAGCCGGACTGTGTAAGAAACAAAAAGGTTTAAAATTCTATATTTTTTATCTTTTCAAATGTTAAAATTTAAAAAGGCGGCTCATTACAATGCCATACAGATAATTTGGCGACAACGATACATCGGTCGCTAGTTCATCTTTAAAGGTCGCGTATCTCGAATTTCAAGCCATACTGTCTAAGAAACAAAAAGTGTTGTAATATATTTCTTTCTTATCTCCTTTCATGTTCAAAATATAAAAAGGCAGATCACTACAATGCCATACAAATGATTTGGCGCACAATTATACTTCGGTCGGAAGTTTTTTTGTTAAAGTCACGTATCTCGAATTTCAAGCCGGACTGTGTAAGAAACAAAAAGGTTTAAAAATTCTATATTTTTTTATCTTTTTCAAGTGTTAAAATTTAAAAAGGCGGCTCATTACAATGCCATACAGATAATTTGGCGCACAATTATACATCGGTCGCTAGTTAATCTTTAAAGGTCGCGTATCTCGAATTTCAAGCCATACTGTCTAAGAAACAAAAATGTTGTATATATATTCTTTCTTATCTCCTTTCAATGTTCAAAATATAAAAAGGCAGATCACTACAATGCCATACAAATGATTTGGCGCACAATTATACTTCGGTCGGAAGTTTTTTTGTGAAAGTCACGTATCTCGAATTTCAAGCCGACTGTCTAAGAAACAAAAGTGTTGTAATATAATTCTTTCTTATCTCCTTTCAATGTTCAAAATATAAAAAGGCAGATCACTACAATGCCATACAAATGATTTGGCGCACAATTATACTTCGGTCGGAAGTTTTTTTTAAAGTCACGTATCTCGAATTTCAAGCCGGACTGTCTAAGAAACAAAAAGTGTTGTAATAATATTCTTTCTTATCTCCTTTCAATGTTCAAAATTAAAAAGGCAGCTCATTACAATGCCATACTAATGATTTGGCGCACAATTATACTTCGGTCGGAAGTTTTTGTGAAAGTCACGTATCTCAATTTCAAGCCGGACTGTCTAAGAACAAAAAGTGTTGTAATACATATTCTTTCTTATCTCCTTTCAATGTTCAATAATGTAAAAAGGCAGCTCATACAATGCCATACTAATGATTTGGCGCACAATTATACTTCGGTCGGAAGTTTTTTTGTTAAAGTCACGTATCTCGAATTCAAGCCGGACTGTGTAAGAAACAAAAGGTTTAAGAATTCTATATTTTTTTATCTTTTTCAAATGTTAAAATTTAAAAAGGCAGCTCATTACAATGCAATACAGATAATTTGGCACAATTATACATCGGTCGCTAGTTCATCTTTAAAGGTCGCGTATCTCGAATTTCAAGCCATACTGTCTAAGAAACAAAAACTGTTGTAAATATATTCTTTCTTATCTCCTTTCAATGTTCAAATAAAAAGGCAGATCATACAATGCCATACAAATGATTTGGCGCACAATTTACTTCGGTCGAAGTTTTTTGGTAAAGTCACGTATCTCGAATTCCAAGCCGGACGTGTAAGAAACAAAAAGGTTAAGAATTCTATATTTGTTTATCTTTTTCAAATGTTAAAATTTAAAAAGGCAGCTTATTACAATGCAATACAATAATTTGGCGCACAATTATACATCGGTCGCTAGTTCATCTTTAAAGGTCGCGTATCTCGAATTTCAAGCCATACTGTCTAAGGAACAAAAACTGTTGTTGTAATATTCTTTCTTATCTCCTTCCAATGTTTAAGATATAAAAAGGCAGCTCACTACAATGCCATACTAATGATTTGGCGCACAATTATACTTCGGTCGGAAGTTTTTTTGTTAAAGTCACGTATCTCGAATTTCAAGCCGGACTGTGTAAGAAAAAAAAAGGTTTAAAAATTCTATATTTTTTATCTTTTTCAAATGTTAAAATTTAAAAAGGCAGCTCATTACATGCCATCAGATAATTTGGCGCACAACGATACATCGGTCGCTAGTTTATTTTTGAAGGTCGCGTATCTCGAATTTCAAGCCATACTGTCTAAGAAACAAAAACTGTGTAATATATTTCTTTCTTATCTTATTTCAATGTTCAAAATGTAAAAAGGCAGCTCATTACAATGCCATACTAATGATTTGGCGCACAATTATACTTCGGTCGGAAGTTTTATTGTGAAAGTCACGTATCTCAAATTTCAAGCCGGACTGTCTAAGGAACAGAAAGTGTTAAAATACATATTCTTTCTTATCTCCTTTCAATGTTCAAAATGTAAAAAGGCAGCTCATTACAACGCCATACTCATGATTTGGCGCACAATTATACTTGGGTCGGAAGTTTTTTTTTGAAAGTCACGTATCTCGAATTTCAAGCCGGACTGTCTAAGAAACAAAAAGTGTTGTAATATATATTCTTTCTTATCTCCTTTCAATGTTCAAAATATAAAAAGGCAGATCATTACAATGCCATACAAATGATTTGGCGCACAATTATACTTCGGTCGGAAGTTTTTTTGTTAAAGTCACGTATCTCGAATTTCAAGCCGGACTGTGTAAGAAACAAAAAGTTTAAAAATTCTATATTTTTTTATCTTTTTCAAATGTTAAAATTTAAAAAGGCAGCTCATTACAATGCCATACAGATAATTTGGCGCACAACGATACATCGGTCGCTAGTTCATCTTTAAAGGTCGCGTATCTCGAATTTCAAGCCATACTGTCTAAGAAACAAAAAGTGTTGTAATATATATTCTTTCTTATCTCCTTTCAATGTTCAAAATATAAAAAGGCAGATCATTACAATGCCATACAAATGATTTGGCGCACAATTATACTTCGGTCGGAAGTTTTTTTGTTAAAGTCACGTATCTCGAATTCCAAGCCGGACTATGTAAGAAACAAAAAGGTTTAAGAATTCTATATTTTGTTATCTTTTTCAAATGTTAAAATTTAAAAAGGCAGCTCATTACAATGCCATACAGATAATTTGGCGCACAACGATACATCGGTCGCTAGTTCATCTTTAAAGGTCGCGTATCTCGAATTTCAAGCCATACTGTCTAAGAAACAAAAACTGTTGTAATATATTCTTTCTTATCTCCTTTCAATGTTCAAGATATAAAAATGCAGCTCACTACAATGCCATACTAATGATTTGGCGCACAATTATACTTCGGTCGGAAGTTTTTTAGTGAAAGTCACGTATCTCAAATTTCAAGCCCGACTGTCTAAGAAACAAAAGTGTTGTAATATATTCTTTCTATCTCCTTTCAATGTTCAAAATATAAAAAGGCAGATCACTACAATGCCATACAAATGATTTGGCGCACAATTATACTTCGGTCGGAAGTTTTTTTGTTAAAGTCACGTATCTCGAATTCCAAGCCGGACTGTGTAAGAAACAAAAAGGTTTAAAAATTCTATATTTTTTTATCTTGTTCAAATGTTAAAATTTAAAAAGGCGGCTCATTACAATGCCATACAGATAATTTGGCTTACAACGATACATCGGTCGCTAGTTCATCTTTAAAGGTCGCGTATCTCGAATTTCAAGCCATACTGTCTAAGAAACAAAAAGTGTTGTAATATATATTCTTTCTTATCTCCTTTACATGTTCAAAATATAAAAAGGCAGATCGCGACAATGCCATACAAATGATTTGGCGCACAATTATACTTTGGTCGGAAGTTTTTTGTTAAAGTCACGTATCTCGAATTTCAAGCCGGACTGTGTAAGAAACAAAAAGGTTTAAAAATTCTATATTTTTTTATCTTTTTCAAGTGTTAAAATTTAAAAAGGCGGCTCATTACAATGCCATACAGATAATTTGGCGCACAATTAACATCGGTCGCTAGTTAATCTTTAAAGGTCGCGTATCTCGAATTTCAAGCCATACTGTCTAAGAAACAAAAACTGTTGTAATATATTCTTTCTTATCTCCTTTCAATGTTCAAAATATAAAAAGGCAGATCACTACAATGCCATACAAATGATTTGGCGCACAATTATACTTCGGTCGGAAGTTTTTTTGTGAAAGTCACGTATCTCGAATTTCAAGCCCGACTGTCTAAGAAACAAAAAGTGTTGTAAATATATTCTTTCTTATCTCCTTTCAATGTTCAAAATATAAAAAGGCAGATCACTACAATGCCATACAAATGATTTGGCGCACAATTATACTTCGGTCGGAAGTTTTTTGTTAAAGTCACGTATCTCGAATTTCAAGCCGGACTGTCTAAGAAACAAAAAGTGTTTTAATATATATTCTTTCTTATCTCCTTCAATGTTCAAAATATAAAAAGGCAGATCATTACAATGCCATACAAGATTTGGCGCACGATTATACTTTGGCCGGAAGTTTTTTTGTTAAAGTCACGTATCTCGAATTTCAAGCCGGACTGTGTAAGAAAAAAAAAGGTTTAAAAATTCTATATTTTTTTATCTTTTCAAATGTTAAAATTTAAAAAGGCGGCTCATTACAATGCCATACAGATAATTTGGCGCACAACGATACATCGGTCGCTAGTTCATCTTGAAAGGTCGCGTATCTCGAATTTCAAGCCATACTGTCTAAGAAACAAAAAGTGTTGTAATATATATTCTTTCTTATCTCCTTTCAATGTTCAAAAATAAAAAGGCAGATCACTACAATGCCATACAATGATTTGGCGCACAATTATACTTCGGTCGGAAGTTTTTTTGTTAAAGTCACGTATCTCGAATTTCAAGCCGGACTGTGTAAGAAAACAAAAGGTTTAAAATTCTATATTTTTTATCTTTTTCAAATGTTAAAATTTAAAAAGGCAGATCACTACAATGCCATACTAATGATTTGGCGCACAATTATACTCGGTCCGAAGTTTTTTGTTAAAGTCACGTATCTCGAATTTCAAGCCCGACTGTCAAAGAAACAAAAAGTGTTGTAATATATATTCTTTCTTATCTCCTTTCAATGTTCAAAATATAATAAGGCAGCTCATTACAATGCCATACTAATGATTTGGCGCACAATTATACTTCGGTCGGAAGTTTTTTTGTGAAAGTCACGTATCTCGAATTTCAAGCCCGACTGTGTAAGAAACAAAAAGGTTTAAAAATTCTATATTTTTTTATCTTTTTCAAATGTTAAAATTTAAAAAGGCGGCTCATTACAATGCCATACAGATAATTTGGCGCACAACGATACATCGGTCGCTAGTTCATCCTTACAGGTCGCGTATCTCGAATTTCAAGCCATACTAGCTAAGAAACAAAGTGTTGTAATATATATTCTTTCTTATCTCCTTTCAATGTTCAAAATATAAAAAGGCAGCTCACTACAATGCCATACTAATGATTTGGCGCACAATTATACTTCGGTCGGAAGTTTTTTTGTTAAAGTCACGTATCTCGAATTTCAAGCCGGACTGTGTAAGAAACAAAAAAGTTTAAAAATTCTATATTTTTTTATCTTTTTCAAGTGTTAAAATTAAAAAGGCGGCTCATTACAATGCCATACAGATAATTTGGCGCACAATTATACATCGGTCGCTAGTTAATCTTTAAAGGTCGCGTATCTCGAATTTCAAGCCCGACTGTCTAAGAAACAAAAACTGTTGTAATATATATTCTTTCTTATCTCCTTCCAATGTTCAAGATATAAAAAGGCAGCTCACTACAATGCCATACTAATGATTTGGCGCACAATTATACTTCGGTCGGAAGTTTTTTTGTTAAAGTCACGTATCTCGAATTTCAAGCCGGACTCTGTAAGAAACAAAAAGGTTTAAAAATTCTATATTTTTTATCTTTTTCAAATGTTAAAATTAAAAAGGCGGCTCATTACAATGCCATACAGATAATTTGGCGCACAACGATACATCGGTCGCTAGTTCATCTTTAAAGGTCGCGTATCTCGAATTTCAAGCCATACTGTCTAAGAAACAAAAAGTGTTGTATATATTCTTTCTTATCTCCTTTCAATGTTCAAAATATAAAAAGGCAGATCATACAATGCCATACAAATGATTTGGCGCACAATTATACTTCGGTCGGAAGTTTTTTTGTGAAAGTCACGTATCTCGAATTTCAAGCCCGACTGTCTAAGAAACAAAAAGTGTTGTAATATATATTCTTTCTTATCTCCTTTCAATGTTCAAAATATAAAAAGGCAGATCACTACAATGCCATACAAATGATTTGGCGCACAATTATACTTCGGTCGGAAGTTTTTTTGTTAAAGTCACGTATCTCGAATTCCAGCCGGACTGTATAAGAAACAAAAGTGTTGTTATATATATTCTTTCTTATCTCCTTCCAATGTTCAAGAATAAAAAGGCAGCTCACTACAATGCCATACTAATGATTGGCGCACAATTATACTTCGGTCGGAAGTTTTTTTGTTAAAGTCACGTATCTCGAATTTCAAGCCGGACTGTGTAAGAAACAAAAGGTTTAAAAATTCTTTATTTTTTTCTTTTCAAATGTTAAAATTTAAAAAGGCGGCTCATTACAATGCCATACAGATAATTTGGCGCACAACGATACATCGGTCGCTAGTTCATCTTTAAAGGTCGCGTATCTCGAATTTCAAGCCATACTGTCTAAGAAACAAAAGTGTTGTAATATATTCTTTCTTATCTCCTTTCAATGTTCAAAATATAAAAAGGCAGATCATAACAATGCCATACAAATGATTTGGCGCACAATTATACTTCGGTCGGAAGTTTTTTTGTGAAAGTCACGTATCTCGAATTTCAAGCCGGACTGTGTAAGAAACAAAAAGGTTTAAAATTCTATATTTTTTATCTTTTTCAAATGTTAAAATTTAAAAAGGCAGCTCATTACAATGCCATACAGATAATTTGGCGCACAACGATACATCGGTCGCTAGTTATTTTTGAAAGGTCGCGTATCTCGAATTTCAAGCCATACTGTCTAAGAAACAAAAACTGTTGTAATATATATTCTTTCTTATCTTATTCAATGTTCAAAATGTAAAAAGGCAGCTCATTACAATGCCATACTAATGATTTGGCGCACAATTATACTTCGGTCGGAAGTTTTTTTAAAGTCACGTATCTCGAATTCAAGCCGGACTGTGTAAGAAACAAAAAGGTTTAAAAATTCTATATTTTTTTATCTTTTTCAAATGTTAAAATTTAAAAAGGCAGCTCATTACAATGCCATACAGATAATTTGGCGCACAATTACATCGGTCGCTAGTTCATCTTTAAAGGTCGCGTATCTCGAATTTCAAGCCATACTGTCTAAGAAACAAAAACTGTTGTAATATATATTCTTTCTTATCTCCTTCCAATGTTCATATAAAAGGCAGCTCACTACAATGCCATACAATGATTTGGCGCACAATTATACTTCGGTCGGAAGTTTTTTTTGAAAGTCACGTATCTCGAATTTCAAGCCGGACTGTTAAGAAACAAAAAGGTTTAAAAATTCTATATTTTTTTATCTTTTTCAAATGTTAAAATTTAAAAGGCAGCTCATTACAATGCCATACAGATAATTTGGCGCACAACGATACATCGGTCGCTAGTTTATTTTAAGGTCGCGTATCTCGAATTTCAAGCCATACTGTCTAAGAAACAAAAACTGTTGTAATATATATTCTTTCTTATCTTATTTCAATGTTCAAATGTAAAAGGCAGCTCATTACAATGCCATACTAATGATTGGCGCACAATTATACTTCGGTCGGAAGTTTTTTGTTAAAGTCACGTATCTCAATTTCAAGCCGGACTGGTAAGGAACAGAAAGGTTAAAATCATATTCTTTCTTATCTCCTTTCAATGTTCAAAATTAAAAAGGCAGCTCATTACAACGCCATACTCATGATTTGGCGCACAATTATACTTGGGTCGAGTTTTTTTTTGAAAGTCACGTATCTCGAATTTCAAGCCGGACTGTCTAAGAAACAAAAAGTGTTGTAATATATATTCTTTCTTATCTCCTTTCAATGTTCAAAATATAAAAAGGCAGATCATACAATGCCATACAAATGATTTGGCGCACAATTATACTTCGGTCGGAAGTTTTTTTGTTAAAGTCACGTATCTCGAATTTCAAAGCCGGACTGTGTAAGAAACAAAAAGGTTAAAAATTCTATATTTTTTTATCTTTTCAAATGTTAAAATTTGAAAAGGCAGCTCATTACAATGCCATACAGATAATTTGG
The DNA here is from genome assembly GCA_034770305.1 of Trichogramma dendrolimi. Lineage (NCBI taxonomy): Eukaryota > Metazoa > Arthropoda > Insecta > Hymenoptera > Trichogrammatidae > Trichogramma > Trichogramma dendrolimi. Next base: position 3,737 of record JAPMIB010000174.1, on the reverse strand, counting down.
CGCACAACGATACATCGGTCGCTAGTTCATCTTTAAAGGTCGCGTATCTCGAATTTCAAGCCATACTGTCTAAGAAACAAAAAGTGTTGTAATATATTCTTTCTTATCTCCTTTCAATGTTCAAAATATAAAAGGCAGATCATTACAATGCCATACAAATGATTTGGCGCACAATTATACTTCGGTCGGAAGTTTTTTTTTAAAGTCACGTATCTCGAATTCCAAGCCGGACTAGGAAACAAAAAGGTTTAAGAATTCTATATTTTGTTATCTTTTCAAATGTTAAAATTTAAAAAGGCAGCTCATTACAATGCCATACAATAATTTGGCGCACAACGATACATCGGTCGCTAGTTCATCTTTAAAGGTCGCGTATCTCGAATTTCAAGCCATACTGTCTAAGAAACAAAAACTGTTTAATATATTTCTTTCTTATCTCCTTTCAATGTTCAAGATATAAAAATGCAGCTCACTACAATGCCATACAATGATTTGGCGCACAATTATACTTCGGTCGGAAGTTTTTAGTAAGTCACGTATCTCAAATTTCAAGCCGACTGTCTAAGAAACAAAAAGTGTTGTAATATATATTCTTTCTTATCTCCTTTCAATGTTCAAAATATAAAAGGCAGATCACTACAATGCCATACAAATGATTTGGCGCCAATTATACTTCGGTCGGAAGTTTTTTTTGTTAAAGTCACGTATCTCGAATTCCAAGCCGGACTGTGTAAGAAACAAAAAGTTTAAAATTCTATATTTTTTTATCTTGTTCAAATGTTAAAATTTAAAAAAGGCGGCTCATTACAATGCCATACAGATATTTGGCTTACAACGATACATCGGTCGCTAGTTCATCTTTAAAGGTCGCGTATCTCGAATTTCAAGCCAACTGTCTAAGAAACAAAAAGTGTTGTAATATATATTCTTTCTTATCTCCTTTACATGTTTCAAAATATAAAAAGGCAGATCGCTACAATGCCATACAAATGATTTGGCGCACAATTATACTCGGTCGGAAGTTTTTTTGTTAAAGTCACGTATCTCGAATTTCAAGCCGGACTGTGTAAGAAACAAAAAGGTTTAAAAATTCTATATTTTTTATCTTTTCAAGTGTTAAAATTTAAAAAGGCGGCTCATTCAATGCCATACAGATAATTTGGCGCACAATTATACATCGGTCGCTAGTTAATCTTTAAAGGTCGCGATTCTCGAATTTCAAGCCATACTGTCTAAGAAACAAAAACTGTTGTAATATTATTCTTTCTTATCTCCTTTCAATGTTCAAAATATAAAAAGGCAGATCACTACAATGCCATACAATGATTTGGCGCACATTATACTTCGGTCCGGAAGTTTTTTTGTGAAAGTCACGTATCTCGAATTTCAAGCCCGACTGTCTAAGAAACAAAAGTGTTGTAATATATATTCTTTCTTATCTCCTTTCAATGTTCAAAATAAAAAAGGCAGATCACTACAATGCCATACAAATGATTTGGCGCACAATTATACTTCGGTCGGAAGTTTTTTTGTTAAAGTCACGTATCTCGAATTTCAAGCCGGACTGTCTAGAAAAACAAAAAGTGTTTTAATATATTCTTTCTATCTCCTTTCAATGTTCAAAATATAAAAGGCAGATCATTACAATGCCATACAAATGATTTGGCGCACAATTACTTTGGCCGGAAGTTTTTTGTTAAAGTCACGTATCTCGAATTTCAAGCCGGACTGTGTAAGAAAAAAAAGGTTTAAAATTCTATATTTTTTTATCTTTTCAAATGTTAAAATTTAAAAAGGCGGCTCATTACAAGCCATACAGATAATTTGGCGCACAACGATACATCGGTCCGCTAGTTCACTTGAAAGGTCGCGTATCTCGAATTTCAAGCCATACTGTCTAAGAAACAAAAAGTGTTGTAATATATATTCTTTCTTATCTCCTTTCAATGTTCAAAATAAAAAAGGCAGATCACTACAATGCCATACAATGATTTGGCGCACAAGTATACTTCGGTCGGAAGTTTTTTTTGTTAAAGTCACGTATCTCGAATTCAAGCCGGACTGTGTAAGAAACAAAAAGGTTTAAAATTCTATATTTTTTTATCTTTTCAAATGTTAAAATTAAAAGGCGATCATTACAATGCCATACTAATGATTTGGCGCACAATTATACTCGGTCGCTAAGTTTTTTTTAAAGGTCGCGTATCTCGAATTTCAAGCCCGACTGTCTAAGAAACAAAAAGTGTTGTATATATCTTTCTTATCTCCTTCAATGTTCAAAATATAAAAGGCAGCTCATACAATGCCATACTAATGATTTGGCGCACAATTATACTTCGGTCGGAAGTTTTTTTGTGAAAGTCACGTATCTCGAATTTCAAGCCGCTGTGTAAGAAACAAAAAGGTTTAAAAATTCTATATTTTTTTATCTTTTCAAATGTTAAAATTAAAAAGGCGGCTCATTACAATGCCATACAGATAATTTGGCGCACAACGATACATCGGTCGCTAGTTCATCTTAAAGGTCGCGTATCTCGAATTTCAAGCCATACTGCTAAGAAACAAGTGTTGTAATATATATTCTTTCTTATCTCCTTTCAATGTTCAAAATATAAAAAGGCAGCTCACTACAATGCCATACTAATGATTTGGCGCACAATTATACTTCGGTCGGAAGTTTTTTTGTTAAAGTCACGTATCTCGAATTTCAAGCCGGACTGTGTAAGAAACAAAAAGTTTAAAATTCTATATTTTTTTATCTTTTCAAGTGTTAAAATTAAAAGGCGCCATTACAATGCCATACAATATTTGGCGCACAATTAGACTCGGTCGCTAGTTTCTTAAAGGTCGCGTATCTCGAATTCAAGCCCGTGTCTAAGAACAAAATGTTGTAATATATTCTTTCTTATCTCCTTCCAATGTTCAAGATATAAAAAGGCAGCTCACTACAATGCCATACTAATGATTTGGCGCACAATTATACTTCGGTCGGAAGTTTTTTGTTAAAGTCACGTATCTCGAATTTCAAGCCGGACTGTGAAGAAACAAAAAGGTTTAATATATTTTTTTCTTTCTTTCAATGTTAAAATTAAAAAGGCGCTCATTACAATGCCATACTAATATTTGGCGCACAATTATACTTCGGTCGAAGTTTTTTAAAGTCACGTATCTCGAATTTCAAGCCGGACTGTGTAAGAAACAAAAAGGTTGTAATAAATTCTTATTCTTTCTTTCTTTCAATGTTCAAGAATTAAAAAGGCAGCTCATTACAATGCCATACAAATGATTTGGCGCACAAAGATACTCGGTCGGAGTTTTTTTGAAAGTCACGTATCGAATTTCAAGCCGACTGTCTAAGAAACAAAAATGTTGTAATATATATCTTTCTTATCTTTTTCAATGTTCAAAATAAAAAGGCAGCTCATTACAATGCCATACTAATGATTTGGCGCACAATTATACTTCGGTCGGAAGTTTATTGTGAAAGTCACGTATCTCGAATTTCAAGCCGGACTGTCTAAGAACAAAAGTGTTAAAATACATTCTTTCTTATCTCCTTTCAATGTTCAAAATAAAAAGGCAGTCATTACAAACGCCATACTATGATTTGGCGCACAATTATACTTCGGTCGGAAGTTTTTTTTGAAAGTCACGTATCTCGAATTTCAAGCCGGACTGTCTAAGAAACAAAAGTGTTGTAATATATTCTTTCTTATCTCCTTTCAATGTTCAAAATA
>JAPMIB010000173.1:65792-274377 GCA_034770305.1 Trichogramma dendrolimi | reverse complement strand
TAAATTCAATAGTTTCTGAGATTGTAAGAGGGCTAAATTAATACGATCGATGTAAAGAATTTAAGGACACGATGTATACAAGACTAAGCACGAATCTCATATGTAATTATCGCTCATCATCGCAGGAAGTCATCAGACGGCTTTGTTGACTTCCGCGTATCTATAAATTGATGTTGTCCTTCGTGCTCTTGTATGTACATTTGTTTACTTTCTCGATTTCGCTCCAAATTTTCGCACTGTAGTCGACAAAATATGATGAAGATCCGACCTGAATTTAATGATTAGAAGATCGGTAGCTATCAATTCATCCGACCGTGATTTTGTATCAGCGGCAATATATGCTCGAACGTCGATCGGTAAATTAATGCCTGGTGTAAACTGCGGGCTCGAAAGATTGTACACCCGCGACCATAGATACTCGGACATCGAAAGTTCAAATTCGATTAATGGATTATTGATTGCGCGCGGCACCATACACAAACTGCAGCATTGCATTAAAATCTGTAGTCTGCTTGATGTTTACATTGGGATGCTGTAACCTGTGACCTGTCATAATGAAGATATTACATAGCACAACAATAGTTGTTGAACTATTGTTGTAGAATGTTATTTCTCCATCAGTGGATTAGGCAACGACAATGACCTGACCCATTACGAACCGAGAGCATCTTCAAGGAGCAGGGAGTTTTTTACTTTTTTTTTCTTTATTTTATAATTCTCGCGTAGCTCCAAATTTTCGAAATTTTCTTTTTATTCGTCAAGGAACACACGTTTCATCCGGACCTGGTGAATGTTGTGTAGATGGAGGGGATCTCTTGCATCGTGAGTCAATTCCATAGCAGCATCCGAGAGTCCAGGACGACTTTGATCAAGATCACTAAGAAGTGAAGCGCATAGTTTTGACATCATCAGCTTGAAGACATCAGCATTTTGGTGCGAAAGGTTTTAACATAACTGAAGGTTTAAACAACTTTGTAAAAATCATTGAACCAAATTGGCTCAGAGTGTGTGGAGTATGAATATTTCATTGAATAATTTTTAAAACTTGATTTGCATGAAGTAACGTAAGTTCCTTTCAGGTCAGTAAGTCCAGCATACGAGTATAAGATTCTTCAGAAACATGAGGGATTGAAGGACCACCAGCTCTATGAAGAAAAAAAAAATTATAATTATTAGAATATGAATATATATTTAACAATAATCCTTGGAGCATGCGTTTACTCTATTTGTTGTGAGTGAAATTGTAGCTCCAAGAATTGTTTAAGACAGGTGAAATAGTGCTCTGTGCTTTGACTCTTTGACATTGTATCAGATAGTAAAATGACTTTTATGCACAGAAGTGAGAAATATTCTTGCTCTTGCTTATAATATTGGCCAGTTTCATTTCATTTTTAAAGATCATTTAATATAAATCAAGAGCATTACTATTTCTCACTGCTGAGCGTAAAGGCCATTTAACAATCTAAAACAATGCCAAATAGTCAGAGCACAATGTCGAATGATCAAAACACTATTTCATCCGTCTTAAACTATTCTTGGAGTGAGTGGTTTGATGAACTATTATGATTATTGTATGTATGATTATTGTATGAATTATGATATTGTAGCTCCAAGAATTGTTTAAGACAGGTGAAATAGTGCTCTGTGCTTTGACTCTTTGACATTGTGTCAGATGTTAAAATGACTTTTATGAACAGAAGTGAGAAATAGTCTTGCTCTTGCTTAGAATATTGGCCAGTTTCATTTCATTTTTAAAGATCATTTCATATAAATCAAGAGCATTACTATTTCTCCCCTGAGCGTAAAGGCCATTTAACAATCTAAAACAATGCCAAATAGTCAGAGCACAATGTCGAATGATCAAAACACTATTTCATCCGTCTTAAACTATTCTTGGAGTGAGTGGTTTGATGAACTGGTTATGTATGATATTTTAGCTCCAAGATTAGTTTGAGACAGGTGAAATAGTGCTCTGTGCTTTGACTCTTTGACGTTGTGTCAGATAGTAAAATGACTTTTACGCACAGAAGTAAGAAATAGTCTTGCTCTTGCTTAGAATCTTAGCAACTTTCATTTGATCTTTAATTATAATTGAATTTGAATTAAGAGCATTACTCATTTTTACCTCTGAGCGCAAAAGCCATCCGTCAATCCAAAACAATGTCAAATAGTCAAAGCACAATGTCGAATGATTAAAGCATCCTCTTTCTTGAACTAATCTTGGAGTGAATAGTTTGCTGTATGAATTGAGTATTTTAGTAGCATGCCATATATACATATTTTTTATTATCTACAGAAATTAATATTCATTTTAATAATCATTTAATTTTACTGAGGTAATTAATAATCTTTTTATTTTAAATTAACAATATTTATATTTATTTTTATAATATATCTATATGTATAAATCTTTATCATTATTATTAAGTAACTTTTTTATAAATAAACAATTTTTTTTATGTAACTACAACATATATATATTCTATGACACATTATAACACATTTTATAAAATTTTTGTACTTAAAATTTTTTGTAATCAAACTATTGATGTTTTCAATAAAAAGGCATAATTTTTCAATTAATTTCTGTGTCCATGTTATTCCGAATCGGATGTGTCGTTAGGACAGAAAAAATATTCTCCTCCGTTTCTCAAACTCGCATAGTTTGTCCCAAAATAATAATTGAAAATATCTCTTATATCTCTCCCTGGAAAAGAGAACGGGTATTTAATTATTTCATTTAATAAAAGGATGTTTTTCGAAAAAATGTAAAATGAATAAATACTCACATGTCACACGTCTATTATTTTTATCGACCACCCCTTCCTCTTTGATGAGCCATAATATGTCATTGAAAATGGCGTATTCACCCTTAGATTTTTGGTAAACCACGTCGAAGTGGTTTCTCGATGCATTTTTTATTGCCACTACTTCTTCATCGAAAAATATTGGGAAAATGGTCGACCTACGTCTTCTAATCGCCGCTGACGCTCTTTCCATCCATAGACTGTAATAATGAGTCACGGATCCTCAAATGATTGGCAAATATTGTGACGGTGGCTTCCCCGTGCATACCGTCCGTGACGACTTCTCCTTGTCCTGGTCGGCTTTGCCGGTGAACGGCGCGCCAGACGAGCGGAAGCTCGTCGCCGACCAGAGTCCGGCTAGCTAGCTGTAATGATAGGGGCACGAAAATTCTCGCGGTCGTCGGGGTCTTGGGCTCGGCTTGCCTCCGAAAGGGAACGCCGACGGGTAAGGAGCGGGGACTCCACTGATCTGCCGCACTGCACCTGTATGGAATGGCTGAAAACGTCGAAAACGCGAGAGAGAGAGGAAAATATTGTATCAGGAAATTAAATAACAACACGGTTGATTTAGGTAGAGTACTATAAACAATTTATTGACACCGATCTTTCTCTTTCGCACACTCTCATTCACACCGTGGGGCACGCGAGCTGCGTTGTCGCGCGAGGGTCGGCACGAGGCACGGAGAAGTACACGCAAAAATACTCACGTGTGTCTCGCGCACGAGAACCACTACCACACGGGTGGACTAACTCGTCGCCGGGGTCACGCAGATCGCGCGGTGTCTCGGGCCACGTCTGTTGGCCACCGACGTAGCTGGACGGGCCGGATGAAGACTCGGGCGAAGGTGGTGATGCTTGGTGCGCCGCGAGAATCGCAAGCACGCACGCTCGACACTCGCGTATGCACCAACAGCACTCCGCAGACGACACTTACAACACCCACACTCTTTATCTCTGCATCCACACGTACACGACACTCAAACTCCACCAGAAAAACACTCTCCAAACTCCGACTACTACTCTACGACAAAACTGTACAGCAAAAAGGAACTATTCGGTCGCGCGGGTCGAGCTCTGTTCGCTACAGCGGTCCAACTCAATGTGTTTAATCGTCGTCCGCTAGCTCGCTTCGGTCGTCTCGCTGATCTTCGGCACGCGTGCCGCGTGTCGCCTATACAAGTCGGAGCGGGGCTCGCTTGCACGGGATGTGCGAACGTAAACATTGCAGTGTTTACGTCCGGCTTCGCATCGCTTCGTACAGCACAAGGAACCTGAAACAGTGCGGCGCGATTTCTTTAATTACCACTATTTTCTATTTTCGCTCCTCGTAGCCAACACCGCGACGCTTGCCGAAGGCACAACGTCACACCCCTCCCTTACCCGCGACCTACCCAGGTCGCGCCAAGGGAAGACGATGTCGTGCAAGCTCGAGGGAAAAGCTCAACTTGATAGCTTACCTTTTTCACCTACATCGCTCCCTTTGAGTTGGTTGGCTAGGGTGTTGACGCACCGGTACTGCGGGGTCGCCTAGCTTCGCCTTCTCATTCTTCTCGAAGGTTTATGTTACACCGCTCACTCGGGCCTTCCATCAGGCGGGGTTCTTAGCCACTCGCTTTTTGGAGATATGCCCCTCCAACTTACCTTCGTTGGGCCGTTTCGGGGCCCGGACAGCTGCGAGCAGCACCTCTTCTCGCACCTCCCGGCGGACGTCGCGCAAGTTCTCGGCCAGCTGGTTCATGGCGAGGACGAACGCGATGGTACCTGGCTCGGGTGGCACGCTGAGTTGCGCCACCGGCGGCCGGGTGGCGTTGGGCGGCGGTGCGGCGACTTGCGCTACGAGCGCCAGTTCCTCTACACGGCGAGGAGGCTCGATCGCTCGGTTGATCGCTCGGGGCGACGGAGCTTGGCGGGTGGGCGCCGTCGGCGATGCAGGTCCTGCGGCCGAGGCGGTGGACGGCTCGGTGATCTCGGTGATCGTCGCGGTGCTGCGCGGCGGTGACGGAGCGCGCAGTATTGCGACCCCCGAGGCCGGTCGCCGAACGGTCGCCTCGCAGCCGTGCGATGTTCGGGCGGCGGGTCGGTCGCGACGCGCCTGGCTCTGCCAGCCTTCCCGGCACCGTGGGCAGTCCGCAGGGGTTTCCACGTTCCGCCAGCCGCAGTTCCAGCAGTACGCGTATTCGGGCTCTTGTTGACACGCCCGCCATCCGTGGTCCGTCTCCCAGCAGATGAAACAACCGCCCTTCGGCGGTTCGACATGCTTGTCGCGTGGCAGATGCCTGCCGTCGAAGACGGCGCCTCGCCGTTTCGGCTCGGTTTCAAGGAGGGAAGCCTGGTACCAGGGCTCCTCCTCGGTGCTCCCTTGTCGAGCGGGGACGACTTGGCGCGTCTGAGGTGTCGGTGTCCGTGTTGGCTTCGGCTCTCTCGGGACAGCGCCTTGCGTGGCCACGATGCGCCGCATCTCCCAGTACTGCTCCTGTTGCTTGGCGACGCGACGCGCGGTGGCCAGGGCCCGTTCGTGCCGCTCCTGCTCCAGGTTTTCGCGCTGGCGAGCCTCCTCGGCGGCTCGGGCGCAGTCCTGCCGGCGGCGAGCCTCCGCTAGGCGATCGCGTCGGCGGGCCTCCTCCTCGGCTTGAGCGCGTTCCTGCTGGCGGCGGTCCTCCACCAGGCGATCGCGTCGGCGGGCCTCTTCATCGGCTTGGGCGCGCTCTTGCCGGCGGCGGTCCTCCACCAGGCGATCGCGTCGGCGGGCCTCTTCATCGGCTTGGGCGCGCTCTTGCCGGCGGCGGTCGGCTTCAGCGGAAGCACCACCGGTGGCTCTGGTGGTAGCTGGCGTGCGAGTGTCCGGCACCTTGGCTGTCGCTGAGGCGGGAGTCGGCTCTGGGGCCGTGGCCTGAGCGGCCGTGCGTTTCGCGCGGACGCTGTCGGCTCGCTCTTTTGCTGCCAGGAGCCGCTGGAACCGCTCCGGGTCTTTGTTTGGTGGCGAGAGCTGCGGGGTGATTTCGCCGCGGTTGAGGCTTCGCCCAGCTTCTTCTCCCTCTCGATGGCTGCGGCGAGCTTCTCCCGGCGGGCCTGGCGGCGTTCGCCGGGCGTCAGACCTAGGTTATGCATGGCACAGTGGTCTCGCGAGGCCGGCTTTGCGTCGCTTCGTACAGCACAAGGAACCTGAAACAGTGCGGCGCGATTTCTTTAATTACCACTATTTTCTATTTTCGCTCCTCGTAGCCGACACCACGACGCTTGCCGAAGGCACAACGTCACAATATTAATTATTGATGTTGTATAAAGAAAATACTTACGTGCATACGGACTGAGCTGTTATAAGATCAGATCGGCCCAAGTTCTCAAATATAATGTCAACAATGTTGATCATGCGTAACGCCATTATATACGATTTTTCGGAGTCCTTCTTTAACAGCAAAAATTGAACAGTACGACGATGTGCGACGATGAGCTGCGTGACGGCGATCTATGCGCAGTGCTGGGATTTGACTTTCTACCACCCCCCACTCCAGCGCTAGAACAACATACTGCGCAGCCGCTCTCGATTGCCACACTGCCACTGCCCGACTGCATGCGTTTCGTTCAAATCTGTGACGGTCAGAAACAATATGATGGTTGCGATTCTTTGCATAAAAACACTGCAATTGAAAATAGATAGATTATTTAACATATATCGTAATAATGTATATATGGGGATACTGTATCTAATTCAATCTTTCATCGATCAATTAAAATGATAAGCAGAGTTTTGCGATGCACAAAAAAAATTAGACTTTTATAAATTTCTCTTCATCAAATGCATACACAACTTGAACACATATAGCATCCGGACCGTAGAAGTGTTAATAATTGCATGATCGATGGATGGAAATTACGAATGATTAAATATACTTTTCTTATAATCACCCTATATTTATTAATTTTTATTATTGTACATAATAGACAAAGTCATTTACAAACACAAACTTGAATACGTATCAAACTTCAAGCTTAGAAGTGACTGGCTTTTCTATTGCATCAACTGCCAAAATCTGAAAAGTTAACTTACAGCATTGAGCTATGAAATGATCCAATACATGTGTAAATCTACTTTCTTATCATCGACTGTACATTTACTGATTTTTCTATAAATGCACATAACTGAAAAGTCATGTACAAACACAAACTTGAATACGTATGGCATCTATCAAGTAAATGTGTTAAGCATTACTATTTACTTTCACTTAATCATCGTATCAAACTGCAAGCTTGAAATAGACTTACTTTTTTAAGTCATTGACTGCAAAGATCTTGATCTTAAATCTACTTCGATGAATGATGAAATCATCAACTTACATACATTTTTATTCGCGTCGGATCCGTCAAGTAAATATGTTTAGTATTCCGAATTAAATTTGATATGATAACTATATTACTTTTCGATGGTTCTAGATTGCTAGTTATTTGTGTTTGAGGTTGGTTGTAATTTAATTCTTCACCAACATAAAATCGTTAAAAATGGCAGAGCAGACACTTAATTATTGCAAATGCCTGTTAACCCGGGTTAAAAGATTTTAATTGACAAGGGGTGTTGATATCAATTATGCCTAAAACATCTTTGGCGACCTTTGACTATTTAACTACATTAGTTTGGAACCCTTCATAGGTAAATCTTTTATAAATGCATGCAATTGACATTGTAATCGGCATTTACAAATTACGGTATGTTAGTACGAACACCTTCCAATCCTGAGGCAAAAAATAATCGAAACAACTTGCTTCCATTTTGTTGAATTTAATTTAAATCTACCTGATGTCTTGGGTAAGCTAAAAAAATCGGTTAGGACCGAAATACTTGTGAGACCGACTAGACCCAATTCTGATGGGTCGGATAACGACGTTGGGTGGCCCGATTTTTCAGGTATTCGCCCGTTTGTACTGTTACCATTGTCATTCGTCTATATACTTAATTGGTCGTTTGGCTGAGGAAAAATTGTACCCGATCATTAAAATTTTGCGGACGATCGTTCTATGAATTAGGTCAATTTACGATTTGCATCGGCTTTTGTCTACGGATTATTAGACAATACTTACAGACTGTTAACAGCATTTATGAAATCAATAAATGGAAACAAACGCAGGTTTCGTCTCGTCAATTGATCGAGAATGGATATGCAACGAGTACCCAGGTGAAAATAGTATGTAAGATCTGTCAGATCTGGCGTTCATTTGTCAGATCTTATACCAGATCTGATGCCAGATCTGGAGTCAGATCTTACATACTATTTTCACATGGGTTGGTAGCTGAAGTAACTGAGAATAAGTAACCGATAGACGTTATACTTGACGTTATATTTTATACACGGTTTAGAGGTCAAAGATGGCAACAAGCATAGAAGCGTTGAATGTATACACCGTTCAGAGGTCAAAGATGTTAACAAACACGTCTCATCTAGTTGCTTCGTGGATGCTCAACTCGCATATGCAACTAAGTACTGCAAAAGGCAACGAGGCTCATTCGCTTACTGTATTTTGTTGTGCATACACACGACCATAGCGCTTAATAGTGATTTCTTCCTACAACCCATTGCGACTTTTTATTAAATTTTTGTTATTTTATTAGTTTTTGTTCTTGTTATTAGTTTTTGTTCTTGTTATTGTGTTTTTTAATCTCTATCATCTTTAAGTTACTTTTGTTTCTTTTGGTTAGTATCTAGTATTATTAAGTGTCAATTTTTTATGAAAGTGGTTGAATTTTAATTCAACAAGTGTAGTGATCCGTTGTGGAAAGAATATCGTCCATAAAGTCAGCGCTTTTGAGCACATGTGACTACTTGTTCTCATCGATAAGGTAAGCTCAAATCATTTTAATTTAATACTAACAACATTGACATTAACTGCACATACTCTGTTCGAGAATTCAATTTCGTTAAAATTACCAACCCCGTGTTGGTGAAAATATCTTCCCAGATTTCACTTGAGATCTCACGTAAGATAATCAACTGATATGCGATCTCATTTGAGATTTTAAGAGAGTTGCTGCACAGCGTGTGTAAAAGAATATGCACAATCCAAAACCACTCTCTGTTTTTTCGCTGCACTAGAGTAAAAATCACTTGCTGTAGTCGATGCAACTACATGCAGGCTCACTTGAGATTTCGGGAGATATTTTCACCTGAGTAAAATGGTCGAAAAAAGATTAACTTATTCCATACTATTAATTTTCAATCTCTGATTCAACTACATTCTATGCGTATTTTTTTATTCCTAAAAAATTTTTTATATTTGCTTCGCAAATTAAATAGACAAATCGTTGTTAACTTTTTACGTTTACAATTAGTACTTACATGACCATAAGTGTTATACTTTGAAGTCTCAGGTCGTCTCAAAAATACAAAAAATTATCTTATTTCTCTACCCGTAAAAAAGATTTTCCGATGGCACTAAAAATTGTGGTTTTGCCGTAAAGTACTAAAACTGACCAAGTTATTTAAATAAACGTATTACTATAAAGCATTCAAGTGATTGTACAGCATCAGTATGTGCAGTTTTTGAAATGAAACAATTTCAATCGCGTTTGGTATGAGAGACAAAGACGTGAAAATTGAGCATACAGACGGGGGAACGATAATCGTATATTATACATTTTGCTTTAGGACCCGAGTAAAATAGTACAATACTGCCCTAAGCTGGGATAAACAGAAAAGTCCTAGAGTACGTGTAATTTACGACCAAAGTGAAGCGGAGGCCAATAAACACGTACCCTGGGATTTTTCTCTTTTTCCCGGCCTAGGGTAGTAATATAGATATTCCGTCGCCCGAAAATAGATTTTTCCGTTTAGCGCAACAGCCGGGAAATAGTCACTTTCAGGCTACTGGTGTGAAAAAATTCTTGTTTAGCGATAGTTTCGCGAAACTTTCATCCAAAAATCTTCGCTCACTTCGCATGGACTTTGAATAAAGCAATTCAACAACCTTGCGTTTTTATTATGAATTTGACTTTGGATTGTGCACACACAATATGCTTAAAAAATGGGGAAAACGCATATTATGTTTGTTTTTCTTTGATTTTCGATATTTTATAGTGTTGAGTTTAGCAAAGAACGGTTACGCAGGATTAAATATAGAGGTAGTGTTTATTGTATGAGTATCAAGCACGAACTGGCAGCAGTAGCCATACAAGCTAATACATTGACTTGAGTATAGATACACATATGTACAGTGTACTGTGTACATTGTACACAGAAGAAGAAGTACAGAAAATTAACTGAATATTCTCAACACTCCACCTGTTCAGTTAATTTCTACATGTATAAATAATTCAATTAATCATAACAAATTACTATAAATAACAATTAAATAATTCTTTTTTTAATACAGAATTTCATGTAATAATTTTTCGACGTGTCCTATGAACACTTTATAAGCAAGTGGCTTGGTAAATACATCTGCCAACATTTCTTTAGTACTAATATTTTAAATCAAACAATTTTTCCTGAAATTTTTCCCGAATATAATGATATTTAACATCAATATGTTTTGTTCTTTTATGATAAACAGGATTTTTAACAAGTTGCATGGAACTTTGATTGTCCATGTATAACGTAATATTTACTCTACCACCAATAAGCTCACAAACCAAGGTATTGATCCAAACAATTTCTTTTGTAGTTTCAAAAGCTGCTACATATTCAGCATCTGTAGTCGATGTAGCTACTCCTGATTGAATTCTTGAACACCATGATACAACGTTGCTTCCAATTTTACCACATATCCGGTTGTAGACTTGCGAGTTTGTCGATCTCCACCGTAATCAGCATCACTATACGCGACGACTGACATGTCTTCATTCTTGGTGAACTTTAAACCATAGTGAATAGTATTCTTCAGATACTTTATAATTCTTTTTACAGAATTCCAATGTAACTTTAGTGGTTTGTCCAAGTATCTGCTGGCTCTGTGCACTGCAAATGCGATATCAGGCCTTGTGCCATTTGACAAATACATGAGACTTCCGACTGCTTCTCGGTAGGGAACGTCAACCATTTTTCGTTCCTGATTTTCGTGCTCTTCTGGCATTAGCTCTTCGTTGGGATCAGCTGGAATTTTTACAGGATTTGCGTCTTCAAGATTAAATCGTTGTATTATCCTTTTTATGTAGTTTTCTTGATGCAAATATTGATCCATCTTCATTTCGATGCAACTGCATGCCTAGGAACATACCCTTTACACCGGAGTGATTTCCAAGTTTTTCTTCATAGCCCGAATCAATTCGTCCAAGGTTTGTTGATTCTGAGCAGCCACAATTCCATCATCAATATAGATTCCCAGCAAAATCTTTGCATCTTTTTTGTTGGAAATGAATAAACATTTATCTGCTTCAGACTGAACTAATCCAAATTTCTGCAATAATTGAGTGAAACATTTATTCCAACACCTTGGAGACTGTTTTAGCCCGTATAAACTTCTGTGCAGTCTACACACTTTATTACTACCGTCATGAAATCCTTCTGGTTGTTCCATAAATATTTCTTCTTCTAGTTCTCCATTTAAAAAAGCCGTCTTGACATCAAATTGTCCTAAGACGAGACTTTCTTCAGCCGCAACAGCGAGTATCGCTCTGATAGTATCAAATCTTATCACAGGGCTAAAAGTTTCCGTGTAATCAATACCCTCCGTCTGAAGATATCCTTTGACCACCAACCTTGCCTTGTGCCTTTGAATTTCATCCTTGTCATCTCTTTTAATTCGAAAAACCCATCGGCTTCCCAAAATTTTCTTATCTTTCGGTCTGTCGACAAGCTTCCACACTTGATTTTTAGACAGCGATTTCATTTCTTCATTCATAGCTTCTTTCCATTGTAAACCTTTTTCATTATTTATAGCCTCAAGATAACTTTTAGGCTCTTGTACTTCAGCCATAAATAAACTTTCAAGTAAACTATCATATTTCAAGGGTTTTCTTAAGGTGCTCCTATCTCTCAGTTCAATTTTTCTTGGTGTTTCTTCAATCTGATTCTCGACGCTTTCTGTTGCTGGTAATTTTTCCGGTGTCTCATTTTGATTTTCTTGTGCATCTTCTTTGACCTCTGGCTTATCTTGATCCATAATAGGCTTATTTTCTTCATGATTATCATGATTAACATCAAGCTCATTTGGCCACAAGTTTTCATATCTAAAATATTCCTCTTTACCATGGGCTTCATTGGAAAGTTTTAATGAGCTTTTATCACTCTCACCGGTAAATATGACATCTCTTGCTATTTGCACTTTACTATTTCCTTTGTAGTAGATTCTATAGCCTTTTGTATCCAAATCACATCCAACAAAAAAACCTATTTTGCTTTTTTCGTCTAATTTCAATCTCAATTGTTTTGGTATATGTACATAAACCTTTTCACCGAAAACGTGCAAGTCTTTGAGAGTGCAATCCTGGCCGGTCCACACGTTGAAAGGACTTTTATCTGGTACATTGCTATTTCCTGTACGATTGTACACATATGCAGCATAATTAATTGCTTCTGCCCACAGATTTTTATTTAATTCTTTATTATGCAGGAGAGCTCTAGCTGCTTCAACCAGTGTTCTGTTTTCTCGCTCAGCAGATCCGTTCTGCTCAGGAGTAAAGGTACACGTCTTTTGATGCTGAATGCCGTGATTTTCGAGTAGAGTCCTTATTTCTTTATTAACAAACTCTAGATTATCCGATCTAATTGCTTTCACTCCGTTTGGACATTGTTTTTCAGCTCTTTTAATAAAAATAGATAGATACTTCCCACCTCGTTTTTAGTCTTGAGAAAAAAAACGACTCTATATTTTGAATAGTCATCCTTTAAAAGTAGAAAGTATCTAGCTCCACCTATTGATGGTATTTGCATCGGTCCGCACAGATCTGTATGTATAAGTTCTCCAACCGATGAGGTTTTTGTTTCACTCTTCTCAAATGGTAAACGATGTGCCTTGCCTGTGGCGCAAGCATCACAAAAAGATTCATTCATATCATCAAGCTTAATATTAAATCTTTTAATAACCTTTTTAACCTGTTGATAATTCTGATGTGCACACAATTCATGCCAATCAGCTAAACTTTTCTTTTCGAAACAAAGGCTCTTTCCTCAATTGAAACGATTTTAATTCTCATTTTAAATAACTCAAGACCTTTACATCTATCACCAGCTATGATAGCTTTATTATCTTTCTTATACACACATGAATTGCTATCTGCTGTCATTTTCAGACCTTTGTCCAGAGTAGCAGTGGATGAAAAAAGATTATATTTGAGAGATGGCACATATAACACATTTTCCAAGTGACATCGCTCCCATTTAGCTCCGTTGTGAGCCAAGATTTTAATACTTCCTACACCACAAACTTGGAGCAGACGACCGTCACCAATTTTAACTTGATGATTGTTTGCTACTGACTTGAGATTATTGAACCAGTCTTTATTTGATGTCATGTGAGATGTCGCTCCCGAGTCCATATACCAACAGCATTCATCTTCGGAAACATGCTGTATAAGAGCCATGTTTACATTCATCAGAGCTTGATCATACGACTCATGCTTGTTTTGGCGCTTTTTCGATTTACATTCTCTCTTCCAATGCCCGGGTTTACCGCAGTTGTAGCATTTACCATGCTTTCTTTGTTTGTATTTGTTGTTAATTACAGAAAGCGCGGTATTTTCCTCGTTACGTAAATTTTGGCGCGTTTCTTCAGCTACCAACCGGGTCAGCAAATTAGCTTTCGTTCTCTCAGCTTTTGCTGTCCCTTCCCATGCCGCATGGAAGGACGAGAAATTATCCGGCAAAGTACAAAGAATTTTCGTGATAATCATACTCTCACTGATATCCTGTTTTAAAAGTTTCAGCTGTCTAGCGAGTTTTTCCACCTTAGCAATATGCATGCTCACATTATCACTATCAAGTTTCTTATATTGGAACCACTCACGCTGCAAACTATAAACTTTTTCCTCACTTGCCGATTCATAAATTTCCACGAGTCTTTCCCACATCTGGCTAGACTTCTCAAATTCGGCAATATGAATGAGTGCCTGCTCCGCGATTGTAGTTACAATTATTTTCTGTGCCATTGCGTCTCGCTTATCGAATTTTTCATATTCTTTTTCATACTTCGAAATAGCCTCTGGGGTTGCATTGGATTCCGGACGTTCCGGTTCGTTTGATTTTCCGAGAACTATGTCCCACACACCTTGAGCGCGCATTAGCACTTTGACTCGTAACTTCCACGTCGGCCAATCTTCGGCTTCACACAGCTTTTTGATCCCAGACACTTCATTTGTGAATTCGTGCTCCATTTTGATCACTTAAATTTTATACTTTATTTTTTCACTTTTTGCACAGAGGCCGGAATTGTTATATAAAAAAAAAACTCAAAAAAAAACATACAAATCACACCACGATCACTCCAATCGGCCTGGGCCCATAACCTGTTGAGTTTAGCAAAGAACGGTTACGCAGGATTAAATATAGAGGTAGTGTTTATTGTATGAGTATCAAGCACGAACTGGCAGCAGTAGCCATACAAGCTAATACATTGACTTGAGTATAGATACACATATGTACAGTGTACTGTGTACATTGTACACAGAAGAAGAAGTACAGAAAATTAACTGAATATTCTCAACATATAGCAAACGTAAGGACGAACGATCATCTTAGCTGTAAGAACGTCAAAGTAAAAATTAATACATTTAATTTGATAGTATTAAACCCTATCTACGTTCATAAGAACCAAAGTTACAGGTGTTCAAAGGTTCTCTGAAAATTCAAGTATCGAATTCGCTTTGTATGGTTCACAGATTTTATACTTGAATTTTTAATAAAACTTTAAACGCGTGCAACTTTGGTTCTAATAGACGTAGATAGTTTTTAGCACTATTAAATTAAAGGTATTGGCCTCTACTTTGATGTCATATGTCAAATCCGTTTTAAATTAAGGATCGATACCTCGTCAGCGGCATCGACATAACAATTACAATTTTCATGCTATAAGATAATTTTTTTTATAGGAAACTTAATATTTTAGAGTGATTTGAAAAATTGAAACGATTTTCAAATTTCGAACAGAGTAATGTGCGGTTTATATTTCAGAAATTTTAACTTTCTTTTCGTGTCTATTTAGCACTTGCGATGAGGAACAAGTACAATCCCAAATGGGAAAATATTCCCGTTTTTCAAACTTGGTTGATGAAAGAAGAGAGAGGAGAGCGAGCTTGGTGTGCTTGTTGCCGAATACCTCTTTCCGCACGCAAGGATGTGATCAAACGCCATGCAACAGAAAATACTTTTCATAAAGAAAACGTTCAAGACTTTATCAATTCTCCTACTCTTGCTACCAAAGGTTTAGAAGATTTTGATAAATTATCAACTAAGGCAAATGAAGACCTTGAAGAAAATGTTCAAAATTGTTTCAACCCTCCTACTCTCGCTACCAAAGGTTTAAAAGACTGTGATAAATTATCAGCTAAGGCAAATGAAGACCAAGAATCTGATGCATTTGATCATAACATTGATCAAAGTAGTATAACTCTCATTAAAACTAAGTCAAATTTAAAATCGAACGAAAAGATCCAACGACCGATAAATAACGAAGCATCGCGGTTAGATCATTTCGATTTTCAAAAGGCGCAGACTGAAATCTATTTCTCGGCTTTTATTGCGGATAAAGGTTTGCCGTTTTTGTTGATCGATTCTCTAATTCCGTTTTTAAAAAATACCGCATTCGATTCAGTGATATTAGATAAAGCAAAATTGAGCAGAAAGAAATTAGTTTCTATTCTACATACATAACGTTATAGCACCAACTTTTAAAGAAAAGCTCGCCGACATTATGAAGAGTCAATTTTTCAGCGTTATGATAGATGAAGCTACAGATATATCAACAAAGCAAACTATGTGTGTGGTAATTAGATATTTTAGTTATGAAGCACACCGTATTTGTGATTCTTTATGGGAACTAATCATGATTTTCGATGGAGATGAGAAAGTAAAAGCCGATGCGGAAACATTATCGAACAAATTATTATTCGCTACATTTGAAGCATACGATATTCCACTGACAAATATTATAGGAATGAGCTCAGATACAGCATCAGTGATGGTTGCTCGAAAAAAGTCAGTAGCCCAAAAATTTTTAGCAAAAAATCCATTTGTTAAAATAGTGAAATGTAGTTGCCACATACAACATTTGTGTGCTTCAGATGCCATGAAAACCCTTCCCCCTGTCTATCAAAATATTGTGAATTCATTTTACAATTATATTGGCAACAGTTCAAAAAAAAAATCGATGGGAAAAGATGCAAATGAAATCCAAAATTAAAACTTTAGTAATATTAAAGCCTATATGCACTAGATGGTTATCTATTTATCCATGTTTTGAAAGGATATATAGCAGGTGGTCTTGCTTGAAGAAATTTTTTCAGAAAGAACGTCTACTTAATAACTACCATAATTTCAATAAAAAGGACAAATCAGTTCTAGAATTACTCGGATATTTGAAAAAATCTTTAAATAAGATGTATCATGTCTTCCTCTTGACGATGCTATCCAAATTGTATTCTGTCATGAAAAAATTACAGTTTGAGAAGCCGTTAGTGGGTGAGAGTAATTCCATTCAGAGAATATTGTATCTCGATTTATTGAAGATTTTTATGAATAAAGATTACGTGGAAAATACAAATTTATGTGACATAGATCCCATGAACAAAAGTTGCTATAAAGCTTTAAAAAACTTATCACTTCACAAAGAAGTACGGAAACAGTTTATAAATGTAAAACCCACCGAAAAAAATAGATTTTACAAAGATGCAAGAAATTTTGTCGTAGAATTATGTAACAAATTCAAAGAGAGACATAATTTCAAAGATGATTTTCCAAGTTTAATGCAATGCTTTCATCCTAAATCAATATTGGACAAAAATGGCGATGATCAAACTTTCCTATTAAAGCTGCATAAATTAATCGAAGATTTTCCTTTGTTAACGCATAATAACGAAGAGAACTTAGCTGAATATATAATTGAAGAGTTCATACTTTTACGTCATTCTAAATGCACAGAAGAAGACTTTGAAAGTATTCAACCAGATTTATTTTGGGATGCGATCTACAATCATATCGATAAATCTGGTCAACGTCCATTCATAAATGTTGCAACTTTCGCACTGAATCTATTGTGCTTGCCGAATTCAAACGCAGCACCGGAAAGAGTTTGGAGTCAATACAATTGGCAAAAGTACGATAAAAGAAATTGTTTGAATTTCACATCTATCAGGGCGATACTTTTAACAAAACAATTCATTATAAATTGTGGTGGAATTGACAATTTTTTCGTTTAAAATGAAATGTTTATGAGAATGGCGTACAATTTAAACAATAATACGACGGACTATTTAAATATAGATAATTACGACACTTACGATGACGAAATAATAAGTAAATCACACATAGAATTATGCAAGCAAGAAGCTGAAAATGCTCAAATCTTGAAAGATAACAAAAATATTCAATTCGATGAAGATGAAGGTGATGAAATGGAAGGCACTGAAGACGTAGAGGACATCGATGATTCGCAAATGGAAGTAGAACTGACGGCTATCGAGGAAGATATCGATGAATATTTACAAAACGGCCTCATGAGAAATTACCAGTATTATCTTAAAAAAATTCCTTACCTCAATGTTAATGAAATAAATTACAAGGAATATTGTGTAGGAATTTACGAGAGAACCTTAGGTGATACAATTAATGTTCAAACAAGGCTATCGTCCAACGCATTCTACACAATGCGTCCTGGCCTTGAGATGGATGGAAATATTATAGACGCATGTGGATCAATTTTAGAAAAAAATTGGACAAATACAACTAACATATCAGTGGAACATACTTATACATTTTTTATGGACGTTTGGAAAAATAATCCAGGATCCAAATGGTTTTTATTTAATTTTTATTTTCCGGAAACTGGAAATATATTAATGCCTTACTTATTCCAACGTCATTGGCGCTTATTTCATGTAAATATGGACACCAAAAAAATAATTATAATGGATCCAATCAAAAAAGCATCAAACAAGTTGCTTGCCGAAGAACGAAGAACCATGACGCATCTTATAAGATTTATTAATTTGTGTAAACAAAAAAAAATCGAAAATTCTTTTACTAAAGCACATTCTTGGTCCTTAACGCGGTACGCTTCTACTAGACCTAATCAAAAAGACTCATTCAGTTGCGGAGATTTCGTTATTTATTTTATGGATTCAATCGGAAAAAACACTCCGTTAGATAAAAATTTTGATCCAACACAGTATCGAAAGCAAAATGCTGAATACTTATCAAGATGTCTTCGAACATGTCTGATTGCTGTCTATTTTGCTTCTCAACGCTCGAGACAGATGTAACGGAAAATTGTAAGGGCTGCAATCGTTTCGCACATGTCAATTGTTTGACCCCAGGAAATTTTGAATGGATAGACATGTGCCCTTTGTGCATTATTAATATTTAAATTAGAGAAATTGGACACTCATTTCTTCATTCAAGTACTGAAAATTGTTTAAGTATTTTATCTAGTCATTTGATTTTAAGGGGAAGAAAAACAATGTATATAATGGTTTAGCGGATAAATGATCACTTTATATCTTACGATATTTGAATTTGCCCTGTTAGTGTTGAAAGAACAATTAATTTAATTATATTTTTCATAAACTATATTTAAGGTTTTATCTTAACATATGGTACATGTTAAATTTCAATCGTATCTTTGAAAATAACGGTGATTTAATGAATAAGTCATTGTTTAATTGTGATAATAATAAAATAATTGTGATAAAAACCAAATACAATTAATGAATTTTGAAATAGAATTACCTTATTTTTTTATACCAAATACAAAGTGCGATATAATTTTCAACATAAGTGCTAGCTTAATAGTTTGAAAGTATATCAGTACTCAAACGTTTTTTGGTAATAAAGCTGTGATTTTATAAATATTTTTAAGGTTGTTTATAAATAATTAATGAAAACATTTTATTTTTTTGCTATTTACATCGTTTTTTTAACGTATGTGATGAATTGTACTAAGTTAAAATTTAAGATAGAACAACAATTATGAGTATATATAATGATTTATAGATTATGTTTAAAAAGTTATATTGTGAGTTAATACTAATGTAACTTTGTGATTTTATTTAAAAAGTTATAATTCAATATATGTGAATAAATAAATAACGAATTACAATTGAAACACCAAATCGATGATTTATTTTTAGCTATGATACTGTATAAATATTCTACTAGCTGTGTAAAATTATTGTAAAAAATATTTCAACTTTTGAACTTTTTGAATTATTTATAAAAAGTGTCAAAATATCTTCTATTTATCATTATTCCTTCGCCCTCTAAAAAAAACCATAATATTACGTCTTTACGATCGTTAAGCCAGTTTCCTTACGAATTTAGATGAAAAGTTAAAATTTATCGAATAAATTCAATGAATTTGTAATCATATTAGTAATTTTGCCATTTTGTACGAAATTTTTTAATACCGCTGCCTAGACACGAGCAAAGAACTTTATTGCTCCTACTTTTATTTCAGAATTATAATGACAAACAATTTCGCTGTTCTTCTCATAATATCATTACTCATATATTTTCCAAAACCCATTTTAACCTTGTGAAAATCCATAATTCATATTTTGAAAATTCCAAAAAGAAAAATTTCATTTTCTCGATATAACTAGGAGATTGATCTATAACGATTTATAACAGTCGATGATTAGAAAAAGCTGATTCCTTCATTTGTGATTTAAAATCTAGAGACCATATGAATATTAATTAGAAACACATTTACTTGATAGATGCCATACGTATTCAAGTTTGTGTTTGTACATGACTTTTCAGTTATGTGCATTTATAGAAAAATCAGTAAATGTACAGTCGATGATAAGAAATGTAGATTTACACATGTATTGGATCATTTCATAGCTCAATGCTGTAAGTTAACTTTTCAGATTTTGGCAGTTGATGCAATAGAAAAGCCAGTCACTTCTAAGCTTGAAGTTTGATACGTATTCAAGTTTGTGTTTGTAAATGACTTTGTCTATTATGTACAATAATAAAAAATTAATAAATATAGGGTGATTATAAGAAAAGTATATTTAAACATTCGTAATTTCCGATCCATCGATCATGCAATTATTAACACTTCTACGGTCCGGATGCTATATGTGTTCAAGTTTGTGTATGCATTTGATGAAGAGAAATTTATAAAAGTCTAATTTTTTTTGTGCATCGCAAAACTCTGCTTATCATTTTAATTGATCGATGAAAGATTGAATTAGATAGACAGTATCCCCATATATACATTATTACGATATATGTTAAATAATCTATCTATTTTCAATTGCAGTGTTTTTATGCAAAGAATCGCAATCATCATATTGTTTCTGACCGTCACAGATTTGAACGAAACGCATGCAGTCGGGCAGTGGCAGTGTGGCAATCGAGAGCGGCTGCGCAGTATGTTGTTCTAGCGCTGGAGTGGGGGGTGGTAGAAAGTCAAATCCCAGCACTGATAGTACCCTGGCTCGGCGACGTCCCCTTAGCATAGAAGCAGCATCAAGAAAAGACACCAGCGACGACAACGGCAGCTTGACCAAATCATCTCTGCCAGCCAGAGCACTTCTGCTGACGACACGAGGCCGACGCTGAACGACACCTAGCGACGGGACCGAACTTAGCCACGTGTGCCGCGCGCTTCAAAGCGACAGGCTCGCGCTGAGCACAAATTGCGAAGAATAGCCAGATTTGTTTGAGCCACGAGAATAACGTTCGACTTGCCGTATCTCTCGTGCACTAACGCTTCGCTCTAGCCACTATCGAGCTTACGTTACAAGCACAATTGATTATCGAACTATTGATCACCAGTTAGTCGCGCTAGTTGAATAACTCGTTATTACTCGAACTCGTGAGTGCCACCCTCCGACACCCGAGCACCCGTCAACTACCACTACAAGGTCAGGCTGCTCCAGAAGACGTCCTCTCCACGGCCAACTACCACCGCTCACCATCTGCTGGCGAAGACAGAAGAGCGCAAGCGATAAGTTATTAATTAAGCTAATTTAAGTGTCGTCGAGCCAGTCGTGTACTGAACTCGCACCTTGAGCGAGTCTCGAAGCCGTGCAATTGTTATTGTAACTAGTGAGGAATAGAGCTCAATTCATATTGCGCCTTACTTTCATGAAATTGATTCTTATTTATTTATTCCGCTTCAGCGGTGGCGCCCGATTATATTTCAATATATTATAAATATTTAATTTATTTATTCGTCTTTGCATTTATTTCACCCCTTTCTTCCTCACACTATACATTCCAAATTTTTAAATACAATTAATTTATAGGCTTAATAAGTTAGAGCCTCGAGTGCCTCATCATTTCATCATCATTTGCCTCCTCATAGAGGAAGCTTTGTGACGGACCAATTTTCGACTTTCATAACTAATAATCTTAGAGTACTTCTACATATATATTCTCAAACTAGACCAAATTGCTGACACATGTCTGTATGTGTGTGTATGTGTGTGTGTTTTTTTTTTTTTTTGGACGTGGGCAGAGTGAACTCTGCAGCCAGTGGCCCTTCGAAACGAGTACCCCACTGGAAACCGTCGTTAAACATTACTTCAGTGGGGACTCTATAGAGCTTCTCTACTACATCTGTCTCATTTCCGTACATCCCACGTCCACCTTACGGTGATTAGGGGTTCGGGAACCAGAAGCGTCGTCTTCTTCTTGCAGCATCGTCCGGATCGTTTTTATATCTTTTGCGCCTCTTGTCTCAGTCTGGAAACGACTGATTGCGCGGAAGACGATACCGCCATCCAATTGCCTGCGGACTCGAGCATGAGCCTGACGATGTTTTCGGGCTCGATAGCTTCTTGGAGGACTTGTTGAAGTCTCTCCCTCTCTTCGTGAAATCGCTGGCAGCGAAAGAACGCATGCTCCGCATCTTCTAATGTGGTAGGGCAGGCCGGGCAGAGTGCGTTAAATGTTTTGTCATAGCGCTGGCTATGGCTTTTGAGGTAGCCATGCCCGGACAGAAGCTGTGTGAGGTAGTAGTCTACTTCTCCATGTCCCCTTTCTACCCATTCTGTGATGTTCGGAATTAGACGGTGTGTCCATCGGCCCTTTGAGGCCCAGTCCCACCCCTTGCGGAATGCCTGCTGCGACTCTGTAGGACTCTGGTCCGTCGTCCGTATCGTGGTCGAGTACCCTCGCCGAGAGATAGCTGCTGACTATTCTCAGCAGGTACTCTGGCGTGCGCATTCGGCGTAGAGCGGCGTTGATGTTGTTCCACCGAGGCGAATTAAACGCGTTCTTCACGTCGAGGGTGACTACGGCGCAGTACTTCTTGGTGCCGCGGTTCCATCTCTTGCCCGTGATAGCATCTCGGGCGGTAGCGATGTCGTTCTCGATTGCGTTTATCGTCGAACGCCCCTTCCGAAAACCGTACTGGTGGTCTGAGAGGCCCCCCGGGCTCTAAGTAATGGCTTAGAGGCGGTCACAGATGATTCTTTCGAGAATTTTGCCCGCTGTGTCAAGCATACAGAGCGGCCTGTACGACGATGGTTCTTCGGGGGGCTTGCCTGGCTTTGGCAGCAGGACAAGCCTCTGCCTTTTCCAGCATGCGGGAAAGACAGTGGTCCGCAGGCACGCCGTGTACACCTGCAAGAAGATGTCAGGGTGCGTGGCAATGGCGATCTTGATAGCGAAGTTTGGTACTCCGTCCGGCCCAGGTGCAGTGTGATCCTTGATCCTCCCGTATGCTCCTCGAAGTTCTTCCATGGTGACGGCTGGTACAATTGCTCCTGCTGGGAGTGGTGGTGGCAGAGCTGGCTCGTCAGGCACGCGAGAGAAGAGGGCAGCCACTATGCGGCGCACCAGGGTCGGAGAGCTTGGAGTATTTGCTCTCGGTCCTCTGAGACGGGACATGACTGTAGGTCCGGGTGGAACCGCAGCATCGGCTATTATGACTGAAAGGCACTCAGTGTCAAGGGTGCGCGAGTTCCACTTGCAGCTCTGGCGTGGTGTGTGTGTGTAGTAGCGATAAACTAAGAAAAAAAAATTTTTTTTTTTCGATCTTCAAAAAAATTTTTTTTCGGGAAAATGTTTTTTTTCCTTCTTTTTTGTATCATTTGGCTGAGAAAAAATTTGTTATTGAAACTGTTTTTTGAACAAATTAGAAAAGATGATACTAATATTTCTAAATTATTTTTTTTTTTGAGGGAACTACTTTAATTGTTACGTCATCGTGAAAAAATTCGATAAAAATAATATATCAAAGAATAGAAGAACGTTGACAATTGATTCTACAAACAGAAAAAAATTTATGATTGTTACTGTTTTGTGAACAAATTAGAAAAGATTATATTCATATTTCCAAATTATTTTCAAGTTAAAAAAAGAGTATGAGGAAGCTACTTGCCAATACATTGGCAGCGGTTTTTATTACTATGTAGTATAATGTCGAATTAAGTGGCATCGTTACCTGTTCAATATGCAAATCGCACCGTGCATAGCCGGAGCGCTATACCGGCGATGTCGGAGCACATCCCCTCTCCGGCGGAACTACGGATACGCTTCGGTCCGCAGAACAGTTAGCTGCGAGTGTATGAGCGCATAACACAGCCTATCGCATCAATTAGCTACTTTATCTCTTTAGTCGTTCACGCTTCAAGTCGTAGCATTAAATAAATAAAATTTTCTTCAAGACAACTGCAAATTTTTGTTTTTCAAAAGAACCTACAGTCTATTGCCTTATTTAATAATGAACATTACATTTTTTAAAATTTTTTTTTTGGAGAAATGTTTGTTAAGGAATTAACGAAGCCAACCTGAAACGATGATTTTCGAACATATTTCTAGGGATTTCCTAATATTTTCCTACACAACTATGTGAGATGTTATTGGGCTGTTTTCTAGTTACTCATCGAGCGCCTCAAAAATGACGTGTTTTTCGTAATTTTTCTCGTGAAAAGAAATGAATAATGCTGTCAAGTTTTCTGGTACTTATAGAGTATGTATTTAACTATATTTACACTTTTTTTAGACCAAAATATCAGATTATGTATCCCCTAGCATCGTTTAATGGAGGTCGTATTAAAAAAAACACCTCAACGGGCGGCAAGCTAACGCCTTCAGTTTTTGCCTGAAACCAAAAATTTGAAGTTATTTTTTGTTATTAATTTGCATTTAAACTAATTAAATTTTATTTTCTTTTGATTGAGTCGCCTTGACTGCCATATTATATTATTAATATTTAAATATTTATTAATAAAGACTGTATATACATTTTAATCACTACATCTTACGATTTATTCACCCTACCCATAACACAAGCAGATTTACGCAAAAAAAATTTGATCTAGGTTTATGTTTTTGACTCGCACTGCAAAAAACATTGGTGCCGAAACCCGGGAATATAAGCTGTGTTATTGGTTGTTGGTGAATTGATCGAATTAAGTGATTTGTATTGAAGTCTAAAGTCCGGCAAAATGGAGGCTCATCTCAAGAAGGCAAGGCTGATAATTAGATCATTTGAGAACTTTTCAAAGCTCGGTAAAGATCTGATGACGATGGGCGCCTATCTATCGAGGATGGAGCCATTGAAAAAACGCTGGGAGGAGTTCGAGAAAAAGCACGAAGCTTTGGAAGAGAGTGAAGAGGTAGATCGGAAAGATGATTACTTCGTGACAGACCAGTATTCAGTAGTGCATGAAGCATTTTTAAATAATCTGGGTCTCTTCTAAGATCATCTCCTTAAAGTTAAAAAGGAGACGTTGCAGATCGGAACTCAGCCGAATATTGACGAGTCTATAGCTGAAATGGACGTCAATCGAGCTAAGCTGCCGGCGATCGTCATCGGTGATTATTTCGGTGCTATACAAGATTGGGTGAGATTTCGAGACACATTTAACGAATTGGTGTTTGAGCGGCCCAATCTGCCCGCTATCTTCAAGGTGAATTATTTGAGGACTTAAGTCAAAGGCGAAGCTACGGAACTGCCAAGGCTTGAGCAGAAGTTGAAATATTAATTCGACCGCACTTCGAGTCACAGTTTAGGCTGTCTTTCAAAGCTTATGTATTGCCAGCTATTACGAATTATCAACCTTTTTGCAAGCAATCGAGAGAGTGGCAACATATCGAAGGCCTACAGCTCGCCGATCCAAACTTTGCGCGGCCTGGTCGAGTTGATTTATTGCTGAGCACGCAAATTCATGCTCGTATCAAACAAGCAGGCTTACGCAAGGGTGATGAAAAAGCTCCCATAGCTATGAAAACGCAGCTTGGATGGATCTTGTCTGGTAATGCAGAAAAGTCAGCCAGGAGAGAAACTTTTGTGTGCTTACAAGCTGATGATCGCATGAATGAACAATTGAAATCCTTTTGGGAATTGGAGGAACCGCCTCATGTTCTTCCTTGGTCTTCTGAAGATCAATTGTGTGAAAAGCACTATCAAGCGAATACGATTCGTCTCTCTGATGGACGCTACCAGGTTAGGTTGCCTATGAAGCCTGATGCTCCCTCAGATTGGGTCAATTCGCACCAGATAGCTCGCAGCTGTTTACTTTCACTTGAAAGAAAACTTTGCAAAAATCCATCCCTCTATGCGGAGTATAGTGCTGCGATACAGCAGATGATCAAGTCTGACCAAATGCGCAAAGACTCGATAAAGGACAGAAGTGCGACGACTCGTATGCGTCCAGTATTCAACGCTTTGGCCCGAAACGCTGCAGGACATTCATTAAATGAGCACCTTATGACTGGCCCCAATTTATTGCCGCAACTCATTCTTTTTTTGGCTAATTGGTGTTACGAACAGGAGAGGAGATTATAAAATAAACAGTCAACTTTAATGGTTTACAAAATCTAAACAAAAGAAAACTTTATTGACCAAAAAAAGTATATGTATTAGAAATTATTATAAAGGAAATAAGGCCTGTGTGCATAACGACTGTTGTGCCGGAACTGAATTTGCATCTCTGCATACGATGTTTGCTCGTAGCGGCTGAACTCTCGCGGCAGAAAGCACGAACCAAGTCAGGCCCGCGTGAATTACAAACGCGTTACAAATGTAGTGATTTTTTTTTTCTTTTTTGCTATTATTCAACGTTCCGATATAGAACATCCTCCCACCGTGAGTAACGGGAATCATAATAGCGTTTACTCAACTTAAAACAAAACAAAGTCTTCCAGCCTGGCCGGTTTCTTGATGATTCGACCCCGTCTGCTGCGGGGTTGAGAATTCTTCGCCGATTTTTCTGTGTCTTGGTTGATTGCTGGAGTTGAAGTGCCGGGCCCGGATTCAGCGACGTAATTGTCTTTTACTTCATTAATAGGGAGTTTATCAGCTGGTACTTCTTCGCCCACAGGATGAGGTACCTTTTCCAACAGTAGCAAGCGCTGAAATGGTCTGATAACCTCACCCGAAGCTGTTTTCAGCCTTGCGACTCGAGAAACACCATCTTTTCCTTGGACAACATAAGTGACTTTTGCTAGAGGCCAATCCACGCGCTTGGTATTGTCGTTGGCAATTAGTACAATGTCACCGACATATATTTCTGGCCAAGTTTTCGCAGATTTCGCTCGACTGCACAATTGTCCGAGATATTCGGAGCGAAACCGAGCTCGCAATTCATTTCTCAGACGTGAACGATATTTTAGTCGTCGATCGCATGAGAACGCGTCGATCTGATCCAAATCTGGCACTGTGTCATCTTCAATTTCTTTCAATAGCATTGCCGGAGTTATGGCTATTAAATCTCCCTTTTCATCGGACTGGTAGGAGATCGGGCGTGCATTAATAACTGCTTCACAATCACATAAGATTGAGTTCATTTCTTCGTAGTTGAGTGACGCCTTGCCTAGAGATCGTTTCAATAAGTCTTTGATGATACGAACGTCTCTCTCCCACCATCTGCCCCACCATGGCGATGCTGGAGGATTGAATTTCCATGTTATTTTCTCGGTACTGCAATACTTTTGGATTTCATTCCAATCAACTGTGGCTAGGAGATTATCGGCACCTCGAAAATTAGTCCCTTGATCACTATTTATAGTTTTGGGTCGACCTCAACGGGATATAAATCGCCTCAGAATATCCAAGAAACCTTCCGTGGATAAGGAACTCACCAATTCGAGGTGTACAGCGCGATACACAGCGCACGTGAACAAGCAGATCCACGCTTTTCCTTCCTCTCGGAGATACAGTGGCCCTGCGTAATCCACTCCGATGATCTCGAAAACTTTGGCGTCGCGCACTCTGTCTTCAGGTAAGCTTGTTGGTGGTGTTTTCAATGTCGAAGCACTGTGTCGTCGACACCGTACGCACTTATTGATAACTGAGCGCACTGTGCGGCGACTTGACAAAATCCACACTGTCTCTCGTAGAACCTGCATCGTAGTACCTATTCCAGCGTGCAGGTGTTTCTCGTGTGTATGCCTTATTAGCCGTAAGTTGAACTCATGGTTTGGATCGAGGACAATGGGATATCTAAAATCAAAATTATCTTCAGTACGGTTGGAAATGAGAGTTTTGGTTCGAATTAATCCGTGATCATCCATATAAACATTCAGTGTCTGTAGCCGCGAGTCAAAAACTCCTGTGAATGACTCCTTTTGCGCTAGTTTCATAATGAGTCGCTCTGCACGTTCGAACTCCAAACCATTAATTTCTTTCTCGTTACACGAAGCTCTGCCTGGTCTTGAATTTTCTACAAATCTTGAAATCCAAGCCATTGTCCGGATCGTTTTATTGTAACCCGAGAAACGTTCAAGGTACCAAGATGTGTCGTTCTTGTTCGCAATACCGTTGACACAGGTGAAATACATGCGCGATTCATCGTGTATTCTCTCATGATTTCTTTTAGTCGAGATTGCTGAGCATTTCGCCTTTTCTGTGTTGACGAGGTCTTCTTCGACTTCAAGTTGTTCCACTGGCCATTGAGATTCGGGAGCCTTCAGCCAGGACGGTCCTCTTATCCAATCTGAGTCAAGCAACTGTTGGCTTGTACAACCTCTCGAAGGTAGATCTGCTGGATTAAATATGCCTGGCACATGTCGCCAAGCTTTTACATCGGAGAATTTCTTGATTTCAGCCACTCGATTCCAAACGAATCGAGCCCATTGTTGGTTACGACGTAGCCAAGACAGAACGGTCGACGAATCAGTCCAAAAATGAAGATCTCTCAAAGTTGACCCCATCGATTGCTCGAACGAGTGGGCCAGTCGTGCACCGAGTGTCGTGGCAAGTAACTCCATTCGTGGAATAGAAATCTCTGCCGTCGGTCCAACTCGTGACTTGCTTTGAACGAGGTGAACTTGGACTCTCCCATTATGTCTTGTGTCCTTACGTATAATACAGCGGCATAGGCATTTTTACTGGCATCGACGAACATGTGGTATGACACAGCATCGCTCGACAATCCAAATATCCAACGAGATATTTTTAAGTTCTTAAGCAACGGGACTTGCTTCAGCCAATCCTTGAACTCCGATGCGATCTCGTTTGGCATTCGTGCATCCCAGCTCACTTTCTCTTTCCATAACGTTTTCAAAAGAAGCTTGGGTATCAACAAGGTCGGAGAAACCCATCCGAGTGGATCAAATATTTTATGCGTGATCGCCAAAATGTCTCTCTTTGATAATGATTCACCGATGTGACAGTCAAAGTTCCAATTCAAGCATAAAACGTCTTCGCACTTGTCCCATAAGACTCCGAGAACAGAACTTGTCGAAGGAGATTGCTGCTCACCTGTACATTCCCAACCTCTCAAGTCAAAGCCAGCGTTGCTCATGTATCTAGTAGCAATTGCTTGAAACTTCGTTTTCTCTTCCACTGTTGAAACGCTGGTGACGCAGTTGTCTACGTAAAACGATCTTTTCAATTTCTCCAAACAATCTACTACGTCTGATGATGCAGCTGATTCGCATTCAAGTTTCAGATGATGCTCGATGGTGGCACCCAACAAAAAAGAACTGCGGCTGAGCCCAAAAACGACTCGACAATGACGATATGTGTTTCATCATTATACACAAATTTTCCTCATTATACCACAGAAACTTGAGAGCGTCGCGGTCCTTGGGGTTTACACTTATTTGCGAAAATGCTTTGACGATATCTGCTATTACGCCTATTTTATGCTCTCTGAAGCGAAGCAATATCGACGGTATAAGCTCAATCAAATTCGGTCCAGTCTCTAGACACTGATTGAGAGAGGGCCCATTATCGCTCTTGGCTGATGCATCAAACACAGGACGTATTCGCGTAGTACTGTGCATTTTGACAACGTGTCTGTGTGGCAAATAATATACACTCCTTGAAGCTTCTGTGTCAGGTACTGTCTCAATGATGCTGGTGTGCAGCCAATCCATGAGTACTCAGTGATAATCTTGAAATAGCTTTTCTTGATTTAATTTCTTGGTCAGTGCTTTCAAGCGTTTCTCAGCTGCAAACAAATTCTCACTCAGCTCAGGGTGGTTATCTTTCCAGGGTAATGACACCTCATATCGGCCATCCCGAAACTTAACAGTCTCAGAAAAATGTTGCTGTACAGACTCTTGATGCTCGGCCTTTGACTGTGTAGTGATTGGATCCGAGATACCCAACAAATCTAAATCCCACAAATCTGACACTTTAGCCTCACGATTGAACATTGTGAACACTGTCAGAGCTGCATCCTCATGGTCATCACTGCGTTTGGCATAATTTTTCCCTGACACGGTCCAACCAAGTTTTGTGTCCAATATTGTTGGCCCACTTTGCACTTGAAGCATTTTTCCTGTGTATAATTTGCCAATGATATCAGCCCCTATCATGACAGAAAAATGTTCATTATTAGTTTCAACGTCTGAGCAAACAATATTCTTGCTTCGCAAGGAACTGATCCATGGGCCTGGACAAATGGTCGGCAATTTAGCACATATAACGTCCTCGTCGTACGCAGTCATTTGGCACTCATATGTTTCCTCCAAATTCATCAATGAAAACCTAAATTTGTTGTGATGTCGAGGTTCAGTCTTGACACCGCCGAAGAGGTTATGCATCGTCGTTTGCTCACCAATTTTTTCCAATTTCATCTCACTGGCGACACTCTTGAGAATGTATGTCTGGTGTGAACCGCCGTCCAACAGAACGCGCACAATACGCTGTCCATAAGGCCCTTTCAGAACGACTCGCAAAGTTTGTAGATATATGTTTGTTTCACACAGAGCGTTGTTACACATTGCACTGATGTCTTCGATTACCTTGGCGCTACTTTCTGCTGGTGGACATTTCGCATCTGTGCGTATATCTCTGCACAAGAGCAATGCATGTTTTCGTCCACACCATGAACACTTAGTTTTGTTTTTGCACCACTTGGCTCCGTGATTTGGCCTCAGACAGGAGAAACATGCCTTTTTATCTTTCACAATGTTTCGCCGTTCTTCCAGTGTCATACGCTTGGCTTTATCGCAGCTCACGCTTTCATGTGGCTCTTTGCAGAAAATACATTCATCTTCGCTGACTCGTTGCCTGTGTGAAGTCCAGCGGTAGTAGCTACACCTGGTTTTGTCGAAGAGTTATTTTTCACTTTTGTGTCGGTCGGTTTAGTAGATTTGCTCTCTGCCGACGTAGAGAATCCTGTTTTTGCGAGTGAGATGCGTTGCTCGTTGTTGACTTCCTCTTCTAAGAATTTTATCAAATTTGTGAGGCGGCCTTCGGCATTTTCACTATGCACTCCTTTTCTTTGCCACACACGCAAAATTTCATCCGGCAACGCCGACTCAACAAGAGGATACAACATGGCTGCACACATAGCCGTTGTCACACCCAGAGATTCTAATGCTCGCAAGTGCGTTTCTAATTTATCGTACACACACGACAATGTTCCCGACGTTTTGTCAAGCACTAGAGATAATACTTCTCACACATACACCTCCACTAGTAAGTCTTGACGTCCAAATCTATTGGTCAGGCTGGCGATTACCTTCGGATAGTTTTCTGCCGGGGTAGCTGACGACCAGTTCGTATGCTCTTGTGCCATTCACCATAGCCTGTATGAGATAGTGGAATTTTTCCTCGTTTGTGAGCGTTTTGTCATCGTGAATTTTCTTATGCATGCTCCAAAACGGCAGCCACTCCTTTATGTCACCGCCAAACTTTTTCAGTTCGATCTTTGGCAATTTGTAGAAAGTCGGTATGGGCACATTCGCTGCGTCATTTCTTTGAACAGCGTTGTTCTCTTGATGCTGCGCGGGACGTGGTTCTAAGATATCCTTCATGGTAACACTGGCGATTTGGAATTTCGTGCTATACTCGTCGGTTGTACTCATCTCCGCGAGTATTTCTTCCTCAGTACTATCTCCATCAATTAGTGCGTCCAAAATCTTTTGGTCCAGATCGAACAATTCTGTTGCTCTCTGTTGTAAAATTTCAAAATTCGCTCTTATTGCCGTTGAGTCCAGCACCGTTTCCTTTTTCAATTCATTGTTGAATGTCGTTAGCGTCTTCGAGAAGGCTGTTCGCCGAATCGACCTTACTTTCTTTAGTTTAGTCGCCTCCATCTTGATCTTCTTTCGTACCAAGTTAACCTCTTTCTCCACTCACTTGTAACAAACACACAAAACTGTCCTGTCACGGTCGCCAGAATGTTACGAACAGGAGAGGAGATTATAAAATAAACAGTCAACTTTAATGGTTTACAAAATCTAAACAAAAGAAAACTTTATTGACCAAAAAAAGTATATGTATTAGAAATTATTATAAAGGAAATAAGGCCTGTGTGCATAACGACTGTTGTGCCGGAACTGAATTTGCGTCTCTGCATACGATGTTTGCTCGTAGCGGCTGAACTCTCGCGGCAGAAAGCACGAACCAAGTCAGGCCCGCGTGAATTACAAACTCGTTACAAATGTAGTGATTTTTTTTTTCTTTTTTGCTATTATTCAACGTTCCGATATAGAATTGGTGCTGCTATCCTGTAGCTTTCGTAGCCGACGTTTCGAAGATGTACTTGCAGATGCGAATACATCCTGACGATTGGAAGTATCAATCTATACTTTGGCGCGACGATCCGAAGAAAGAAATAGACAATTATGTGCTCACAACTGTCACGTTCGGTTCTGGCCCTTCTGCATTCTTGGCTAATAGAACACTCAGACAATTGGCAAGTGACGAGGGAGAAAATTACCCTTTGGCTGTACCAATCTTTGATAAGGAAATGTACATGGACGATGTTTTGTCCGGCGCTTATGATGTCGAATTGGCCAAGCAAAAGCGTGATCAGTTGAACGTTTTATTTGCCTCTGGAGGATTTAGTCTAGCTAAATGGATGACTAATGATTCCAACTTGTTGAGTACCTTTTCCTCTGTATCTTCAGCTAAAGAGGTTACGCTCAAGGTCGGTCTAGGTTTCTTCGTACTCGGTCTTGTGTGGGAGCCTCGTAAGGATGTATTTCGTTTCAACGTCGCATTTGAGCCTTTGTCGAATCCAATAACGAAACGAAAGGTATTGTCATGCATCGCTGGCATGATTGACCCTTCAGGTTGGATTGCACCTGTCTTAATCTCACTGAAGATTTTCATGCAGTCTTGTTGGCTCCTAACGAAAGAGTGGGACATTCCCTTGCCCGCCGTTGAGATGGAGATGTGGCGAGCTTTCGAAGAAGATTTAAAGGGATTGCCTTCTCTCGTCATACCTCGATGGAACGGTGTAATGAGCAAAGCGCTCATTGAATTACACGGCTTTGCGGATGCTTCGAAATTCGCTTATGCATCCGAGCTCTATGTTCGAGTCATTTATCGAAGACGAGTCAGAGTCAACTTACTTGCTTCCAAAACTAAAGTGGCTCCGTTGAAAACTCAATCGATACCTCGACTGGAGCTTTGTGCTGCCCATCTCTTGGGAAAGCTCGTAGCTTCCTTTGCTGCTACTGAGGACTTTGTGAGCGCCAAGATACATTTGTGGTCAGATTCCAAGACTACTTTACATTGGATCCACGGTATACCCGCAAGATGGCCAGTATTTGTGGCCAATAAGTGCGCTGATATCGTCAATCAGGTTCCTCACGCTAATTGGCACTACATCTACACGAAGCTAAATCCTGCTGATTTGGCTTCGAGAGGGTGTGAAGTAGCTGCGCTTCAAAACGATCGCCTTTGGTGGTTTGGCCCTGAAATACTCGTTTCGACTATGCAGCCGTGGGTCAATGAAGATTTTCCTGCTACTCGAGAAACTTCAGCTGAAATCGATATGCTCGAACGCGTTGTCTTGCTTCAAGAACACTCATCTCCACAAGATTGCGAGCTTTTATTGCGTTTCTCGTCTTACTCTCGTATGCCAAGAGTTATGGTATATTGTCTGCATTTTGTCACAAGACTCGCCGACAAAAGTAATGTTTCTTTGACGTTGCGTTTCAAAGCTGCAATGGAGAGTCAAATATCTGTTGATGAGCTAAATCAGGCTACGTTGCAAGCTTGTCGAATGACACAAGCAGCTCTGCTGGTGGAAGAGATACGAAGTGTTTCGTCAAGTCTACCGTTGAGTAAGAAACATTTTTTGAGAAATTTGTGTCCTGTATTCGTGGATGGACTGCTCAGGGTGGATGGTTGGCTAGACAACGCTAATATAAGTGATGATTGTAAACATCGGTGATTCTACCAGCGAAGTGTCGATTAGTCGAGCTTTTGATAGATCACTTGCACAAAAGAACGCTGCACGGTGGAACGCGTCTGGTCGTCACACATCTCAGACAGTCTTTTTGGATACCCAGAGTCACGAGCGTAGTTAGTACGTACTTGCGCAAATGCATCGTTTGTCTGCGTTATCGTGTTGGACGACTTCACACGTATGGCCGACTTGCCGCGGGCGAGTCACCCCTTCCTCGGCTTTGAAAGCTCTGGAGTCGATTATGCTGGTCCGTTTCACCTCAAAGCTTCCAATCACAGAGGTAATTTGTCATACAAGGGATTTTTTTTTTTTTGGATGTATTAATATATTTTATTTAGCAGAAAGTGAAAATAGAAGTTTACATTGGGTAAAATGTAACAATAGAAGTGAGAGTGTAACATATTGATTTAGAGTACATAGTGTATGTAGATACATCCACGTCGGTTTCCCTTTGTTCCATCCCCGCGGAAACCGCCGTTAGGCATTACTTCACGGGGATGGAGGGGTTGGCGTTATGCGCTTCATGGATGCTTGGTTGAGGTGGCGTCTTCTTCCGGCAGCATCGTTCGGTCGTCACCTTCTGTCGTTTCCTCGTCTCTCAGTCTTGTTACGACTGAGTAGGCGAAGGAAGCAACAGCGAGCCAGTTCGGCTCGTTCGCGAGCATGAGCCTGGTGGTGTTTTCCGGCGTCATGACCTCGTGGAGCAGGGAGTGTAGTCTCTCTCTCTCTCTCTTCGCTGAACCTCGGGCAGTGGTAGAATACATGCTCCCGTTCTCGATGGATGAGGGGCAGACCAGGCATTGTGCGCTTTGATTGTGGTCGTAGCGTCGGCTATGGTGTTTAAAGAAGCCATGCCTGGTCAAGAGCTGCGTGAGGTGGTAGTTCAGCTCTCCGTGCCTCCTCTCAATCCACACTCTGATTCTTGGGATCAGTCGGTGCGTCCATCGGGCCTTCGTCGACCGGTCCCATGCTTCCTGCCACTTGCTTAGCGTTGCCAAGCGTTCTTCGTCCTCTGCGTCCTCTCGGCGGCGGCCGTAGAGTCGCGCTCGCTCGTCCGCAAGAAGGGCCAGCGGAGGTATGCCGGCAAGGACATATGTGGCCTCGTAAGAGACATGCGGCCGGCCTCCGATCACACGCAGGCAGGCTCGTCGGTGGGCTGACTCCGCCTGTCGAATGTAGGCTCGCTTTTGTGCTGCTGTGCTCCAGACGGGGGCTCCATACAGAAGTATGGAGTCTACGGCGTGAGCATACAGCTTGCGTTGGCTGCTTCTGGGCCCGCCAGAGTTGGGCATGATGCTTGGCGACAGCCACCACTGGGATGTCGTCCGCGAAACCGACGATACGAACATCGCCATCGAAGTTGAGGCGCAGGATCGCGTCATACATAACGTTCCACAGGATCGGGCCCAGTACTGACCCCTGTGGGACTCCTGCTGTGACTTCGTAGGACTCATACAAGGGATAGATGGCTATATTTGTGTGTATGACTACTAAAGCTGGACATCTAGAAGCTGTCTCTTTTTATGATACTGCTTCGTTTATAGCTGCATTTAAGCGCTTTACATCTCGCCACAGTCTTCGTTTGACAGCCTCAGTGCTCGGACGTACACTTGCGTATGGTAAACATAAGTTGCCATCAACTGTATTATTAACAGCGTATAACGTTACTCTCGGTCTCGATTGATTAGAGACCGAGTGATAATATGCCTACCGAAGCAGATGGCCCAACCCCTATCGAGGGTGCCACTATTACCGTCAACAAAAAAAGAGGCAGAAGCAGTCCCGTAGCATTCTACCCGAACAAACGCCAGCCTCACTCAAGGACTACTGGCTCAACACGATCAACACGATCGAAACATCTAACCGGTTCAGCCCTCTGTCGGACTGCAACCCTGTTCAACCCTGTTAACGATGAAGAAGCTACCGAAGAGATCACTCCTGAAGAAAACCCTAAAGAAGAAAAAAGCTATAAGCCTCCGCCAATCTATGTCTGCGGCGTTTCTGATGTAAATCCTCTCATCAAGCTACTAAATTCCATCGCCAAAGATAAGTACCTAAAAACTACGGGAGTCAACCAGGTGAAAGTGCAGCTCCTAGATTCTGAACTATATCTTTCCACTATAGAAAGCTTTAAGCAGAAAAATACCAAGTTTCACACATACCAAAGGAAACAAGATAAACCTTATAAAGTGGTACTCAGAAACTTACATCAATCCATCGACACAAAACTCATATCCAACGAACTAGAAGCGCTGGGTCACAAGGTCATCCGTATCACCAATATTAAGAAAAAATTCGGGTCGCAGCTTATTGCTATGCCTCTTTTTTATGTCGACTTGGAACTCGGCGCCAACAAAAAGAAATCTTTAAAACTAAATTGTTGAACTCAGTCGTAAAATTCGAGCAACCGAACAAGAAAA
This sequence comes from Trichogramma dendrolimi, assembly GCA_034770305.1. Lineage (NCBI taxonomy): Eukaryota > Metazoa > Arthropoda > Insecta > Hymenoptera > Trichogrammatidae > Trichogramma > Trichogramma dendrolimi. Next base: position 238,450 of record JAPMIB010000173.1, on the reverse strand, counting down.
GAGATATCCCCCAATGCTACAATTGTCAAGAGTTTGATCACACAAAGAAATACTGCTATAAAGTACCAGTATGCGTTAAGTGTGCTGAATTTCATGACTCGAAGGATTGCAATCGTGCTAAAAACAACTCAGCAGCCACTTGCGCAAACTGCCGAGGGGACCATCCGGCAAGCTATAAGGGCTGCCCGGCGCGAAAAAACTCCTACAAAAGCTGTTCCCTACTCTTCGTCAGAAAACCAGTATACAAACATCCTCAGGAAGGCCTCCTATGGACAACCAGCATTCGACAGCAGTCGTATCAAGCCGGGATTCTCATTCGCTCAAGCCGCTAAAAGCAACGTACCTGAAAATAAAATAACAATAATCATAACGACAACATCGCTGCCAGAGTAAATAAGCTAAAAGAGCTGATGATTCAAATGATGACACGCCTCGACTCGCTCGTTAATCCAATAACAGCCTTGTTAGGCAACAATCAAAGCCAATTAAATAAATCATAATGGAGCTTAAAATCGCAATCTGGAACTGCAACGGGCTGGCTCAAAGAGCATCCGAACTTCAAGCCTTCATCCTACTAAATGCTATTGACATCGTGCTGATATCAGAAACTCACTTTACTTCTAAAAACTACCTTTGAATCCCAAACTACAAATTCTACTGTTGTAATTATCCGGGTAACAAAGCTCACGGAGGCTCAGCTATATTAATAAGTACTAGTATCAAGCATTATCAGGACTGCAACATATGTGAAGACTACCTCCAAGCCACAACCGTGGTCACCGAGGACCTGCAAGGTAAACTATCCATCTCAGCAATCTATTCTCCACCAAAACATAGTATCTCGGCTGAGCAATACAGCAAATACTTCAAATCACTCGGTAGACGCTTCGTGGCTGGCGGTGACTATAACGCTAAGCACCCCTGGTGGGGCTCGAGACTCCAGACACCAAATCAGAAGGGACGCAACCTCTACGAGGTCATCTCGACAAAAGGGTACCTAACGGTCTCCACAGGAGAGCCAACTTACTGGCCATCAGATATAAATAAAAGGCCCGATCTAATCGACTTTGCGGTTGTCTCAGGCATAAAAAAACAAAACATTACCGCGAAATCCTGCCTTGACCTCTCGTCAGATCACTCGCCAGTACTGCTCCTGGTGGAGACCCAGGTACTCCATACTCGGGCCAAGCTTGCTCTGTACAACAAAACCACAAATTGGTCAGCTTATAAGCAAATTCTTGAAAGCTCAATTAATTGCAGCGTTCCGCTTAAAACCCCCAGTGAGATTGATACAGCAATTCTCGACCTAAATACCCAAATACTCTCGACAGTGGATAAGGTAACATCATCCGTCGGGGCTCACAACAAACAGTATTCATTACCGAACTTCATCGTCAAGAAAATCTTAGAAAGAAGAAAATTGAGAAGAATCTGGCAAAATACGAGAACTCAAACAGACAAAACCGCCCTGAATCGTGCTACATGGGAGCTCAAAAAATCACTCTATGACTTCAAAAATAAGAGCGTACAAAACTATCGTGAAAAACTCACCCCAGAGAAATCTACAAATTTCTCTCTTTGGAAGGCCACCAAAAAATTGAAGCGTCCACTAGAACATATTCCTCCTATTCTTAAACAAAGTGGTGTCTGGGCTCGCTCAGAGGACGAGAAAGCTCAGGAGTTTGTCAATTTCTATGCCAGTGTCTTCCAACCCCTTGGAGCGGTGATAAGCAGAGACGAAGAACTACTACTACTGGAACCTAAAGCACCGAACGCCTAAGAATCGTTCAACAACGTGAGCTGTGAAGAGGTTAAGTCGATCATTAAGACATTAAAAGACAAAAAAGCCCCAGGGTGGGACGGTATTAGTGGCAAGCTCATCAGGGAGCTTCCGTCTAAAGTTATCAGGCACCTTACCATCATAATTAATGCAACTAACCGCTTGTGCTACTTCCCTGTGGCATGGAAAAGAGCTATGCTAATCGTTATCCCGAAGCCTGGCAAAGACTCCTCACGAGTTAACTCATACAGGCCTATAAGCCTGCTACCGATATTTTCGAAAATTGCTGAGAGAACTATCCAAACGAGGATAAATAAAATCATCACCGAGAAAGCTCTCATACCGCCCCACCAGATTGGGTTCAGAAGCAAGCATGCAACCATCGAGCAGGTGAATCGACTGTCTGCTGAGATCGGTAACGCCTTCGAAAAAAAGCTCTACTGCAATGCAGTGTTCCTAGACGTCTCACAAGCGTTTGATAAAGTGGGGCATGAGGGGTTGATCTGCAAGCTCAAGTCACTCTTGCCTCCCAGTCTGGCCAAACTACTAGAGAACTACTTGCGTGATAGAGTCTTTCAAGTAAAAATTGGTAGCACCACATCCAACCTGTGCCCCTGCGAAGCTGGCGTGCCACAGGGTAGCTCTTGGGGCCCACACTGTACCTGCTCTTCACCTCGGACTTTCCTTCGGCTAGGAATATCTTCACAGCCACATTCGCTGACGATTCAGCCATACTCGCCACAAGTAAATGTCAAACGGAAGCCTCACACAAGCTCCAGACGCACCTAAACAAGATCTCGGAGTGGTGCGATAAATGGCGCATTAACATCAACTAGACGAAATCAAACCATATAACATTCACGCTAAAAAACACACTTGCCCACAAGTCTACCTCAGAGGCGTCAGCATTCCACAGGTCGAGCAAGTCAAGTATCTCGGCATGCACCTGGACCGAAGACTCACTTGGAGGTCCCATATCTGGGCAAAGCGTAAACAACTAGGACTGCAGCTCAGAAAAATGTATTGGCTGTTGGGCCCACGATCACAATTATCCCTGGACAACAAGCTCCGCCTCTACTTGACTATAATCAAGCCAATATGGTCTTACGGCATTCAACTCTGGGGCGCGGCTGCTCCCTCGAACATTGCGGTTATAGAGAGATTTCAATCGAAGACCTTGCGGAACATCGTTCAGGCCCCTTGGTATGTTCCTAACGAGCAAATTAGCCGCGAGCTTAACATTCCCTCTGTCAAATCAGAAATTCGTCACTTTTATACAAGGTATAAAGCGAGGCTGCTAAACTATCCTAACCAGCTTGCGAAGGAACTGACCAGCAAGAACGAAACTCAACATTCAAGATTAAAAAAGCAGAAAAATCTATTCTTGTACATAAACACATCATAATGACTGAGCTTTAATCTCTCACACTACACCATATTTATATACGAAAAATTACACTTATTGTCATTAGATTGACAGATTGTATAAAATAAAGGATGTTATAAAAAAAAAAAAAACATCTCGCCAAGGTCTTTGTCTGCATCTATACAGTGATCGAGGTACTAATTTCGTTGATGCTGATGCCGAGTTACGTCGTATGCATAGCAAGGGTTCGGAGTTTTACGACTCTATCTTCACGCAATTGCGCGACCGACAAGGAACTACGTGGCATTATAACCCTCCGGGTTCACCACATTTCGGAGGCTTGTGGGAGTCAGGCGTCAAATCAGTAAAGCATCATCTGAAGAGAATGATAGGCGACTCCTTACTGACCTACAAAGAGTTAAAATCTTAAGATTGGTGATATCGTCTTTATCAAAGACGAGACCACGCCCTGCGTTCGTTGGCCCTTAGTCAAAATAACGGATGTTCCCCCGGGCTGAGATGGCCTAGTACGAGTCGCCACTGTTGCCACTGCAAGAGGCTCTTACCAGAGACCCGTGGCAAAGCTAATTAAACTCTTAGAAAACTAATTGTACTAATTGTACTAAAGTTCACCTCCAGATGTCGTGTGACAGTCCAAAAGTAAAGTGTCCGGTTTAGTACAGGTTCGCTCCGACAGGTGGCGCGTTTAAATCTGCAAGTGGAGTGTCGCCTGTCAACTATAAGTCCAGAGTATAGTACAATCACTCGTATATAGTGCAATAGCGCTTCTTTGTGTTCAGCGTAACGATCTGTGAGATTAGAATTAACCATGGGAGCACGACGAGTTCACTGTGAGAGGAAATCGTCTAAAAGCGAACAAGTTACCAAGGTGAATCTAAATCGTAAAGAAAGACGAGCTGTGCGATTCGCTGAATTTATGGAGTTAAAAAAACAGAAGAAAAGGACTTTAAATATCGAAGCTTTCAATGCAGCACCTCCTTCAACTATTCCTGTAGAATCTATCAGAGAAAGATTTCGCAATCGTGTAGTGTGTGAAATAGTGGAAAGTGAAGAAAACATTCAAAGTGACACTGTTTCCAAGCCTGCTCAAAGTGTAAGTTCTGAAGTAGAAACCACTGTTACTATCTCTAACCGAAATTACATACGAGCGAACAAGCTGTTATGTCGTCTGCTGGTCCTTCTACTCCAAGCACGAGTGATGAATTAGAGCTCCCAGCTTCGACATTATCCTCTGCTGCCGTTGCATTATTGGAGACAGGCGTTGCATCGTCAGGCTCGATAGATTCAGACGAATTAAAAAAGCCGGAATTGGATCAGGGAGAGACTCTGATGTCGTGGCGATTAAGGCAAATAAGCCGTTACATGATCCCTACGCCAAAGCCAAGCTGGAGAAGTGGAGAGCTGACTTCAAAGAAAGAGATGCTCAAATCCGACACAAGAGGTGCTCCGATACTACCGTGGTCGACATTTTCGAGGCGGGCGTGCAGATCAGCGACGAAGAATACGCCAAATGGCTTGGACAGTGACAGTTCACCGACGTAAGATTATTGAGTTATATTTTTCATTTATTTCATTTCTAAATTTAAATTGTTATTATGATACTATGTTAATCATTGTGTAACTAATTTTTTGTTATTTTCTATGAATTTCGACTAGGCCGGTAGGAAATGCGCAAGACGCATTTCGGTGGGTGGAATGTTTACGCTTCACGCCACTAGGTGGCGCCTGCCTGTGAAAGTCGCTCCCATAAGCGACCGAGCGCGGGGAAGCGTATGTGGACAGGCGTCTGCTGCCATATAGTCACTTGAGGCAACAGCTCCACGAGTCGCCACGAAGCTCGACGACTAGACGGTCGTGGGGTAACCCAAGGTTGTCGTGCTATTCTAAGAGAAGGACGGTCGCTAAGCGAAAGCTTTAAGGTCGCCGTCGCTCGTGATAGCAGTGATTAACTTTATTTAGCGCTGTTTTTTTGTAGCAATTTGTGGACTGTAACAGTCTTAGATAATTGCATATACACGGTAGGTCCGACAAAATAAACTTGTAAATAGAAGTTTATGGTCGTAAAAAAGTGGGCCCAGCGCATAACTTATAAAAGTTGTAAAAATTATCGTCTATGACGTAAAGTTATTTTTTTGTTATTCATTTGCATTTAAACTAGTTAGTTTTTGTTTTCTTTTGATTGAGTCGCCTTGACTGCCATATTATATTATTAATATTTAAATATTTATCAATAAAGACTGTATATATATTTTAATCACTACATCTTACGATTTATTCACCCTACCCATAACACAAGCAGATTTACTTAATTATTATTAATATTAATATTACTTAATTATTATTAATATTACTAATTATTATTATTAATATTATTATTATTATTATTAATTATTATTAATATTATTAATTATTATTAATATTACTTAATTTAATTATTTTATTGAAATTTAGTCTCGAACTCAACGAGTAGTAGAAGAATGATGATGAGGCACTCGAGGCTCTAACTTATTAAGTCTATAAATTAATTATATATAAAAATTTGGAATGCTTAGTAAGTCGTATTCTAAAAACTAATTCATATAATAATCTAATGTGTAAATTTCTTTGGCTCGCCCTAAAGTGCTTCAAGTTTAAGTGCATCTTTTATTTATTTTTTTTTTATTTTGTCGTACAATGAACGTGCGGGTATTTCGAAACATGTGTCGACCTCCGGGGTTTTACATTCACCTGAAGACACCAATTCAATAGCTGCTTCTAGTTGCTCTGGGGTATATTTTTTATACTTCTTTACATTTTCTACTACTTCACTATTTTCCTTCATTGAGAGGTTGAGTGGTTGATTATCTGAAATAAATTAATTTATGAAAAAATTTTTTAATCATGAAAGAAAATTGTAAAAATGTATACAATATTATTATATAAGTTACAACTTACCATTTTCCACTGATTTTTGTGGCTTTTTTCCTTTGACACTACTCACTTGTGGAACATAACACCAGCATAAGCATGACACAACGGAAATTGTTGGGCAAAGAGTTGCTGAGCGAGTTGAAATCGATTCATTTGATTATATCGTATTGCTGCAGTCCACATTTCCGTTGACATCGGAGGCTGTATAAGTGTTTGCGCATTCACTGACTCTTCCATCACTGCCTGCACTGCAGAATTTTGTCTTAATTTATTACCGTTGAGGTATAGGTACAGTTGGTAGAGCCGCAATTGTTCTGCCATACTCGACAATTCGGTTGACATAGGCACGCTCGACGATTCGGGTGATATCGGCGGCTGTATCAGTGGTTGTACATTCACTGACTCCTCCTTCACTGGCTGTTTAACTTCTTCCGGATTCACTTTCTCGCCATTCGAAGAACTCACATACGAGTTACTTTTTATAAACTTTGGATACAACATGGTGCACGAAACTTGAAAAAATTCGGAAGGAAAAACCAAGAACTCGATATAGCACGACCAAACGTCTGCACCGAAGCCTGAACTGAGACTGATCATACTGGAGCATTCATCCGAGCACAGTAGCAAATCGCGCCGCAGAAGCAAAGGAAGTGGAGGTTAACTGGGCCATCCCACAGTGTGTGCAGTAGCCTTTCCTTTCCAAGTTATCTTTCCGAGGTATTCTTCAGCGTTGTGAAGAGGTTGCTGCAACATGTCCGCCGGTGTCATGAAGAAGTTCATGAAGACTTCGAAAGTTAAAAATTAGCAATCAAGGATCTAGTACTTGTATGAAAATTTCCTGTTACCCACTTGCGAGTTCAACAAATTTATGTATACGCCACCTGTTGGCGATTTATGAAGCTAAAAACTTGATCGGAAGTATCTAAGGAGCTTTGTGAAAGTTTCACTGAAACTTTCGAAATAACCTTTTAGGAAACTTTCATAGAAACGTCCAGGAAAGTTTCCTGATAGCTTCAATGAAACGTTCACTTATGACTCTTTGAAACCATCCTCGCAACCTTTCAGAAAACTTTCAAGAAACTTCCATGGAATATTTCTGAAAAGTGTCCAGAAAGTTCCCCGAAAGTTTCCATGAAGCTTCCTTCAAGCTTTTATTGATGCTTCTAGAATGGTTTCATGGAAGCATCCCTGGAAGGATTAGGAAAGCTTCCTAAAATTTCGAATGAAACTTTCAAAAAAGTAATTTGAGAGACATTTTTTGTAACCTCTCAGAAAACGTTTAGAAAGATTTCATGAAAACTTTCTGGAAAGCATCCTAAAAATTTCCTCGCAAGTTCCCGTTAAGCTTCCTTCAAGCTTTTATTGATGCTTCTAGAATGGTTTCATGTAAGCATCTCGGGAAGGATTAGAGAAGCTTCCCGAACATTTTGATGAAACCTTCAAAAAAATATTTTATGAAATCTTTCTTGCAACCTTTTGGGAAACATCCAAAAATATTTCATGAATGCTTTTCCTGTATGCTTCTAGGAAGCTAAAAAAAGCTTTTTGGAAACTTTCTGGAATCTTTCATGGGAAGCTTTCTTGAAAGATTTCACGGGAAGCTTTCATGCTATGTGGGAAACATCGTCGCATTTTGTTCGGACACTTGTAATGTTATGATGGGGAGTAACAGATCAGTGTCAACTAAATTAAAGGCGTTAATACCTGAACTGATTATCATCAAATGTAACTCCCATATCGAACATTTATGTTCGCAACGCGCAATCAAATGCCTTCCAGCCAAGTACCAAGCTCTAATTTCGTCGATATATAATTATATTAACTCGAATAGTTCTGCAAGACTTAATAGATGGTTTTTTTGCGCAAAATGATCATGGACAAGATGGAATCAATACTTTAAAACCGGCATTTACAAGGTGGCTTTCAGTAACAGAATGTTTACGCGCTTTGCTTCGCAGGTGGACTATTTTACTTGAATGTTTTAAGACAGAAAAGGAAAAAGACGATGCAGCTGAAAAAATATATAACGTTTTACAAGATCCATTAGCAAAATTATACTTAAAATTTATGTATTTTTTTATAAGTAAATTCACTCTAGGATGTTGTGTGGCCCATCGGCTTCTCCTTCTGCCCCTGTTTAACCCCCGCGGAACCGCCGTTGGGCACTACTTCGCGGGGAGAGACTGGGCTGGTGCAGCGAGCTCGTCACGTTTGCACTTTTGTTACGTCTTCTTCATGCCACATCGTCCGGTCGTTTTCTTCTGGCCATCTCTTCGGCTCCAGACTTGTCATGACTGAGTGGGCGAAGGTGGCTACCGCGAGCCAGTTCTTTTTGTCCGCTAGCATGAGCTGGACGATGTTTTCAGGCCTGGCAGCTTCCTGGAGCTGGCGATGGAGCTTCTCTCTTCCCTCCTCGAATCGAGGACAGTTGAAGAAGACGTGCTCTGCGTTCTCAACCGTGTGGGGACAGGCTGGACAATCTGCGCTAGCGTTGTGGTCGTAGCGTTGGCTGTGGTATTTAAAATAGCCGTGGCCTGTCAGGAGCTGGGTAAGGTGGTAGTCTACCTCTCCGTGTTTCCTCTCTATCCACAACCTGATGTTCGGGATCAGCCTGTACGTCCATCTTCCTTTTGGCGAGCGGTCCCACTGGCTCTGCCATCTTCTGAATGTCTCCTGGCGTTCCTCGGCTCTTGCGTCCTCGTGGCGGCGCTGGTAGAGCCGGCTACGCTCGTCTGCTAATAGGGCCAGCGGTGGTATACTGGCGAGGACGTAGGTAGCCTCGTACGAAAGGTGCGGGCGACCACTGATTACACGCAGACAGGCTCGCCGATGGATTGCTTCCGCCCGACGCGTGCCGGCCCGCGTTCCGGTTCCAGAGCTCCAGATAGGGGCGCCGTAGAGGAGAATCGAGTCGATGACATTGGCGTAGAGCCGCCTCCGACTGCTCCTGGGGCCACCTATGGTCGGCATTATCTGCGAAAGGGCTCCCGCCACTCTCGAAGCCTTCTCGCTGGCCGCTCTGAGGTGATCGTTGAATGTCAACCTCGCGTCCAGTTGTAGGCCCAGGTAGCGGATACAAGGAGAGGAAGAGATGAAGCAGTCGCCTACTTCAATGGTGATGGTCTCCAGCCTCCTCTTCCTGGACCGAGGCAGGGCCTCAGTCTTATGGTCTGCGGTCTCTAGGCCCAATCCCCACAGCACACCGCGCACCACAGCGATGGCGCGGCTGAGGAGATCCTCGACCTCGTACGTCGTCCCTGCCACGGCGACCACGGCGATATCATCCGCGAAGCCGACTATGCGCACTCCTTCGTCCAATCTCAGGCGCAAGATGGTGTCATACATTACGTTCCACAAGATCGGACCGAGGACCGAGCCCTGAGGAACGCCAGCAGTGATACTGCAGGACTTCGGGCCATCATCGGTGTCGCATTCCAGCACTCTGGCTTGGAAATAGCTGTAGATGTTCTTCTGCAGGTGCTCAGGCGTGCGGATTTTCTCGAGCGCGGCGAGAATGTTCTTCCACCGTGCCGAGTTGAACGCGTTTCGGACATCGAGGGTGACGACGGCGCAGTACTTGCGGCTGCCCCTCGCGCCCCCGACTGCTTCACGGGCCGCAGCGATGACAGACTCGATGGCGTCGATGGTCGATCTTCCTCCCCGGAATCCGTGCTGATGCTCTGAGAGGCCGCCCGGGGCCTCCGTGTACACCTCCAGGCGTCTGCATATAATCCTCTCTAGGATCTTGCCCGCCGTGTCGAGCATACACAGCGGACGGTAGGACGAAGGTGAATCGGGCGGCCTGCCCGGCTTCGGCAGCAGCACAAGCCTTTGCCTCTTCCACGGACTCGGGAAGACGCCACCGCGCAAGCATGCCGAGTACACACGCAAGAAGGCTTCCGGACGCAAGGCGACGGCGAGCTTGAGGGCCCTGTTCGGCACACCATCCCGGATCCTGGTGCAGGCTCCTCGAAGCTCCTCAAGGGAGACGCCAGGGATAACGGCGCCAGCCGGTCCCGCCGGTGGCTGGATCAGCGCCTCGGTCACCGTCGGGAATAGGACGGCGACTGTCCGACGCACCAGAGATGTCTCTCGCGGTGGCGTCGTCATGGGGCCCCTCAGGCGCGACATAACCGTCCCGTATGGCCGGCCCCACACGTCCCGGTTGACCTCATTGCAAAGGTCGCTCCAGCAGCGGCGCTTACTCTCCTCGATGGCAGCGCGCAGTCGCCTCTCGCGACAGCGAAATCGGCGCGTCGAGCATCCTCCACGGCACGTCCCCTCGCTCTTTGGGCAAGTCTTCGTGCCCGCAGGCACCGTCGACGGAGAGCGGCAATCTCATCCGTCCACCAGTAAACGGGCTCGTGACGACGGCGGCGCCCTCCCCCGCCAGACATCGACGCGCTGCAGGCTCCGGTGATGGCGGTGATGAGGGCAGCCGCCATGTCCTCCGGGTGCTCAGGCGTCGCGTGCGGGATCCTCTCGCTGGACAGCCCATCGGAGAAGGCCTCTTCATCCAGGGTGCGGGCGCTCCATCTCCGTCTCGGGCCCGCCGAGGTCCTGAGAGGTCTATGCATGCTCAGGTTGAAGGTGATGGCTCGGTGGTCGCTGTACGTGAAGACTTCCCTCTCCACTCGCCACCCCACCACTCTGGGAGTAAGCGAGTCGCTGGCGAACGAGAGGTCGATGATGGAGCTGCCCAGTGGACCGGTGAAGGTTGGTGTGTGTCCAGTGTTCAGCAGCATGACGTCTAGGGCAGAGAGCGCATCGAGGAGAATGACGCCGCGGGGTTTCGTCTCGCTGCTGCCCCACTCTGTCGACCAGGCATTGAAGTCGCCTGCAATGAAGAGGGGCCTCTTGCCCTGGGCCTCCTCCACCACGTGGGCCAGCAGCGCAGAAAATTCTGCGTTGGAGAGTCTCGGAGGAGCGTATACGCTAAATATGTATACGTCATTGACTCGGGCCCAAAATTCACTCTAGTAAATGCATGGATGCAATCCGTATCACCGATTTTGTCCACGGATCGAGATCCTATGGGTGATCTATACTATGAAATTCTTCGTTTATACGTCACTCAAAGTCACCTGATGGATACCGATTTTAGTGAAATTGATCCGAATGACAAAAAAAAATAATGAAAAATCCTTGCGATGTCAACTTCGGAATGGAATGCATGCGCTTACTATATAAAAGTAATTCGAAAATTAGTGAAAAAGACCGAGAAGATTTTTTCCTTGCATGTCGTGAAACTCTTGTTATAACCTTTATAGAATTAAATGCTAGGTGCAATAATTTTAATAACAAACATATCTCAAAACGACATATCGTAGACCCCGAAAATGCTTCGAGTGAAAGATTTCACAAATATGAAGCTTACACTTTAGATGTATTAATCAACGCGTTCCCACAGTTTGTTACTTCTAATACTTCTAATAAAATAAATGAACAATTAAAATTGTTAGTAAAAAAAAATTTACATCAGAAATTACAGAAGAAAGAAAAGCTGATTTATTTTGGGGTAAAATCCTAGCTTATTCTTTATAAAATAACGATTGCTTCAAAGATCTATGTGATTTTGTTATATCAATACTCCTTTTACCAAATTCAAACGCGAGCGCCGAAAGGGTATGGAGCAAATTAAATTTGGAAAAGACAAATTCTCGCAATCGATTGAAATTTGAAACAGTGAAAAGTATTTTATTTGGTGGTCAATTAGCAATGCACTTGCGCGAAGATAAATCATATGAAGAAATTAGCGACGAAATGATAATTAGTGCAATTAATACTTCTAGTCGAGAAAAAAATCCAGTCAAACCATTAGAAAATAAAGGGAAAACCGCGTGTTAATTATTTAAATAAACCGAACATAAATGAGAACGATAAAGGTATGTTTACGTATGCTTATATCGACGTACAAAATTATTTCTCAGCAAATTTTTATACAAATTTATTCCTCGACTTTTTTATAGTCGATTACTCGAAATCGTCGAGTACATAAAGAAAAAAAACAATGTTCTGAAAAAATCGTATATTAATACCTACGCCACATGAAGCTCTGGGTAAGTAAAACATACGTTGACTATATATTAGTAGGTATATTATTTTATTTTTTAATTAACACAGATTCCTATGAATTTTCGGCAAAATTTGAACACTATGATTTAATGAAATCTAAGAAGGAAAATAATTTTACATCTATGGAATTTGAAACCATCGGTCAGTATGATCGTTTGCGATCGCCCAATTATAGTATGCGTTTTTATAGCTTATAATTATGGCAATTACATGGTTATAATTATGCAATATTTTTTCACAGATAGAACCAATTACTCAAGCGCGATTAAATTTGCTGTAAAACAATAGTCAAGTCATAGACTTCGAAGAATTTATTTCATTTATAGCTGATGATGCTTATTTGTTGTTATATGAGAAAATAAATTAATACACTGTTAATTATTTTTAGTTACTTAATTTTCCTCTTTCCCACTTTGTTGTCAGCGTAGGAACATGTTTTTACACGTCCCGGCATAAAATTGAATTTCCGCGTATCTCATAAGTTGGCAGCAGCGAGTCGGTCGATCAAGAAATTATAACGCACCCCCGTGAGGCAGACGACGCTGCCACCGGCGGACATGTTGCAACAACCTCTGCACAATGCTGGTATTCTTATACTAGTTGTCGCTAAGCGCGCTTCGCGCGCATTTTTACCAATTTTTTTAAAATTATAAGTCACTTATTTTATTGTTTTTTCATGAGTCAATAATTAATAGAGGTACAACATTCTTTAAGTAAACGCGATGTCATACTCATTTTTATAAATGACCTTAATTAATAGGGGATTAATTGAAAAAAAATAAAATACGTATCAAATGATTTTCAAAAATCGACATTGCAGACCCAGTAAATGTTTTCAAGCAGAAATGTGAGCTATCGCTAGATATGGTTTTATTATCACATATCGAAACTTCTTAGCAACATGATGCTGCACCGCAGAGCAGTACAATGAAGTGTTATTTCCAGTTTATTAAGCAGCAAGATGCCTCTTCGGAGCTCAATTCTCGCATCCCGAAGCGTAAAAATAATAAAAATCAAGTTCGGCTACAGATAGTACTTTGCGAAAAAATTTAAAACTGTACATGCTGATCAGCGATCCCGATCATCACAGAAAAAAAGATGGCAGCCGGGCGCGAAATTCAAAACATTCAAAATATGAATATTAAAAATTTATTAGAAAAAATTGTACCAAAAATTTTTAAAATAATAGAGAATGTTAGAAAATGCAATCCAAAGTAGCCACCTATGAAACCCAGCTCGGTAATGTTTTTTTTGATAAATCTGCAAACCAGAGCAGAAACCTCCGCGACCCAGCTCGTTATTATTTTATTGGAAAAATTAAACTGGAAACCAAAGCAGTAACCTTCGCGACCCAGCTCGCTGTTATTTAAATAATTAATTCGGATATTATTTAAACAATAAAACTGCAAACCAAAGCAGTAACCTTCGTGACCAAGCTCGCCAGTATTTAAATAATTGAACCGGATATTATTTAAACAATAAAACAGGAAACCAAACCATTAACCTTCGCCACCCAGCTCGCTGTTATTTAAATAATTCATTCGGATATTATTTAAACAATTAAACCGCAAACCAAAGCAGTAACCTTCGCGACCCAGCTCGCTATTATTTAAACAATTAAACTGCAAACCAAAACAATAACCTTCGAGTCCCAGCTCACTGTTATTTAAATAATTCATTCGGATATTATTTAAAAAATTAAACTGTAAACCAAAACGGTAACCCCGCTCGTCATAATTGAATAATTGATATGTTTTTGCATATTATTTCTTTTTATAAAGTTGTTTTTCTATCTTAATTTCTGGTTCCTGAAAAATATTTCAATAATTGTTAAAATAATAACGAGCTAGGCTACGTGGGATACGACTTCCGTTTGCAGTTTAATTATTTAAACAATAGTGCAGCTGGGTCGCGTAGGTTACTGCTTTAGTTTCTAGTTTAATTGTTTAAATAATATCCGGTTAAATTATTTAAATAACTGCGAGCTGGGTCGCGAATGTTACTGCTTTGGTTGGCAGTTTAATTATTTAAATAACAGCGAGCTGGGTCGCGAAGGTTACTGCTTTGGTTTGCAGTTTAATTGTTTAAATAATATCCGGTTAAATTATTTAAATAACAGCGAGCTGGGTCGCGAAGGTTACTGCTTTGGTTTGCAGTTTTATTGTTTAAATAATATCCGAATTAATTATTTAAATAACAGCGAGCTGGGTCGCGAAGGTTACTGCTTTGGTTTCCAGTTTAATTTTTCCAATAAAATAATAACGAGCTGGGTCGCGGAGGTTTCTGCTCTGGTTTGCAGATTTATCAAAAAAAAACATTACCGAGCTGGGTTTCATAGGTGGCTACTTTGGATTGCATTTTCTAACATTCTCTATTATTTTAAAAATTTTTGGTACAATTTTTTCTAATAAATTTTTAATATTCATATTTTGAATGTTTTGAATTTCGCGCCCGGCTGCCATCTTTTTTTCTGTGATGATCGGGATCGCTGATGCTGATATCGAAGTCAGCCCAAAAATCAAAATTTCAATCCAGTTTTCGGAATCTTCACTGAATATTTACCTAAAAGGCTCTGCCTTAAAATCATTAAAATGAAGCTCGTCATAGAGCCTTTTATTCAGTAAAAGATTCAGAAAACGGGATTAAAATTTGGATTTTTGGGCTGACTGCATCATCCTCTTAAACCTCAAAGAGTTAAATTCACACCGCTAAAGAGAACATAGTTCCAAAAAACTCTTTCTGATAAAGCGCTGGGATTTACGTTGAGAACGCAGATTGCTCGTTTCTGAAAAGAATAATCCAAATTATAAATTATTTCCACTTGTTAATTTCGAAAAAAATAATCTGCGTTCGCAACACTTTTAAGTGTAGGGTTTACGAATTACTCTTTTGAATCCTATTAAGGGGACACACCTGTGTTAAACCCTATGATTGGAAAAATATGAAAATTATATGTCATTATTATAATTTATTGTTTTTGATGTAAAAATATGTTTTTACAAGACTTTTTACATCAAAAAATATGACTCTAGTACCTAAAATCATTTATGTTAGTCCAGGATTCATCTACAATGATTTATTATTTTTTAGATGTGTGCTGCATGATTCTGAATGCAATTCTTGACCAATTTGTATCTATGCGGTCTCAAAAGCTTTGTAAACACATTCTCTTCGTGAAACAGAATTTTGATAAGAGGCTTGGGAAATTTTTTGTACACTAAAATGTAAAGAAAATGCCAAAAATAACTATTTTATCAACGCTAATTGCTGTATTTAAAGACTGATAGATTGAACAAAAAATCTTATCAAAAATCTGCTTCACTTAGGTGGAAGAGAATGTGTGTTTACAAAGCTTTTGAGACCGCATAGATACAAATTGGTCAAGAATTGCATTCAGAATCATGCGGCACACATCTAAAAAATAATAAATCATTGTAGATGAATCCTGGACTAACATAAATGATTTTAGGTACTAGAGTCATATTTTTTGATGTAAAAAGTCTTGTAAAAACATATTTTTACATCAAAAACAATAAATTATAATAATGACATATAATTTTCATATTTTTCCAATCATAGGGTTTAACACAGGTGTGTCCCCTTAAGCACTGCATCGAAAAGAACTTCTGGCGAACATTTCTCGGTAATAACTTTTTAGAGGTACTAATGTTAACTCTTTGGGTTTAAAGCGTGTTCAGTTTTAAATTGTTTTCGTTGAATGCGATTTTTTTTATTTTCATTGTACGGATGGTCGAAGTAGAATCTTGCTAAATCGAATCCTATCCTTCTGAATCCACAATAGCATCATTTTGCTAGGAGACATAGATATATTTTATTTATCAATGATATTGTTAGCAGCGGCTCGCAAGCAAATATTTTCCTTCGCCTGCTCACCGAGAAAAATGCTATTATAAGGCCACTGAACATGAAATATCGTATGTATTCTAAGCCGCCAAAAAATAAATCCCTTATGCCCTTAATTTGCGGCCTCGGCTTCGCCTCGGCCTGGGGTTATGTACTATTTAATTTTTCACTCTGACTGATCAGGTTAACGAATTATTTATTAACAATTTTTTTAATCGGCTCTGTTCCGATTATACATTTCGATTTTGGTTTGATATCGATATACATACTTCAATTCATAGAGACAATTAGCGCGCTTCGCGCGACTCATCATTCGGTATTTGATATTCGATTCGATATTTGATATTCGATAAGCTCCATGATTCGATAATCGCATCCTCAGATTTATTATTAGATACATGGCGCACTCAAATGAAAGAGGTTATATATATAACAATTTTGCAAAAGTGGTCAGATGCAAAACAAAAGATATTCGGCTGACAGGGCAAAATTATTGGGCAATATTACTGTTATATTTTGCAAAATTATTTTACAAATATGGAATTATTGCACAAACTAAAAGCGATTGCTGGGACGAGTTTTGTTGGGAAAGCATATTTACATGAGTTGCATACAATCTTTTTTAAATGCAAGAGCTTGAAAATTTGCAATTTTTAAATGAGATTGCTATAAAATATCTTTTGCCGACTAAGCTAATAACTTTTGCTAGATTTATCTAAAAAGATTTTTTTTTAGCGTACGCTTGCAAATCGTGAGAAGCTCGTGACTTTATTAGAGTAACGTTGGTGCATATCTAACGTATTGAGTAATAATTAAATATTTCCATTCCATCGCAAGAAAGATATACGAAAAAAAGCAAATAATCTAAGCCAAGTTTTGCAGCGCAGACGTACATACGAAATTTTCCATTTCAAGATCGCGTGTTTCACAACAAATTCAATTACGCTGTAGCATGACGTCATAATTTTAGCAATCATACATTTAGCAACTGATGTGTAGTATTTGTTATCATCAATATATTTGATCGAAAACCAGCGAATAGTTCATGTTTCCATTTACAGTCACATTTATACCATTCGCAAGTCTTTTCTGTATTCCGGAAAGATCCCCTCCTCTCCTTTTCGCGTGAGCGTCGTTCGAGTGAGTATCCTACAACGTATTTTAAGAGATACCTTCTAATGTTTTTCAAAAAATTACTTCTAAAACTTGGTCAAACGACTTTCGCAAAGAGTAAAACTGAAAGCTAGCATATTTGGCTCAAAGAATCAAATAATAGTCATCATTCGAGGCAGGTCTTGGATGTGCAAATCTCAGTTTGAAAAAATTTCTATTCCACTTTCGCTTTGAGAAGCAAACATACATCGGGTAGCTGAAAATGAAATTCAATGCCAATGTCTAACGAAATGTAGTACATTTAAAATGTTATAGCACTTCGAGGCACAATTTTGCTGGTACAGTATGCTTTTTCTATGCTAAATTGTCTTTATCATGACCCTCGCTACGCTCTTTTGCAAATGGGGTATGATTCTAGCGACTTCGTAGAAGTCAGCAATAAAATTGCGTGCGATACTCGTACCATAGAAGACACTTTTCGGCCCAGCTATTAGCACGTGTTGCATACATAATTTTATGCAATAGTAGGCAAAAAATACTTTTATAAAAGTTTGATATTGCATACGAAAATGATGTAATTACAGCATACTCGTATCGAAATATGTTATTTGCGAAGTGTGCGAACAGTGTGTTAAAATTCGTTCGTTACCAAAATGTAGGATAACTTCTTACCTTGCGTTTCAAAAAAAAACTAGTTTTTTTTATTTTGAAATAATGCCAAAAACTCGAAAGTGGTACATATAGCACTTTTATCGTAAATTACTGCTTATTATTAACTTTAAACTACAATTATTATTGCTAAATCATTAATCTTCTTGACTTTAAAAATGAAGCTGCTCGCGCGAATGAATATGGCCTCGATTCAAGTTGCGAATAAATGGCTGCTCCGAGAAAATTTCCCCTCTTCGCTCATTCTCTATTTTTCGCACAGCTTTGACTACTGATATGCGGGCTTCCATCCTCTCCCTCTTCTCGCGCTACAAAATGGTGATGCGATTAATCTTTCACATTCGCAATTATCGTTTTAGTTTTAGCACAAGTTTATGAGTTTTAGCTACTGTTATTTGCGGAATTTTTATATAATCAACATTTCTTACAAATGCTAAAAGTCAAATCGTATTCTCAATTATTTTTTCGACTATATTATAATTAATAGTCTAGGAAACATTAACCATCGGATATAGTTATAGGCAGTTAAATTGTGCCCAGTCACTTGTTTGAATTGCACTTTGGATTATGATGCATAATCGGAAGTGCATGTTACAAAAAAAGTAAAAGTTTTACTTAGAAGTTTTACAGTGAAAATATAGATTTTTAATGAGATATTTAAATTCACTGCTTCCTCCTATTTCACTTCTGCCGCTATGGAACGAAAAAAGGAGGTCAAACAGAACGCATACGTACCAGAACACCTTTACGGAATCGGAGCCAGCTGCAAACACGTGACATCTATTCAGCAAGAGAATTCATCCAAGATTATTTATCTAAAAATAAGCACGAATGCTGTATTTTTTCAAGTTCACGGCCAAAAAACAAAATATGACTTGCACGATCCATTTTGATAAAGTCACAAGGGGCCTTTTCAATGTAGTTCTACTTATCTAATTTAACTAGTTCGGTGCAGCTTAAGACTGGGAAAATATTCCAAATGTGTATTTAAATAGATTTTTGCCTGTTACTTTTTAACGGTACCATTAGTTTTGTGAAATAATTGATTTTACCAAAGAAAATGGACTCTAAAATTTACGCAATTTTTTGCTCAGAATATCTCTTTCGATTTTGTCAATAGCTATCTGGATGGAAAGATAATATAGTAGTGAAGGTCTGTGGGAAATTTCAAATGACAGACTATCGGTTTAAAAGTGATGTACAAGATATATCGTGTATGTGCAAACTAAAAAATTCGTTCAGAATTAAAAACTATTAATTGAGTTATCTTTGAATAAAAGCATGCAGTTATATTACTTTTTCCTTCAAACCAATTTCACTAGTCATTTGCTATCAGCTCATTCAGCCAGAATTATTAAAATACGCTTTGGATTTTGGATTAACATGAGCAATTTTACAGATAAGGCTTTTGGCTTTTTCTGCAAGTGAAAGTGATTTGCAATGAATTCTACACTACACACAACTACAAAAATTTTTTCAAGGTTACTATCGCAGAGATACGATAATGTATACATGGCTAGCAAAATGAGCTGTTCAAAGTCATAGTCCATAACTATCACCTGATATATCTTCCATAAAAACATGCCAATCTTATCTTTGCCTCAAATTATTTTGCTTTTAAACATAATTACGACAGCTGTGCTTACTGTGAAACTCATTAGATATCACTTTCTTTTGGAGTAAATCGAGGGGCATCAACGTATGTGGGTCTGCTGATGCCAAGCATATATCTGCAACTTAAAATATTCCGTTTGCTTTATTTTTAGGAAATGAAAGTCGTACTTGGAGGCATCATTTACTCTAGTTCAATATTTCTCCTCGCTAACCCAGAGGCGAAAACGGAGAAGTCCTCTTGAATTTTCAAATATGCCGTCGTAATTCAAATCATACGTGACTATTTTCTTTACTAGTTTTATCTTATCTTAGGCAAAAAAAATGTGGCGTATTATATGTTGAAGTTATTGACGATTTACGGTGAGTTTTATTCTATTCGATTGAAACATTCAATTGTTTAATAACAAGGGATTGCCCACAACACCATAAGAATTTAAGTAAATATTATTCTTACATCTACAATACTCGTAGACCCTTGTTTTTTTGGGATTTTCTATTATTAAAATATTAAACCCGAACTGTAACATTAAAAACGAATCCTTTGAATGAATTAACTGCACGAATGGCGCTTAATATTATTCGCATGATCAACTTGAAAGCTTCGATGAACTGATACGTTAATTTAATGATTTAAAAAAATTCAAAATATAAACTTGGTTCATATTAAATTATTAATACAGCCTTTTATCAAATGATAAAGAAAAAAAACACGTTTGTGCCAAACACGAGACATCGCTGGTCACGCCTTCACTTCACACTGTGGAGAGGAGATTGAAAGTTCGCAAATCGAAAGGCAGACTTGCGTAAAAATAGAGGGGAAACGTTAAGAGAAATTTAACGCAGAACATGACGGAGCTCAAAGCAATATTACGTCGGTGTCCTCCATTTCGCAACTCGAGTAGCTGCACAGAATTTAGCAATTATGAGATACTTCGGCTAAAGCTAATTTAAATTATTTGAAGATTAGAAAGGAAAAGTGACCAAACATCTTTTCGAGTAGTTATATGGTTTATCAATGATATCACGCCTTATCACATAAGACTAAAGAGATTTAGGGATTACAAAGATGCGTATAAGTAACAACTTATATTTATATCACTTTTTATTAAAGAACGAGCAAAAAGAGGAGCTATTAGAGGATTCATGAAGGAAGGACTGTCGAAACAAAAAATTTATAATCGCGATTTTGTTGAATTATTGAAAACTGTATACATTTAATTGACCTTAATTTGAAACTCAATTCAATTTTTTGCATGCGGAAATATACAAAGCGATCGAATTCTGGGAGTAAATGTCCACTTTTATTCATACATTAATCTTTCTTTTTATCAGCGATATTATATTTCCTTTTTCATTTTTAAAGTTTTAGCTTCATTTTCAGTAAAAACATTGCAATTTTTTTCGAAATTTTTGCAAAGGGAGAAAAAACATATGGAGTTTATGTCTATAAAGATTGACTCGGTCGTGTTTAAGGAAAATTTTTACGAAAATGTAAATGAATTTCGAAAATGCGTTTGAAACGTCAACGTCGAGCTGCAGAGTTTTTTTACTGATGGACATTCAAATTATAGCACAATAAAATTTTTTAGATTTTTATAGATTACTAATTTTATAATTTTATAGAAAGAGCTGAAAAAAGGTAGAGTTTTGCAACTCCCCCTACCACTTACCCCTTACGTTTCTCTGTGCTAAATTAGCTTAGAAAAATGAGAGTTTCAACAACTAAACTCGAAGTAAAAACGAGAAAGTAAAATTATGTACTCATATATGTTTTATGTCGATCTATTTTCCGGTAAATTCTGTAATATTCGGTAAATCCTCCCACGTCTGAAAGTAATTAAGAATGTGCGTCAAGGAATAGCAAATATACATCGTCCGTTTAGCATGCATATAACGGATTGAAGGGCGCTGTTTAGTCCGGGGAGTAATTGTTGGAGAAAGAGGTAGAGATAAGGTGTACTCCCAATTGATCATTTCTAATATCCAATCAATTTACTTTATTTCAATTTTATGTTGTGCGCTGTGCGCTTCACGCGTCACATTGAGTGAGTCAGAGTCGCTTGCTCTCTCATTAGCGGCACGCAGCTCCGAAAAGTGACCCCTCCTCGGAGTATACCGAGCGCGAGTCGACGCATTTTCGAACAAGCGCGAAAAGGTATTATACGGCACTTCGCGTCTGCAGATCCGTTGAATTTCTCATATTGCGCAAACAAGCGATATAAAAACATTCTTTATTCAATAAATCAAAAAGCTTTTTGTTAAAACTACAGCTAATTTGATGCAACATATTATTTCTCTCTTAAAAAAAGGGTTACTTACTGCCTGGAATTTTGGCGACGGTAGATTGAAAAAAAGGTTCGAGAAATATCTTGTTGCCCCAAATTAGTTGTAACACTAACAAAATTACTTTTTTTACAGTAACTAAACAGTTTTGTTGGTGGTACAAAAATAATATTTTGTTGTACCTTTTTTCGTTGCGAACATTTCGTATTGCGCTTAATGGAGATCGTCAACCTCCCGCCCCTTTTCATAATCTACTATTTTTGGACTACGGGTTATGAAAATTAGTATACTAATAACATATACCTTGTAACTTTTCTGTTTTTCGCGGCCTTGGACAGTAATATACTATTGCAAATAACACATCACACAAGAAGAACAGCTTCCAGTCATTATAGTAGTATTCTTGCTGGCAAATTATGAAGTGTATATTCCTCGGCGTTGGTGCATTTTGAACCATGCTGTTTCTCAGCAACCATTCGACCAATTAATTTTTGCCATTGGCCAAAGCTAAATGAAGCGTCGAATTGTCAGCTTGTTAATTGTAGTGGCGGAACCTGTTGTATATTTTTAAAAGCTTACGGATGACCACGGGCTATCTGCATCTATCCGCGTGATGCACAGCAGTGGTGCGACGCACGATTGGCTTGTCGTCTTCATCTAGCTCGGGCACGTCCTTGTAGCCAGTTTTGATCACGAAATCGATAAGTATTTGAGTTCTGCGCTATTTATTTAAATTTTTTGTGAAATGATTTTGATGAAGGCACAAAGTTTTCGAAAAATTATAATACCTGCTCTTTTAGATCTAGTCATAAGTAAATAAGTTTTTGGAAAAGTTTGAATTATGAATCAAATGAGTGATTTTATTCGTCACACTTTGAATAAAAGAGAATTTCTTCACTACAGGAATTTGTCTGCATTTAAAAAAGAGATAGTCTTCTTAAGCACTGTCGATATACCATTAGACTATGACTGCGTCGAAGCTGCAGGTAAGGTAGGAAGAATTGGGGTCGTAGATGTTACCACTTCTTTGAGCCCATGGCCTACTGTGACTCCGATTTTGCCGGGGACTTGAGCACCCGAAGGTCGACTCCTTTTTTTTTATGTTATAGTGCATGGGCCAAACGAGGGGTATTCTCACTTACTTTATTTTTAGTGAAAATAGAAATATTCCAGAGAGTAGAAATAAGAATACACTAATAATCGGGCGGTTACAGTAAAAAAAAATTAAAAGTGAAGAGAATGGAGAGTATATTTTGTGGTTGAAAGCACAATATTAGTTTGGCCAAATAATAAAGCAAGATGTTAAGCTATCGAAGAATAAGTATAAGAATGAGGTGGCAAAGTAGGGTGAAGACGGGTGAAGGTCAGAGTCGATGGGTTTGCTGAGCCGAGTTGAGATCGTGGTCACTGATTATACTTTTGAGCTACAGTTTCGTAAGAAGCGGTGAAGTGCCGTGCACGCGGGCAAATTTGTTTACCAACGATGCTTTCGACGTTCAAGGGAACGGAGAGTCGAGTCACCCCAGCTCTATCCACAAGATACGTCTCTGCCGCTCGTACCTCCTACAGTTCCAGAGGACGTGGTTTAGGTCTCTTTCTAGGAGCTACAAGTACGCCCAGGGTCATCGGTGATGTTTTTCCGGTTCGGTTGCAGTGACTCGGCCAAGCTGTGGTGGTTACTGCGTATCCGATTGATGGTGACAATCAAACCATCGCGGGAGATTTTTTCCTGAGAATCACGGAGTCGACTTGTTGTGGCGGTGGAAAAGATCGACGTAGATTTTGCTCTTGGGGGCAACAAGGTCTGAAAAATTCACGGGGGGAAACGCAATTGGTCGAAAAGCGGTGGCACTTCTGGCCAGAGCGTCCACCGCCTTGTTGCCCCCGATTCCGATGTGCGAGGGTATCCGATTGCAATTCCCTTGCTAAAGTATGAGTAAACGGTAATGAAAAGCCACGATTCACCTATGAAAATAGTTTTTTTTAGCTAATTGATTTGAATCAATTTCATTAATATTAAATAGTTCACTCCACACTGCTTTTTTCGTGGAGTCGAGGCCCCGACGTACACCGGCACGTGGTAGATACGCGGACCTCGAAGTGTTGCGTTCGATTAGTCGCTCGCTTTACTGCGCATTGAACATCGTGTAATTGTAGTCTCGCGCTGATGTTTATGTTTTCTGCTGCCTGCACGTGCTAAGTGTCACATAATGGTCGGATGCATGGATGGTTGGATCCATGGATTTGGTTGTGCACACAAGTCGGGTATTATAATAACTCATATTTATTTGAAATAGAATATATTATACATATATAATATTAATAGTTTTTTTTCTTATAGGAAGAAGAGTGTGAAAAGATTATTTTCCTGTAATAGAAGAGAAGTTAGAAGTTCTTTTGACTGCTGATTGAATCTATTCATGGTTTTATGCTCGTTCTTGCTTGCTTGTTGGGATATGGCAGCAAATAGAAAAGAAACAGGTAAATGGATTGAATCAAACATATTTCATGTAAGTCGTAATACTGAATATTCAATTGTAATATTGAATTATGATTGTAGGTTACAAGTTGATAATCTTGAAAAGAGATACAGAAGAAACTACAACTGAATGAAAAATATTTTTTAATAGTAACGTAAATACTTTTTTTTGCAAAAAGAAAATTTTACGAGCATCAGAATTTTTATGAATTTTATGTTAAAAAAAAGGTTGTACGGCATTTGAATTTTTACGAAAAAAAATTCAAACGATTAGAAAAAAAATGGACAAATTTTTTTTTACATTCATTTGAAGTTTAGTCAGCATCTTTTCTCTAAATTTTCAATTTTCACTTCATAGAACTTATATTTATGAATAAAAAAAAAGAAAAAGAACAGAGAGGATTCGAACCTGAGATAGCAAGATTACGAGGCATGGCCTTATCCACAGGACCACGCGGATGTTTGCAATGAAACGTAACAGAGGTTGTTCAAAAGCAGCTTAAACGACTGCTTCACTTGTATACGTTCAAACGTTTCGAGAGCTCACTCTGTACGCATATATTCAGATACATGTTTAGACGTCATAAGGTTATCATTAATATAAACTATTATAGATTCGGACCTACAAAATCCGAAGGCAATTCGACAACAAAGTCGAAACACGGCCCGATTCGAGCCTCCGTGCGAGTCACGCGTGATGTAAACAAGCCAGCAGCCGCCTCTCCTCTAGCGCCGAGCGGCTGCCGAGCTCTGCACCGTCTGCCCCACCACTGCCGCACAGAATTTTTTAGTTTTTTCGATATTGTCGACAATTTTGCACTGATACTCGAAAATGTTATAGTGCATGTCGATGTAAAATTTCACGAGGAATCGATTGGTGTAATCCATTTTTTCGCATCTTGCATAGATCGCGAGATATAAGCGAAAAACACCTTCACCCTTGATTTTCACCCTGTTGCCGGGGTTGTAGGTAAAAAATAATTGCGGATTCGGATTCCTGAGGGTCGAAAACATAATGTGTGCTAGGTTTCATCTTGTTTGCAACCCATGTAGGTTCCAACATAGTTTTTACTGGACTATATTGGGGAAACGAGTATTAAACTGGCCCTCGCGCGAAGCAGACGTGTTTATGTTTACTCGCTCGAGCCTGTTCGAACACAAAGTAAAAGTCTATTTTCAAATAACATCACAACTATCAATCTTGAGCCCTGCCTGAGGGTGAACCCAGCAGGGACTCTGCACGGACATCTATACCCTCCGGGCGAGAATGTCCAAGCCCACCCCGCTAGACTGGAACCTGGTTGCAGGTCGTAAGCAAGGTTATAAAAGGAAAAACCTTAGCCCAAACGAAAACAAAACTGTCAAAAGAAGTTATGTAATGCCTATGGACTACTGGCTCAGCAAGCCTGCGAGCACAAGTAACTCATTCGCCCCGCTAGACACTGATGGAGCTACGGAAACCGCGATAAATGATAAGACCATCGAAAGTGCTCAAAATGTCGAATTGGAAAAAAACAACGACTCCCAACAAAATACCGCCAAGCCCCCACCGATCTTCGTGAGCG
This sequence comes from Trichogramma dendrolimi, assembly GCA_034770305.1. Lineage (NCBI taxonomy): Eukaryota > Metazoa > Arthropoda > Insecta > Hymenoptera > Trichogrammatidae > Trichogramma > Trichogramma dendrolimi. The sequence continues at coordinate 212,711 of JAPMIB010000173.1, read as the reverse complement.
GGGTAGAAAATCTCGCACCACTTCGAAACATGCTCGAGATGACTGCGGCCAAAAACTACACGCTGAAAACGTTAGCTGGCAAGCAGGTAAAAATTTTCCTAAACAACCCAGAAACTTACGTAAGAGTAGTTGAGGAACTTAAGAAAAATAAAGCGCAATTCTACACTTATCAATCAAAGAGTGACAAAGGCTACAAGGTCGTTCTTAGAGGCATCCATCCTTCGGTAGATCTCAAAGAACTGCAAACGGAAATTGAAACGCATGGACACTCCATCACGAATATTTCGAACATCAGGCAAGCGGTAACCAAGATTCCCTTGCCACTGTTTTTTCTTGAAATGAAAGTTCAGTCGAACAACAAAGAGATTTTTAAACTCAATAAACTCCAAAATACAATCGTGAGCGTTGAGCCCCCTCGCAAAAAAAGAGACATTCCCCAATGCATGAACTGTCAAGACTACTGCCATACAAGAAAGTATTGCAACAAATCACCTGTGTGCGTTAAATGTGCGCAACAACATGCAACGAAGGACTGCCCATTCACGGGAAAAATAAAAAACGTCACGTGTGCAAACTGCAAGGGCAACCATCCAGCCAGCTACAAGGGATGTTCTGTGCGTAAGCAGCTAATGCAAAAGCTCTTTCCCGCATTGAGAGCTAAAAATCAAGAAAGACTCATCAACAATCCACACACTCAATATCAAGATAGAAACCTACGAAAAAGTAATGTATCCTACTCTCAAGCAGCGGCAGGAACAGCAGCAAGCGAGCAAGATTCTCCCCATTACGGCTCGCATGAGATGATCAACAACAACAGAAGCGATCGAAGCGATCACAACACACTTGTCATAAACAAACTAGAAAATATGATGGAACAGCTGATGTCAACGATGGGCTCTGCTAAAAATGCTCACACTACTTTTAAATAAATTATAAATGGCTCCCGTCAGGCAACTTAAAATTGTTATATGGAACGCCAACGGCCTTGACCAGCGTAGTTTGGAACTGAAAACGTTCCTGATAACCAATAGTGTAGACATAATGCTCATCTCAGAAACACACTTTACAAGTAAAAACTACCTCAAGATACCTAAATACACGATATACCACACTCATCATCCCAGTGGCAGAGCGCGCGGGGGCTCCGCTCTAATAATAAAATCTTCCATAAGACATTATGAACTTGAAAAAAGCAGTGATGACTGTCTACAAGCTACTAGTGTCTTGGTAGAGGATGTCATGGGCTCTATAAATTTTTCTGCAATTTACTGTCCTCCCGGGCATGTTATTAAACAAGAGAAATTCGAAGGTTTCTTCAAGAAGCTGGGTAGTAGATTCATAGCTGGTGGCGACTACAACGCAAAACACCCGTTCTGGGGCTCTCGATCGGCCACTCCGAGCCCGCGTGGCAAACAGCTATACGAAGCCTTACAAAAAAACAAGCTCACACCAATTTCAACTGGAGAGCCTACGTACTGGCCATCCGACATAGCAAAAGCTCCGGACTTGATTGACTTCTTCGTTGCCAAAGGAATACCTCCTCACTCTTACGAGATTTGCTCGAGCCTCGAGCTCACGTCTGACCACTCCCCGGTGATCCTGACCTTATCTCTACGGCCTAAAACAAACGAAGTAACCCAAGACTCAATCAGCCGGAATATCAACTGGGATATCTACAGGGCTTACATTAACGAGAATCTAAATTGCAACGTACCCCTCAAAAGCTATGACGACCTAGAAAACGAGATTGAAAAGTTCAATATATTAATACACGAAGCGTCTTCTATTGGCTCATCAAAAACGATACCGGAACGAGTTGGCGAGCGACTTCCTGCGGATATAATGTCTAAAATAAAAGAAAAGCGCAAGCTAAGGAAAATCTGGCAAGACTCTCGACTACAAGAAAACAAAGAGAAGCTAAATAAGTCGATTAAAGAACTCAAAAATATTCTCCGCAATTACAAACAAGAAAAAACCAAAACTTACCTACAAAGCCTTGCACCCACTGAAAGCACAAACTACTCACTATGGAAGGCGACTAAATACCTCAACCGACCTACTCGACACATTCCTCCAATAAAGATGAACAATAAATGGGCCAGAAGTGATTGCGATAAGGCGAAGATATTCGCGGAACACCTTTACGGAGTCTTCGGGACCCCTGATAGACAGATTACCGAAGTGGAAGAAAACCTGCTGCTTCAAGAAAGCCCACCTCCGTGCCAGGAGGCGCAGATCAAGAGTGCGAAAGTGAGAGAGGTACAAAATCTCATCAGGAAGCTTAAAGCCCGAAAGTCGCCTGGATACGACGGCATCACTGCTAAAGCTTTAATAGAGCTCCCCGCCAAAGCCGTACGCTTCCTCACAATCCTGATCAATGCCTGCTTCAGACTAAAATACTTTCCTAGTCAGTGGAAGGTAGCGCAAATAATTTTAATACCAAAGCCAGGCAAACCGGTGGAACTGCCTACTTCGTACAGACCGATCAGTCTGCTGCCTATTTGTGCCAAACTCTGCGAGCAAATAATTAGCAGCAGAATAAAACCTATACTTCAGGAAAGAAAGGCAATCCCAGATCACCAATTCGGCTTCAGAGAGCAGCACTCCACCATAGAGCAGGTAAATAGGCTGGTCGCTGATGTCAGGAGAGCGTTTGAAAAAAAGCACTATTGCTCAGCTGTGTTCCTAGACGTGGCTCAGGCCTTTGATAAGGTCTGGCAGGCGGGGCTGGTGCACAAAATCAAACTGAGCCTACCTACCGGCCACTATAAACTGCTAAAATCCTACCTGGAGAACCGAGCATTTCAAGTCAAAGTCAACAATGAAGTAACTGACCTCTATGAGATCCGTGCTGGTGTTCCACAAGGTAGTGTTCTCGGCCCGATCTTGTACTCCCTGTACACGGCTGATATCCCGACCTCACACGCAATAACTACCGCTACATACGCAGACGACACTGCGCTCATCAGCTCTGACCCAAATCCGGAAATAGCCTCGATCAGACTGCAGAGTCATCTGTCTGTCGTAGAAGTGGTTTAAACAATGGAGAATAAAAGTAAACGAGACAAAATCTATTCACATCACGTTTACTCTTTGTAGGGATTCATGCCCTAGTGTTCTGATGAACGGTTTTGCTATACCACAAGCAGACTCGGTCAAGTACTTGGGCCTGCATCTGGATCGTCGCCTCACCTGGAGGACACACATTTGGAGCAAGAGAAAGCAACTGGACCAAAAACTCAGGCAGATGTACTGGTTACTGGGCAGAGGCTCAGCTCTATCGTTGGAAAACGGACTTCTCCTATACAAAAGTCTGCTGAAACCTATATGGACGTACGGAATTCAGCTCTGGGGAGCTGCTTCTAGAACCAATATCGACATAATCGAGAGATTCCAGTCAAAGGTCTTGCGCAGCTTGGTCAATGCCCCGTGGTTCGTGACCAACGAGGCTATCAGAAATGATTTGAAACTCCCTACAGTCCGCGAGGAGATACAGAAACTCTCAGCTAAATACAAGGACCGCCTAGGACTCCACCCCAACACCCTGGCAGCGCAACTTAGTCGTGTCTCTTTTGAAGGCTCAAGGCTGAAAAAGCACATGTACATATGAACACGCAACATAATCATACAATAATCATACAATATCTAAAATATCCTTAGAGATCTTTTGTAAACCATAATAAAAGGGTACACTAAAATTAATTGAATGTAATTCTCCAATAAGAGCTAGCTTCAAAGGAAACTAGCTCACACACGCTCCCATGTAAACATTATAAAAATTTACCCATTGTCTAAATCTAGACAGATTGTAAATTTAAGAGGAAAATAAATAAAAAAAAAAAAAAAAAAAAAAATATTGGGGAATCGTAAGCGATATATATAGCCACCTCTATATTTCAAGATGGCGCGCTTATCCCAAGCATTAACATTGAAAGTGTATGGGGACGACTTGAAAATGATTTATTTTTAATTGATGAAATATGTTTACTCTCCCAAAATATAATGAAAACATAGTAAATTCAATGAGGATTTTTATAAATATTTTTGTACATTTTAATCAACACTCTAGATATTGTTTTTTTTATTGTAAAATCTGGGCATAGACGGTACACGGCTGCTTGACGTAAAATCGTCTGCTCATGTGCTCACGACGTGCTGCTCACATTGACACATTTATCCCGTGTTTACATTGGAGTACGTCTAAGCAGAGCTAAATTGTTTCAAAATGTGTTTATAACATTGAATGATATATACACTTGGGCTGGTAGTAATGAAGCCCAGAATAAGTTTCAAATGGGGGAAAGTGTTTTAGCCTCTAAAAATTTAATTTTGTGTGGTTATACAAGATCGAATGACGCGTTTGACATTTCGGCGGCTTGTATTCAATCAAGTCAGATGCGTGATAAACTGCATAAAATAACAGGCTGTATTGATTTTAATGGAACTATAACAAGTTTTATCTGTGAGTGTTTTGTGGGTGATATTGGTCAATGTAAATATGTAATGGCTACATTGTTAATATTTATATAGGTAAGAAAAATTAAATAATCAAACTAAATCCAAGTTATCTTTTTACAATAAAATTAATTATTTTTTTCTCAGACAAGACACATTGCCAGAATTTTCCAGCACAGATGTAGAATACCAGAGGAGATTTAAGCAAAAACAATTTTTAGAAGAATACCAACCAGCTCCTTTAGTGAAACATGAGTGTTTCTCCAAAAAAAGAAGCGAAGACTGTGATGAGCTGGATAATTTCCAAAAAAAATAACATCACAGATGCTTTGCAGACTCCTAGCAAATTCTGGATTGAGCAAGCACAAGTAAGGTTTTTTACACTTTCCTCATAAGCACTGTAATAAAAAAAAATACTTAAATGTTATAATTAGTTAGTCAGGGCAGGCATGCAACTTTTAAGCTACCACAGGTTGAACCCGACTCGCCAGAGATTTTACAAGCCATCCAGGAGATATTTAATAACCAAAATTCTACTCTAATGCAACATATTAAGGACAGTGAAGAGGACAGCAAAGGACAAAAATTTCAGCTGCAGCTTGACGAGTGTTGCAATAATATGTTTCAGAAGCTGAAGGGAGATTGTTTCAACATTTGTGTTGAAACAAAACACTTTTTTGATGCTTGGATTCAACAAAGGCAGTCCAGAATCACCGGTACTACATGCTACAAGCTGTTCACCTACATGAGCAACAGTAAACCAAACTGGGACAAGAAATTTGACGACACCTTTTACCCAAAGGACTTCAAAAGTGATTACTGCGAATTTGGCAAACAAATGGAGGCAAACGCAAGAGAACGCTTCATCCAAAGTTATAATATGGATGTGATAACCTATGGACTGGTCATTTCAGCTTCGAATCCTTGGTTGGCGTACTCTCCAGATGGAGTTATTTCTGAAAATGGTAGGCCAGTGACAATTCTGGAAATAAAATGCCCATACGAAGGTAAAAAGAGCAACATTTTGGACATTCTACCAACCTGTAAGTTTTTAAAAAAAAATGGTGAATATTATGAGCTGAATGAAAAACATACATATTATCATCAAGTCCAGTTGGGCATGGCAGTAATAAATGTGCAGACTGCATATTTTGTTATTTATTCTGCCAAATACAATGAAACATATGTATTAAATATTCAAAGAAATGAAGATGAACTGAAAGAAAAGTTATTAGAGTTAAAAAAATTATATTTTAATAAATATTTACCTTTTGCGTGCCAAAGATCAAAAAGTCATGATAAAATTTAAATTAACTTTTTATAAAAATGTAGACTGACCAAACTTAATACTTCAATGCATGTATAATTTTAAAAATTTATGTTTAAAAATTGTTATGAAAATATTCATGTATGTGTTAGTTTTAATAAAAATTCACTGTTTATTTTATATGTGTGTAAACATTTATTTCAGAGTAAAATACAAAAGTCTTTTCATATTGTTTTAAAATTTTTATCGTCAAGAACTGGTCCACCTAAATTAACAGTGGCACAAATAATATTGAAAATTTTATCTGCCACTAGTAATAAATGAACCTGCATTTTACCTCCTACAATATTCCATGATTTTATACGACCGTTAACTCTCTCCACGTGAACCCTGGCAGATGCAATTTTTGCTGATGTAATTGCTTCAGCAGCAGTAAATTTCTTTTTGTCTTTTTTAAATGCAGGTCTTATTAATTTCCATCTATTCTGAACACATTCTTTGTCTATTAAAAATCCACGATCTACCATGATACCATCATTAGGTTCTAATAGTTGCATTAGCTTACTTTGCTTGAAAATTGTCGAATCACTTGTTCTTCCACCATACATGGGGCTGACAAATGTTAAGAGACCTGCTGGAGATATGCCAGTCATAAACTTGATTGTTGCTGCACCCTTGTAGTGTGAATATGTCATGACTTTACAGCAATGATTTTTTGGATGCTGAATAAAAACTTCTGTGCAGTCTAATATGATACGAGTGTCTTCAAACCCATCAAAGCAGACAGGTAAATTTTTTGAAATTTCTTCTTTCGATGGCCAAGGAATTGCTACAGACAAACATTGGTCTAGCTCTTTAATTGTAGTTATAAAAATTCTCTTGCACTTTTCTTCTGATATACTAAATATCAATGCCAATGATCTATAAGACATGTTATGTTTCATTAACATGTAAGTTAAGACCACTCTATCTTTGATTTTTAATTTTTCTTGTTCATATTTTTCCCCATTCACAAATTCCATGATATCTACAATTGCATTTAACATTTCAATTGTAGATATTCCAGTGGCAGTGCTTAACTTTGTATCACTCACTAAAATCTCACTCAACTTGAATTCATTAACACTGGATGAAGGCTTGTTCATCATTTCGCGAACAGGATCTTCTAAGAACTTATCACCTTCATAATTTAATATTTCACTTGGAATTTCAGTACATTCTTCTTCACTATGAACACTTGAACACATTAAACACACTTCTTGTTGTTGATCAGCTTCATGCCCATTTGATTCATATTCATGTTCTAGTATCTTACTACTACTATTGGTTGTCAGTCTATCAAATTTCATTGAAAGCCATCGCATGATATCATTTTTATCTTTTTGTACAAGAGTAACACTATTAGCCACTGTATCTTTTAAGAGTTGTATAACTCGACATTCATCAATTTCTGAATCACTTGCTTCCTTGATATTCAATCCACTAAGAGAATTTATATCTTCATTCAACGTTAGTAAATTTGATTCATTATATGAATCTTGTTGTAGTGCATCCAGTTGATGTTCTTGTACCTCAGATCCATGGTCATTCACTGCAGATTCATTTTGATTAACTGATAACTTGAGTTCCCTTGCATTTATTCTCTCTGATTAAGCTATACTTCTGTTTTGTTTTTTTTGATTATTTAATGATGTAGGTAAGGACAAGGAAGGTATCGCTGTTTTTATCAATCTCTTACGCATTGTTGGAACACCTGCAAAATTTTTACAATTGAAGATTTTTGAGTTTATGCCAAGATGTGACAATTTAATTTTTTTCTACAGTACTCACCAGGTAAATAATAAGCTTCAGACGAGAAGTGGTTGGAACAAACTGTGTCCCTTGAGTTGTAACTTATTAAATTTAAATTCTTCTTCCATTCCAACCACTTATCTACTAGTTCTTCTTCACCAAATAGATTAATTCTTTTCACTTTAACACTATTTGGTTTTGGCAAAGTATGAAATGCATAGTTATTTCCATCAGATGACCTACTGTTGCATCCGGGCACACAGCATTTTTCTGTCATTTTAATTAATACAAGATATATGATACCTAAACAAACTTATATGTCAAAACAATATTCGAATGTCGGCTACTTGAAAATGTAAGCAGGTTATGAGCACATAAGCAGACGATTTTACGTCAAGCAGCCGTGTACCGTCTATGCCCAGATTTTACAATAAAAAAAACAATATCTAGAGTGTTGATTAAAATGTACAAAAATATTTATAAAAATCCTCATTACATTTACTATGTTTTCATTATATTTTGGGAGAGTAAACATATTTCATCAATTAAAAATAAATCATTTTCAAGTCGTCCCCATACACTTTCAATGTTAATGCTTGGGATAAGCGCGCCATCTTGAAATATAGAGGTGGCTATATACAGGGTGTCCCAAAAGTATGGAAACCTCTGAAAAGCGGTCAAAGTAAGCGGGGAAAAAAAATCGATAACCCTATATGACGTATTTTTTCACGGGGAATCCAATGGTGACCTCGGATTTTACCTTAAACATAACCTCAAAGCTACAGCGACTCGAAAATCGATTTTTCAAATGGGAACCCCCATTTTTATTGCAGATTTGAAAAGAGCGGAAAATTTCACGTCAAAATTTATGTTTTTTTGTTTTTCAAGGTCATTTTAAGGGCGTTACAGACGCAAATAAAATCCCAATTTAACCTAAAATCAAGCTCAAGTAAGGGTTTTTTTTCTAATTGTACCACCTCCAAAATGACCTTGGAAAAAATAATAAAATACATACTTTTACGTAAAATTTTCCGCTCTTTTCAATGAAGCTCTTAAATTTGACCTTGAACATAACCTATACGCTACGGTGAACCAAAAATCGATTATTCGCACGGTGACCCCATTTTTTATAACAGATTTAAAAAGAGCGAAAAATTTCACGTTCGATTATGTATTTTGTTTTTTTTATAAGTTCATTTAGGAGGCGGTACAGTTAGAAAAAAACCCTTACTCGAATTTAATTTTAGGTTAAATTGGGGTTTTATTTGCGTCTGTAACGCCCTTAAAATGACCTTTAAAACCAAAAAAACATAAATTTTGACGTGAAATTTTCCGCTCTTTTCAAATCTGCAATAAAAAATGGGGGTTCTCTTTTGAAAAATCGATTTTTGAGTCGCTGCAGCTTTGAGGTTATGTTCAAGGTCAAATCTGAGGTCACCATTGGATTCCCCGTGAAAAAATACGTCAGATATAGGGTTATCGATTTTTTTTCCCGCTTATTTTGGCCGCTTTTCAGAGGTTTCCATACTTTTGGGACACCCTGTATATCGCTTACGATTCCCCAATAGTAGTGCAATAAACGTTCTTTTGAGAATGCTTTCACGATGGATTTGATCTGGTATAGTTCCTCCTATATTAGGCCCTCCGGATGGTGACGTATGGTTCTGACCACACTGCTCACATGCTCACATGCTGCCAGCTCGAAGAAAGTTTTTGCTTTTTTTTCAAGGTACATTTAAGATGTTGTACTGTAAAATATTATAATAGTTACTCTGTTCTAGAAAATTAAAGAATTTCTATGATTTTGTAGGCGTAATGAAGCATGTATATACATTGTCCTTGTCGAAGAAACACTGACATCTTCTTACAAGACTGATAATTTTGGAGGACCTCTGAGCGTTGGCAAACTGCACTCGCTGCCTTATTGGGGTGGTGATGGTAGAAACCATATTTTATTGAACCTTGCTCGACATGATCTATCTGCTGACTCAGGAGCATTTTTCAACAGCATAGACGACGCCGAACTCGACATCGAGCGAGCATCGATGGACGAAAATAATTTGGACATGTTTATCATTCAGTACTTGAAAGACATGAGCAACGGGCTCAACGTCGGACAAATTTTTCATTTAGTTCGAGTGCGTGCTGGCCTCGAAGGAGAAGCGCTCGAACGAGGTGCTCGACTGATCGCTCTGCGGCACGGGATCGTCCAGAAAATCCATCCTGCGAGAGTCCACCTTCGTCCTCATACTGGCGCCGAGCAACGTCAGCTTTTTGTCATCAATTATTATTCAATTAAAAATTGACAATTAAATTTTGATAGCAAAGTAGATGTTTATTTTTAAAATGTTCACATTTTTATGTATTAACAATTTTGAATTATAAATTTATTATTATTTATTGTAAATGTCACTTCTTAAAATTCTTTTTATACATTTTCTTGTTTATTTTTCAAAAATATTTCTAAGATCTCTCCCTGGAAAATGGTAATAAAACATATTTTATCGAATATGCTCAAAACCGGATTTTTTTTTGATTTGTTTAATTTTGCCAGACATACAATTATAAACCTTATTAGAATTAGAATTACATTAATACTTTTCAATACATATCAATAATTATCAATACTTGATGCTCGCTCCTTGTTCTTCGATGATTAGCTGCAGCCTTCTTGGAACGGAATTAGCTAAATTTTCAAAATAAATCGGCCTCGCTCTTAAAGCTTCCCATGCTTGTTCTACGCGATTAACTAATTGGGCTTAGTTTCTCGCCATCGACGGCTTCCACTCTTGCACCATCTCAGCCCATACTTCTAAATATAATAAAGAAGCATTTAATTAAAAATGTAAAAAATTGTATTATTCTATATGAAAATGCCAATGCTCAGAGGTCCTCCAAAACTATCAGCCTTGTAAGAAGATGTCAGTGCTTCTTCGACAAGGACAATGTAGATACATGCTTCATTACGCCTACAAAATCATAGAAATTCTTTAATTTTCTAGAACAGAGTAAATATTATAATATTTTACAGTACAACATCTTAAATGTACCTTGAAAAAAAAGCAAAAACTTTCTTCGAGCTGGCAGCATGTGAGCACTCTCTGACCATACGTCACCATCCGGAGGGCCTAATATAGGAGGAACTATACCAGATCAAATCCATCGTGAAAGCATTCTCAAAAGAACGTTTATTGCACTAATATAGCTCTGCCTGTATCAATGCTGTTGAAAAATGCTCCTGAGTCAGCAGATAGATCACGTCGAGCAAGGTTCAATAAAATATGGTTTCTACCATCACCACCCCAATGAGGCAGCGAGTGCAGTTTGCCAACGCTCAGAGGTCCTCCAAAATTATCAGCCTTGTAAGAAGATGTCAGTGCTTCTTCGACACGGACAATGTAGATACATGCTTCAGCTGGGTCATTTGTAAGTTGTGGGTTGTAACCTACAATCATAATTCAATATTACAATTGAATATTCAGTATTACGACTTACATGAAATATGTTTGATTCAATCCATTTACCTGTTTCTTTTCTATTTGCTGCCATATCCCAACAAGCAAGCAAGAACGAGCATAAAACCATGAATAGATTCAATCAGCAGTCAAAAGAACTTCTAACTTCTCTTCTATTACAGGAAAATAATCTTTTCACACTCTTCTTCCTATAAGAAAAAAAACTATTAATATTATATATGTATAATATTCTATTTCAAATAAATATGAGTTATTATAATACCCGACTTGTGTGCACAACCAAATCCATGGATCCAACCATCCATGCATCCGACCATTAATGGTGACACTTAGCACGTGCAGGCAGCAGACACATAAACATCAGCGCGAGACTACAATTACACGATGTTCAATGCGCAGTAAAGCGAGCGACTAATCGAACGCAACACTTCGAGGTCCGCGTATCTACCGCGGCCGGTGTACGATTAGAGTTCCAGGTGACCAGCTTTGTGCACTCGGTGCAATATTGAAAAAAAAGGAATATATAGAAAAAAATGGTAAATCATTATTGGTTTTATATAAATCAATAATTGTAAAATATATTGATAAATATTTTTTTCTTGTATTTTTTTTCAATTTTAAATATGATTTTTATTCAAATTCTAGTAAGTTAACGGGCTCTGTTATGTACATTTCATGGGATGATAGGAAAAAACATACTGCCCGTAAATTTCTTACATCAATAAACGCATCATTTTTGGACATTTTACATTTAACCAAAAACGATTTCTCAGCCCCCTCTAAAGATTATGTAAAACATTCTGAATGATTTCTATTTTATTAATGTTAGCATAATACTCAGCATTATCACATCGACAATTTTCTAAGCAATCGCATTCGCTCACTTTTACGAATTATCTTATCATACCAAAATGTGTACTTCCTTCATGACAGTATTTTACATATTTACCCTGGTAGATATGCTCAAAATATTAGTGTCATAAATTGGCCAATTTTTAATTTGACTAGACATTTAAGGGCCTTGAAAAATCTACTTTAAAAGGTCAACGATACTCCATGATATTCACGCTGGTATTCCTCAAGGCAGTGTTCTCGGGCCAACCTTATACCTACTGTACACATCAGATATTCCATCTTCATACATTACGACAACAGCTACGTACGCTGATGATACTGCATTACTTTGCTCAAATTCTGACCCAGTTGTTGCCTCAACGAACCTACAAGAACATCTATGTACAGTAGTAGACTGGTTTAAGAATTGGAGAATCAAGATCAATGAAAACAAGTCAGCACACATCACCTTTTCTCTTCACAGGGCAACGTGTCCTACTGTACTCATAAATGAAACACCAGTGGCGCAATTTGAAGAAGTTAAATACCTTGGGATGCATTTGGATCGTCGACTCACCTGGAGGACTCATATATGGACTAAAAGAAAACAACTCAGCCTACAACTAAGAAAACTGTACTGGCTACTCGGAAGAAACCAGTTTTAACCTTGGAAAACAAATTACTCCTGTACAAATGCATTTTGAAACCAATCTGGACGTACGGAATCCAACTGTGGGTGCAGCAGCCAAATCCAACTTGGATATAATTGAAAGATTTCAGTCTAAAGTACTCAGGAACATCGTAAATGCTCCGTGGTACGTTACAAATGAAGCTATTAGACGCGACTTGGAGATACCATCGATAAGCGAGGAAGTACGAAAATTCTCGTCCCTTTACAAAAGTCGGTTGCAAAATCACCCAAACATCCTTGCTGTTCAACTCAACAACGTGTCCTTCGAAAGGTCTAGATTGAAGAAACACTCGCTACTTGTGATGTAAAAACTGTATAGTTTATAAGAGCCCTCGTCATTGGACTTGGGCTCACACCCGTTTTTTCTATTATACTGTTCAACGTATTTGCCTATTGTCGAAAAAATGTAGACAGATTGCAAATAAAAAAACCACATTTAAAAAAAAACTTTAAAAGGTCAAGAGTGTAACGTTTTTTTCAACATTTTTTGGCCATTTAATTAAATAGGTGATTTCATCTTTTTAAAGCCATATATTGGCCATTTTAGATGGTTTCGAAAAATGTACATTTTTTAAATCATTATAAATGGTCAAAAACGGATCTTTTAAAGGTTTTTTTTAATTATTGTATTTTTTATGGCAATTTAATGGGATTTTAAAATGATTTTTATGCCCAAAAAATTTACACAAACTAATATATTTTTATCCATATTCTTGGACTTATTATTGCTTTTAAATGACTATTATATGTATTTTTTCAATTTAGGTTAAATGAATTTTTCAAAAGTTTAAATTTAAATTATAATTATTTTTTTATTATTAGAAATATGATTTACATTCCTTTGACATGAAAAACTACATAAACACAAACATGTTAAAACTATTAAATTTTTGAACACGAAATACAATAGATATTTTTAAGAAAATTGTACACATAAATTTTTTGCAAATTCATCATCCAAATCTTCTTCAGATCCCTCACCATCATCCTCATCTTCGGAAACATCATCATATTCTTCCTCAGAGACATGACCATCTTTACTGTTGTCTAACGACGAATTTTGATTGCCATCAAATGTTTGATTATTTTTTCCAACAGCTTGATTCTTAGTACTTGAGTGGTTCGAATTTTCTTCGTCATCTACTGCAGACGGTTCTGTACTTGAATTTGCTTTATTTTTCTCAATCGCTCTGGCTGAAGTCAATTTCCATGATGGTACGTTGCTCATAACGCTGCTTAAGGCCGAATGTACATTTTCCTGAAGCGTATTTAAATGAGACAAGGATCGCCTTTCCTTTATAACAGCTGAAAAAAAAAATTATTTATTATGATACGTACTATTAATAAAATGTGTTATTAATGTATTCTGAATTATTACAATCTATCCATTTGAAAAGTTCCGTATTAATAATGGCTTCTTTTTTACCAGTTGGTTTTGCGGCCGTGTAATGAATTGCCACGTCTCTCTCCAAAAATAATTTAAGCATTTTGACTATGCTCTTTGAAATCACCAAGGATGAATCAACGGCTGTCAATAATATCTTTTTCTGAAAATGCAAACACATAAAATAAATTAAATTATTAGTTGCCAATGATGATGATGATGCCAGTTTAATATTAATGAGAACAATTAAAATTACTTACAACATCAGCGCAAAGCTCTTTATTTGTCAAAAAATCAATTTTAAAATCTTTAAATTCGTGCATATAGACGCAGGGTAGTTGATAATTATATTTATCATTTAATTGACTGATAGATCCAATAAATGATTGACCTCCATCATTTGTACCAGTACCACCATTCATTCGCAGCAGGCGAATTTCTTCTATCAATGCGTTTATAGTATATTATGCTACGAGGGAGCAAAGATAGCTATGGCCAGCCGCGTGAAGTTGGCTAGTCGAGGCGAAGCCGAGAGCAGCCTCATGTAATATAAATATTAATATCCGTAAGTAATAAATCAATAATTTTAAAATTGAAGATATAAGTAAAATTATTAATACGCGTATTTATTCAACAATATTTACCGATTGATTTTCATAAGAGTTGCGAAAATATGTTTACACTTGTCACCTTTGCCAGCAGGACACTCACAGTAGACACTTATTTTTTTCATTATTTTCCATAGAAATTGTTATATCTACTTGAAGGGGGGGGGGGGGCATTAATTTTTGACGTTTGCACTACAAATGCAACAATTTTAGTAAAGTTTTTCGTTTTTGTTTCAAAGCCACACAATAAAATGTGGCCAGCTAACAATACGGCTTTACCCTCATCAAGAGGTCGAAGTGCGTTGCCTAAAATATTGTATATATCAACCATGTCGATTTCTAATTTTGAACTATTATTTTCCATATTATAGCTTAAAAAACATATAATAAGTGATTCCAAAACTATTATCAAGCAGATACGAGCTAGTATCAATACACACAGTGCAATGAATGTTTTCTCGTTGTTTTTTACATTGAGATAAATAAAAAAATTTCGCTCGCTGTGAATCGGCTATGTCCGACGTATTTCATAATTCAATCATTTGAATTTGACGAAACTTTACGAGTTTTTATTATACGAACTTACTGTATAATAAAAACTTTTTTTTTAAAAAATTCATTAGTAGTAGCTTCATTTCTATTATCAAATATAAGCTATTAACTTATTAAATATTTATAAAGAAGATTCTTTGCAAATATCCCATGTTAAAATACGTAAACACTTGTTTCTTTTTTATTTCGAAGCTTGTCGCTAGGCGGCGCCATAGTATCGTGAAATCGCGAATAGAGCTCGGCTGACATGTGGTTTTAGAAGGAAATTTTTTCGGCTTCCTCATGGAGTAGGCGGATTTTCCGAAAATTTTCATTTTCACCAGAAAAGTGGACTTGAAGGTCTATTTCTACCTTTTCTGGTGAAAATGAAAATTATCGGAAAATCCGACTACACAATGAGAAAGCTGAAAAAATTTCCTATTAAAACTACATGTTCATTTATTTTTCCAGACAAATTGCAGTGTCATACGAGCCAGTTATAAGTTACAGCGAGCCGCGCAAGGCTGGAAATCGTGCCAAGCAGCCGAGCGCTTACTAAAACCTCCCGTATTCTTCGACCTCATCTTTCGATTCAAACGATAGAAAAAGGAAAAAAAGTGGCGTTTTCCAAGATATTGTGCTCTGAACGTTTGATGACAATTTTCCGGGTTAAAATGAAAAATTATGGGAAATCTAATATCACCATCGGAAAGCTGAGGAAATTTCCTATCGAAATTATGAGTTACTTATTTTTTTTAGTTGCGTTTTGATACAATTACAGCGAGTCAGAAATTAAGTGATTTGGCCAAAAAATGCCGCGCGGCAGAGCGTTAGGACAATTCAGGAAATTTTCCCCACATAATTTTTCTTTAGTAATATAAAGAATATAAATTCTGCACCGTAGCGAGCACCCATTTCATGAAAATATTCGGAAAAAAAATTCATTGTAATTTTTTGGTGGCGAATTCATTCAGTTTAAATATTATATTTAATAGACTAATCGTGCCCTTCAGTCCACACGGCTAAAAAGTTTTAAATGATTTTTCATACCAGCTGCCCGAAAGTGACTACTTCCCTGCCGCTGCGCAAAGCGAGAAGAGCGATTTTCGAGCCACTGTGTATGAAAAATAGTATACAGGCCTATGCCGCTAAAAAAGAAAGCCCCAGAGCACATGATTATCGGCCTCGGCTTCGATTCGGCCACTGATTACACGTACTCTGGTATTTTTCGCGATCTAGGGAAGTAATATACTATGTCTAGTCTTTTTCTCACAGTCCCGTCTATCCTATTCGCAATCTTCTCCTTCTCGTCTGAACAACAAAGGCGTGGCTACGATCCTAGTTGCGAATAAATGGCTACTCCGAGAGAATTCTCCCTCTTCCCTCATTCTCTATTATTCGCACAGCTTTGACTACTGATATGCGGGCTTCCATCCTCTCCCTCTCCCCGCGCTACAAAATGGTGATACGATTAATCTTTCACATTCGCAATTATCGTTTTAGGTTTATCACAAGTTCATGAGTTTTAGCTACTGTTGAATAATTTGTATGCAAGAAATTCAAGAAAAATATTTTTACATTTTTTTACCGGAACTATCGGGTTCTAGGAACTTTTTTTGTTGAAAATAGCATCCGTGAATGAAAAAATCCGTAGTTTTTAGACAATTGAGGAAAAATACACACTATCAATCTACAATTGTTGGCGATATACTATTTGGCACTTATAACTTTTACATATAATGTGAGTGAGGCCGAAATTCTATTAAGAATAATATGACTGCGTTGTCGTACGTAAATAGAATGGGGGTTCTTGACATCCAAATTCAAGTTGTCGGCAGGAAAAATTTGGAAATGGGCTGAGGCAAGAAAGCTCTGGTTATATGCTTCTTACATATCGAGTCGAGAAAATGTCGTTGCGGATCTGCAATCAGGAATTACGAATATTGATACGGAATGGGAATGAACGTCTTATGCGTATGAAAAAAATGTATGTAAATTCGGCAGCCCTGTAATCGATTTGTTTGCCACTAGAATGAATGCAAAGTGTGAGAGGTTTTGTTCGTGGTTTAAACAACCGGATGCTATAGCTTTTGTTTCATTTACTATCTCATAAAGTGATATGTTTTTCTATGCGCCATTTGCAGTCACTGCAAAAGTATTAAAGTAAATAAGTAATGACATAGCTATTAACATTAGGATCGAGCGAAATGATCGAAAAATTTTAAATAACTTTCTAATAATAATTAAATTGATCTTTTGTTCACAAATAAAACAACAAACGTTGAGTAGACGTTAACAAGTGATTTTTTATACTGCAACCTGTACGTCGAACACAAAAGCAGCTATAAATAAATTCACTATCAAAATTTCGCATGTTCCTGCGTTCTTACGTATTTCTGGGATCCCTAGAAACACTCTCCACAGGTTGATGCCCGATGCAAATGAGAAAAAAGTCGCGACCTCCAAAAATGCGTTTTTTTAATAGAATAGCTCATATAAGGAGTGTAAAAAACGACTGAAGTTCTAGCTCGGGACGTTTTATTTCTTATTGGTGAATCAAAATAAGCTTTCGTACCTTCGAAGTGTACTTCATGACGAATCGATTGTCGGTCTCAGAATTTAATTTCACTATAAATTACGCGTTCAGGACTATAACTTGACTGCACGGAGAATCGCAAAAAAACGTCCAAAATTAGTCGTTTTTGAGGTTACACCAATAATAGGAGAGATCTATGATTAAATATAGCAATCAAAACTGATTGTTTAAGTTTTTTTAGCTATAAATATTAGAAATATTCCATTGTTTGGGGATCATATTGAAATTGAGATTCCGAATAGCGTGAAAAATTCTGCTGCGGTAGTGACCCAGCCTTTACTCGTGTAACCGTATTTTTCGCGGAAAACCGGAGTTACAGGTTGCGTTGAGTTTGGAACAATATATTGATAAAACGAAAAAGCTTAGATCCGGTACGACGAAGTTATTTATTGCGTGTAAAAACCCGCATGAGTTCGTAACTGTCCCAACGTTGAGTAGATGGATAAAATGTGTTCCTAAAGAAAGCGGTATAGATACCGAAATGTTTTCAAGTCACTCTGTAAAGCACGCATCAATGAGCAAAGATAACGCTAAAGGAGTTTTATGTGTTTTTTATTTTGTTGTAACCACTATATAGCTGTACAATATTATTTAATCATGAAACAAAGATCGTTAGCATAATTGAAAATCAAACTAAATTACCTGTAAGTGTAGTTCAATTGTTATTATACTCGTTCCTTGTTGAATGATAAACGCCCTTTCATGTTGGTTATTAATATAAAAACCACCCAGTATAGTAGTTACAAGACTCTAAAGGATATATGAAGCTGAGGTTCGAGCTCAATGCAGGAACGAGGGTGTTTTGTTTTTTTTTCGTTCTGCAATTCGTGACAGTCAGATCGATAAACGCTGACTAAATTATTTAATCATTCAACAAGGATAGAGTATAATAACAATGTAACTTCACATACAGGTAAGTTAGTTTAATTTTCGATTATAATTGTCCATTGTAAAATGGCTAATAATTCGTTTTAATTTGATCTTTATGAAAATGCAAAAAAAATATTTTTGTAATTGTATTTTTTTTTAATATTTATGAGTTCAGCGTACTTGAATAACAGATGATTTATGAATTATGTGGTATTTTTATCCATAAAAATGTGTAATAGTCGTTAAAAAAATATTTCATAAAAAGACAAAAAACGTGAGTACTTTATGGATTATATTTCAGGTAAAAAAATCGCGAAGATCATGTAGATTTTGAGGAGCCTGATAAGAAACCCGGCGCTTGTAAATGGCGCTACAATGCAATACAAAGCCTGAAATTATTTTTCACTTATTTTTGGCAACCAAATACATGACCTCAAAGTTATTCAGATTTTTTTATAGAGGACTCTGGCATCTGGAGCCAAAAAACGCCCTTTTTAGAGGAAAATAATTTTAAGGCGACACGGGCCCTCAAAAAATGTGAAAAAAAATTTTTCTCATTTTCTTTATCGAAATACATTACCTTGAATTTTTTCAGGTTTTTTAATGGCGATGGTGTCTAGATCCGAAAAACGTAATTATCAACAAAAAAGGTTCCTGGAACACAGCGGTTCCAGTAAAAAATTTTCAAAATACATTTTCTGGATTTCTTATCGAACTTTAGTAAATTTGGACCATTCCATTGTTTCGATTGAAGCTTTCTAGCTCAATATAGGGCATTAAATAGATTAACAACCAGTATATCATCCCTTAATGTCTTCAATGATGTCTTCAGAAACGTCTTCAGAGTTTTGTATCAACAAAGGCGTGGCCAACTTGCAGCTCAAAAAGTCGATATAATGATTCAACTCATAATCGTTATCAATTCATAAATACATAAATAAGGTGTTTTTTTCAAAAAGAACCGAATTCAGGTACTTAAATAAATTAGTATTTCTGTATTTTCGTAATGTAGAATAATTTGACTGAATACGGTACTCATAACAAAAAACAAAAACTCTTTAGTTATACAAAAATGCAGTATTTTTATGTCAATTTTACAGTATTTTGATCTTATTAGGTTAGAACATAATATGAATTTTTTCGTACAAAAAATGATTATTGAACATTCAGGCTAATATTTTTCATAATTTATATAAAGCAAGTTGAAAATAACATCTTTTTAGCATGAAATTTTATTTATAAAAATACAAAATTTCCATAAATGAAGACTAGAATATCTAGCCTCGAGAAATAATAGTTATAAAACATAATTTTAAATAAATTAATCCTTCATTTTAAATGAATTTTCATAACTTAAGTAACTAACATCATAGTTTAATTATTTTTTCGAAATTTAGTCTCGAACTTAAAGAGTAGTACAAGAATAATGATGAAACTATGAGGCGCTCGAGGCTCTAACTTATTAAGTCTATAAATTAATTATATATAAAAATTTGGAATGCATAGTAAATAGTATTTTCCAAACGACTTCGTCTAATGTGTAAATTTCTGGCTCGCCCTGAAGTGCTTTAAGTTTAAGTGCTTCTTTTTTTTGTTGGTAAATTTTGTCGTATAATGTACGTATGGGTATAGGGTAACGTGCGGCGGCCACCTTTATTTTACATTGACCTGAAGTCACCAATTTCATAGCTTTTTGTAGTTGCTCTGGGGTATATTTTTTATATATCTTTACTTTTTCTGCTACTTTACTATTTTCCTCATTTACTTCACTATTTTCCTTCATCGAGAGGTTGAGTGGTTGATTATCTGAAATGAATTAATTTATGAAGGAATTTTTTAATCATGAAAGAAAATTGTAAAAATGTATACAACATTATGATATCAGTTACAACTTACCATTTTCCAATGATCTCTGTCGCTTTTTTCCTTTGCCATTACCACTTGTGGAATCGGCATAACACCAGCATAAGCTTGCAACAACGGAAATTGTTGGGCAAAGAGTTGCTGAGCGTGTTGCAATCGATACATTTCATTATGTCGTATTGCTACAGTACTCATTTCCGTTGACATCGGAGGCTGTATAAGTGTTTGCGCATTCACTGACTCTCCATCACTGCCTGCACTGCAGAATTTTGTCTTAATTTATTACCGTTGAGTTGTAGGTACAGTTGGTACCGCCGCAATTGTTCTGCCATACTCGACAATTCGGTCGACATAGGCACGCTCGACGATTCGGGTGATATCGGCGACTGTGTCAGTGATTGAAGATTCACTGACTCCTCCATCACTGCCTGCACTGCAGAATTTTGTCTTATTTATTACCGTTGAGTTGTAGGTACAGTTGGTACCCGCAATTGTTCTGCCATACTCGACAATTCGGTCGACATAGGCACGCTCGACGATTCGGGTGATATCGGCGACTGTGTCAGTGATTGAAATTCACTGACTCCTCCATCACTGCCTGCACTGCAGAATTTTGTCTTATTTATTACCGTTGAGTTGTAGGTACAGTTGGTACCACCGCAATTGTTCTGCCATACTCGACAATTCGGTCGACATAGGCACGCTCGACGATTCGGGTGATATCGGCGACTGTGTCAGTGATTGAAGATTCACTGACTCCCATCACTGCCTGCACTGCAGAATTTTGTCTTAATTTATTACCGTTGAGTTGTAGGTACATTGGTACCACCGCAATTGTTCTGCCATACTCGACAATTCGGTCGACATAGGCACGCTCGACGATTCGGGTGATATCGGCGGCTGTGTCAGTGATTGAAGATTCACTGACTCCTCCATCACTGCCTGCACTGCAGAATTTTGTCTTAATTTATTACCGTTGAGTTGTAGGTACATTGGTACCCCGCAATTGTTCTGCCATACTCGACAATTCGGTCGACATAGGCACGCTCGACGATTCGGGTGATATCGGCGGCTGTGTCAGTGATTGAAGATTCACTGACTCCTCCATCACTGCCTGCACTGCAGAATTTTGTCTTAATTTATTACCGTTGAGTTGTAGGTACATTTGGTACCACCGCAATTGTTCTGCCATACTCGACAATTCGGTCGACATAGGCACGCTCGACGATTCGGGTGATATCGACGGCTGTATCAGTGATTGAAGATTCACTGATTCCTCCATCACTGGCTGTTTAACTTCTTCCGGATTCACTTCCTCGCCATTCGAAGAACTCACATACGAGTTACTTTTTATAAACTTTGGATACACCATGGTGCACGAAACTTGAAATAATTTGTAAGGAAAAACCAAGAACTCGATATAGCACGACCGAACGTCTGCACCGACGCCTGAACTGAGACTGATCGTACTATAGTATTCACCTCAGCACAGTAGCAAGTCGCGCCGCACAAGCGAAGGAAGGAGGTGGGGGTTTACTGGGCGAGTCCACGGTGTGCGCAGTAGCCTTTCCATTCCAAGTTATTTTTTTAAGGTTTTCTCATATGGAGTTGATGCCAATGACGCACTCAAATGAAAGGGGTTATAGTGTTCAGCTGCAAAATTAAAGATATTCTGCTAACAGGGCAAAATTATTGGGCTATATATTACTGCTATATTTTGCAAAATTATTTTACAAATATGGAAATATTGCACAAATTAAAAGCGAGTGCTGGGACTAGTTTGTTGGGAAAGCATATTTACATGAGTTGCATACAATCTTTTTTTGATGCAAGAGCTTGAAAATTTGCAATTTTTAATGAGATTGCTATAAAATATCTTTTGCCGATTAAGCTAATAACTTTTGCTAGATTTATCTAAAAAGATTTTTTTTCAGCGTACGCTTGCGAATCATGAGAAGCTCGTGACTAATTAGAGTAACGTGGGTGCATATCTAACGTATAATATAATTAAATATTTCCATTCCATCGCAAGAAAGATATACGAAAAAAAGCAAATAATCTAAGCCAAGTTTTGCAACGCAGACTTACGTACGAAATTTTCCATTCAAGGTCATGTGTTTCACAACAAATTCAATTACGCTGTAGCATTACGTCATAATTTGCAATCACACATTTAGCAACTGATGTGTAGTATAGACATAGGTATTAGATAAAATTTTTGTTATCATTAATATATTTGATCGAAAAGCAGCCAATAGTTCATGTTTCACTTCCCATTCAAATTTACCATTCGCAAGTCTTTTCTGTCTTCCGGAAAGATCCCCTCCTTTCTTCTTCGCATACGAGTGAGTCTTCTACAACGATTTGAGAGATAGCTTCTAATGTTTTCAAAAAATTACTTTTAAAATTGGGTCAAGTAAAGTCACTTGGCTTTCACGAAGAGTGAAACTGAAAGCTAGCTTATGTGGCTCAAAGAATCAAATAACATTCATTATTAGAGCCTGTCTTGGATGTGCTTACCTTAGTTTCAGTAAATTTCTATTCCACTTTCGCCTTGAGAAGCAAATATGGATCGGGCAGCTGCAACCGAAATTGAACACCGATGTCAACGAAATTTAGTACATTTAAAATGTTATAGCACTTTCAGGCATAATTTTGCTGGTACAGTATGCTTTTTGTATGCTAAATTGTCTTTATCATACCCTCGCTACGCTTTTTTGCAAATCGAGTATGACCCTAGCGACTTCGTAGAAGTCAGTAATAATAGAAGACACTTTTCGGCCCAGCTATGAGCACGTGTTGCATACATAATTTTATGCAATAGTAGGCAAAGATACTTTTATAAAAGTTTATATTGCAAACGAAAATGAGGTAATTACATCACCATACTCTTGTCCAAAAATTTATTTGCGAAAAGTCTGCAAAAAATTCTACACGCATTTTCGTTGCCCTATTACATGAAAAATTTTTTTTTAAATGAGTGAAATTCATTGAACTATAAATCATACACAGACAATAGTTATTGAAGAATATTTATTGTATTTTCAGTCCAAAATAACGAAAAATGAGCTAGCTACCGCAAATTTTCACCTGCATTAAAAAAAAAATCCGGTGGAGAGTGTGACTCACAATGTACTCTACTAAACGACTTTTATTATACACATTCTTTGAATAGATTATATATGAGGTAAAGACGTCAAGATAATTTAACTTATGCATTTTTAAATTCGCTTGTTAGCAACTTAAAAACAGATATATCGTCCATAAAAACATACCAATCTTATCTTTGCGTGAACTATTTTGCTTTTAAAAATATTTACGACAGTCGTGCATACTGTGAAATTCGTTAGACATCACTTTCTTTTGGAGTAAATAGGGGGGCACCAACGCATGTGGATCTGCTGATGCCAAGCATATATCTGCAACTTAAATATTCCGTTTGCTCTATTTTTAGAAAGTGAAAGTCTTACTTGGAGGCATCATATACTCTAGTTTAATATTTCTCCTCGCTAACCCAGAGGCGAAAACCGAGAAGTTCCTTGTGAAATTTCAAATATGCCGTCGTAATTCAAATCATACATGACTATTTTCTTCGCTAGTTTTCTATCTAAGGCAGAAGGAATTTTAGCGTATTTTATGTTGAGCTTATTAATGATCTACTGTGAGTTTATTCTATTTAATTGAAACATATAACAGTTAAATAACGAGGTACTGCTTTCAACCCCATAATAATTCAAACAAAAAATTATGATTTACATCTACAATACTCGTAGACCCTTGTTCTTTTGAGATTTTCTATTATTACGAATATTTTAAACCCGAACTGTTAACATTAACAAACGAATCGTATTCGAATGAATTAACTGCACGACATGGCGTATAATATTATTCCCATGATGAACCTGAGTGCTTTGATGAACGAACACTTTAACTTAATGATTATAAAGAATTCAAATATAAACTTGGTTCATATTAAATTAAATAAGGGTTTTATTAAATGATAAAGAAAAAAACACTTGTGCTAAACACGAGACATCGCTGATCACGCCCTCACTTCACACTGTGGAGGGGAGATTGAAAGTTCGCAAATCGGAAGGCAGACTTGCGTTAAAATAGAGGGGAAACGTTAAGAGAAATTCAACGCAGAACACGAGCTCAAAGCAATATTACGTCGGTGTCCTCCATTTCGCAACTCGAGTAGCTGTACAGAATTTAGCAATTATGAGATACTTCGGCTAAAGCTTATTTAAATTATCTGAAGATTAGAAAGGAAAAGTTATCATAAAGACCTTTCACTTTCCTTTTTTCAAAAAAGTCGTTTTTTTTTACTTTAAAATTACGCGAAAAACTTGAAAGTGGTACATATAGTAGTTTTATCTTACATTACTAATTATTATTAACTTCAAACTATAATATTATTCTAAATCATAAATCCTACTCTATGACTAGTTGACTTTCGAAATGAACAGATCACTCGAATGAATGAGGCCACGATTCAAGTTGCGAATAAATGGCTGCTCCGAGAGAATTTTCCCTCTTCGCTCATTGTCTATTTTTCGCACAGATTTGACTACTGATTTGCGGGCTTCCATCCTCTCCATCTCCCCGCGCTAAAATGTGATGCGATTAATCTTTCACATTTGCAATTATCGTTTTGTTTAGCAAAAGTTTATGACTTTTAGCTACTGTTATTTGCGGAATTTTTTATATCAACGTTCTACAAATGCTCAAAATCAAATCGTATTCTCAATTATTTTTTCGACTAATTTATATATCATAATAGTCTAGGAAACATTGACCTACGGATACAGTAGCAGTTAAAGGACGGTCAAATTACAAATACAAAATTCCGAACAACAAAAAATTTTGGCTTGAACGAATGCCGGGAGACAAAAATGTTTGCTTTTCTTGCTTGAAATTCGTCTCAAGCACATCTGCTACATTGTAGATTGCCTAAATTTGCTCTGAAATTGAAGTTAAAGTTTTACTTAGAAGTATTACAAGGAATATAGAGACTTTCAATTAGATATGATGTTTATTCACTGCTCCTTTTCCTATTTCACTTCTGCCACTATGGAACGAAAAAGTAGGTCAAACAGAACGAATACGTACCAGAACACCCTGACGGAATCGGAGCCAGCTGCAACACGTGACATCTATTCAGCAAGAGAATTCACCAACAGTTATTTATCTAAAAATAAACACGAATGCTGAATTTTTTCAAGTTCACGGCCAAAAACAAATATGACTTGCACGATTTATTTGATATAGTCACAAGGGGTCTTTTCAATGTAGTTCTACTTATCTAATTTAACTAGTTCGGTGCAGCTTAAGACTGGGAAATATTCCAATGTGTATTTAAATAGATTTTTGAATGTTACTTTTTAACGGTACCATTAGTTTTGTGAAATAATTGATTTTACCAAGGAAATGAACTTTAAAATTTACGCATTTTTTGCTAGAATATCTTTTTCGGTTTTGTCAATAGCTATCTGAATCGAAAGATAATATAGTAATGAAGGTCTGTGGAAAATTTCAAATAACAGCTTTTTAAAAGTGATGAAAGATATATCGTGTATGTGCAAACTAAAAAATTCGTTCAAATTAAAACTATTATTCGAGTTATCTTTGAAAAAAAGCATGCAGTTATATTACTTTTTCTTCAAACAATTCACTAGTCATTTGCATCAGCCATTCAGCCAGAATTATTAAAATACGCTTTGAATTTTGAATTAACATGGCAATTTACAGATGTGGCTTTGGCTCGTTTTGCAAGTGAAAGTGATTTCAAATGAAATCTCACTACGCACAACTACCAAAATTTTTCAAGGTTATTATGGCAGAGATGCGATAATGTATACATGTTAGCAAATAGGCGTTCAAAGTCATGGTCGATAATATCACCTGATATATCTTCCATAAAAACATACCAATCTTATCTTTGCGTGAACTATTTTGCTTTTAAAAATATTTACGACAGTCGTGCATACTGTGAAATTCGTTAGACATCACTTTCTTTTGGAGTAAATAGGGGGGCACCAACGTATGTGGATCTGCTGATGCCAAGCATATATCTGCAACTTAAATATTCCGTTTGCTCTATTTTTAGAAAGTGAAAGTCTACTTGGAGGCATCATATACTCTAGTTTAATATTTCTCCTCGCTAACCCAGAGGCGAAAACCGAGAAGTTCCTCGTGAAATTTCAAATTTGCCGTCGTAATTCAAATCATACGTGACTATTTTCTTCGCTAGTTTTTTTCTATCTAAGGCAGAAGGAATTTTAGCGTATTTTATGTTGAGCTTATTAATGATCTACTGTGAGTTTATTCTATTTAATTGAAACATATAACAGTTAAATAACAAGGTACTGCTTTCAACCCCATAATAATTTAAATAAAATATTATGCTTTACATCTACAATACTCGTAGACCCTTGTTCTTTTGAGATTTTCTATTATTAAGAATATTTTAAACCCGAACTGTTAACATTAACAAACGAATCCTATTCCAATGAAATAACTGCACGACATGGCGTCTAATATTATTCCCATGATGAACCTGAGAGCTTTGATGAACTAACACTTTAACTTAATGATATAAAGAATTCCAAATATAAACTTGGTTGATATGAAATTATTAATACAGCCGTTTATTAAATGATGAGGAAAAAAAACACTTTTGTGCTAAACACGAGACATCGCTGATCACGCCCTCACGTCACACTGTGGAGGGGAGATTGAAAGTTCGCAAATCGGAAGGCAGACCTGCGTAAAAATAGAGGGGAAACGTTAAGAGAAATTCAACGCAGAACATGACGGAGCGCAAAGCAATATTACGTCGGTGTCCTTCATTTCGCAACTCGAGTAGCTGTACAGAATTTAGCAATTATGAGATACTTCGGCTAAAGCTAATTTAAATTTTTTGAAGATTAGAAAGGAAAAGTGACCAAACATCGAGTAGTTATATGGTTTATCAATGATATCACACCTCATCACATAACGACGCCCCTTACGAAAAGTAGGAAGATTCAAATGTCTTGCGAAAGGTAGGAAGATTTTGATTTTTGACGAAAAGTAGTAAGTTTTGATATATTTTGTCAAAATCAGGACGTTTCAATTTTTCGACGAAAAGTAGGAAGTTTTAGATTTCTGCACGAAAGTTAGGAAGTTTCAGATTTCTGATTGAAAGTTAGGACGTTTCAAATGGCTGGAGGAAAACTAGGATGTTTGGAGGTTTTAAAAAAATGACTGAAGTTTTATAATAAAAAAATTTTATTGCGATAAAATATTGGTATAAAAATTATGATGATCGCCAGGAATCAACTTTTTCTGTATAGAGATCCTCAATTTTTTTATTAGATAATCTTATCTTGCCATTGTAAGCACGAGAGACCTCTGTATCTATTATTTTTTCAATTGTTTACCTTTTCTTAAAACATTGATTAACATTGATTTCTTCTCCCTCTCCTTCAAAATTATACTTGATATTAATCAATTCTCTTTGGGAATCAAATATTATTTCACGCACTTGCGAGATTTTGACAGTATTCCAATTGAAATTTTTGAAAAATTTTTCCTAAGTTTTCGAGAAATAAACCAATAATTTCAATTGGAATAATAGAACAATTTCACATCTAATTTTCACATCTTATAAATCTAAATTTAATTGGGACAGAGACGCGCCTACGACAATAAAATAGAATTATCTACAAAAAAATTGTGGATATCAATGAAATGTGCTTAAATGTTAATTCTGAATGAGCACCATACTTTTTTTATAACATTTTATTTCAATAAAAAATTGTTTCATAAATTTTCTTACGTTTATTTAACGAACACCTCAACTATCCTAATTTTCTAGAGACGATGATAGCAAACCCTTTAAATAAAATTTTTCACAAGACATTTGCATACAAGTTCAGCTTCAAATTTCATAATACATTAACAAATTATTTAATACGTAATAAATGTGAGATTTATCAAAAAACATCGAGTTGACAGAATAATGATGCTGCGTCATCAGAGCAAACTCTTCGAATGTAAAATATGTCACAAGTACTTATGCAGGCAATATAGTTATCTCAATACATCCATAATCGAAGTTCATTTTTCGAAAGCATTTGGAGTAAAGAAACATTAGTTTGTGCATAAACGAAGTTCAATATGAATTAATAATGAGTAATGATAATTTAATAACAAGTAACGAGGGCTGTATGCATAGTTACTTTTATGATAAATATTACTTATCTTGTTAAAAAGTAAAACTTCCTACTTTTCGTCATAAAAAAGTAAGATATCCTAGTTTTCGCCAAAAATTCTAACGATTTCCTAGTTTACGTCAAAAAAAACTATAACTTCCTACTTTTCTTCAGACATCGCCTGAAATGTCCTAGTTTTCGGCATAAATTTGAAACTTCTTACATTTCGTAAGACATTTGAATCTTCCTACTTTTCGTAACGGGCGTCGATATGATACTTATTCCAGAGAAGCACTTGCAATTGTTTTTACGATAGAAAAATTCAAGCCATATCTATTAGGTAATAAATTTACAGTATATACAGATCATAAACCGCTACTTTACTTCAGAAATTCAAAAGACCCTTATTCGCGTGTCTCGCGCTATCAGTTTCTTCTAAGTTCCATGGATTTCGATATCCAGTACAAAGAGAGTAGGGCCAATGTAGTAGCCGATTGCTTATCACGAAACCCTGTAGTTGAATCAGTAAATTCTATTGAGACAAGATCGCGCACAAAAGCTGGAAATAAACAAGTAAATTATAAAATCACTCGTACATATAAAAAGAGAGCTAAAAATAATGTTGAAAAAGAAGAATTAAAATCAATTGATAACAATGCATCGGATGCACTTGAGGTAAAAACTAGTGAACCTGCCACAGATGTATTAGAAAGCGAGCCGACTCCACAGCTCGAAGACGCAATAAGCCCGAGCGCGACAAAAGAGGAGTTGGAGCGGCGTACCCCGACTCCACAGCTCGAAGACGCAATACGCCCGAGCGCTACAAAAGAGGAGTTGGAGCGGCGTACCCCGACTCTACAGCTCGAAGACGCAATACGCCCGAGCGCTACAAAAGAGGAGTTGGAGCGGCGTACCCCGACTCCACAGTTCGTATTACGAAAGATATTCGTCCGCTGTAAACAGCAACTGTTCATGAGTAAAGATAATTATTATTCTTTATTGACTCTCTTGGAAAACCATGTGATTATGGTGCGAAGCAATTGCAAAAACATGCAAAGCTTCCAAATATAACAAATTCGGAAGCAGGTAAAGTGACAGTCATACAAGATAAAAATCAATATAATTTTGCAATTACAATACGAAACATTGAACGTGAGAGTACACCGACAATTATAAACAATGGGTTGAATGAATTAAAAGACATTTTATTAGAATTAGATTTAAAAGTATCAGTATTGCAAGAAGTGAGTCAATCGAAAACACGCCTTGGGATATTATTGAAGAGATTATGGGCAAAATACTTGTTCATGTAAAAACCCAAATAGTCTTATGTAAAGGTACAATACAGTTTGTAGAACTTTCTGATAGAGCAAAAATATTAGAAGATATGCATTGTTCGGCTATTGGTGGGCACAAAGGTATCACTAAGGTATTCCGCAGAATAAAAAGTTTATATTTTTGGCCACAGATGAAAAAAGATGTACAACAATTTATCCAAGATGTGTAAAATGTCAAATAAAAAATTAGTGAGAGTTAAAACAAGACAGCCCCTATGCATCTCAGATACCCCCCACACAAGCGTGGAGAAAGTTGCTTTGGATATTGTAGGTCCTCTTCCAGTGACAAGTAAAGGTAACAACAACATATTAACTATTCAATGCAACTTTTCAAAATATTGCGTAGCAGTAGTTATACCCAATGCAACAGCAGAAGTAATTGCAGATGCATTTTTGAAAAATTTTATCTATATTTACGGTACACCATCAATTGTATTAAGCGATAGAGGCCAAGCATTTTTGTCAAAAGTTTTTACAAACATGGCTAAAGCATTAAAGATAAAAACCATGTGCACTAGCGCGTACAATCCATCCGGAAACGGTTCACTTGAGCGTTCTCATCATTTCTTAGCAGAGTACATTAAAATAATAATAGATAAACATTCAGAATGGGATGGTATCTTGCAGCTCGCGATGTTTTCATATAATACAACTGTCATGAAGCGCACGAATTTCAGCCGTTTCAACTAATGTTCGGGTGAATGCCAAATCTACCAACAACAGATCATTTAAATAAGGCCAGTAAAATAATAACTTATGGTGACTTTATTCAAGATATGTGTAACAATTTAGCACAGATAAATGAGATAGCACGTGAAAAATTGGTAGCTGCAAAACTTCGAGCAAAATATTACTATAATAAGAAAGTTAATGAGATCAACTTTAAGGTGGGCGACACCGTATGGTTATTACGAGGTGGTAAAAAGAAAAAACTAGAAGATCAATATACAGGCCCATATACTATTGCAGAGACTTTCAAAAATAAACCTCATGTCAAAATAGAACTAAAGAAAAATAATCATAGCGTTGTACATTCTAATAGATTGAGATTATCTAAGATAACACCTAACGACGGGAACGTTTAATTCCAGATGAATCCGATTGTGTTTATGGCATTACTGATGATCACACCAGGACAAGCAAAGGAAATAGAGATAAGACGTACCAATTCACCAGGAATATTATTTAACCAATTACCCCATCTAAAAATTTCTTACGACTCATACAGGGTGATTACTTACTTTAATACTTCACGTTTAACTCATGCAGTAGATATAAATCGACTTGCAGTTGGATGTATGTATAACCATATCATACCGCTTACAGCTAATGAATTATTTTTTTGTCATAAAAAAATAAGATACCCTAGTTTTCGTCATAAAATAGTAAGATATCCTAGTTTTCGTCAAAAATTCTAACGATTTCCTAGTTTACGTCAAAAAAAACTATAACTTCCTACTTTTCTTCAGACATCGCGTGAAATGTCCTAGTTTTCGTCATAAATTTGAAACTTCCTACCTTTCGTAAGACATTTGAATCTTCCTACTTTTCTTAAGGGGCGTCGAATATCCTCTAAAACAGGTAAGCTGTACACAAATAAAAATGATTTTAATTCCGAGGATTTCCAGAATTTGTAGTCATTTATTGTTCTTGGTAATCGGTTCACCTGGGATGGTGGAGTTAGTTTTTTAANATTTAAAAAAGAGATAGTCTTCTTAAGCACTGTCGATATACCATTAGACTATGGCTGCGTCGAAGCTGCAGGTAAGGTAGGAAGCATTGCGGTCGTAGATGTTACCACTTCTTTGAGCCCATGACCTACTGTGACTCCGATTTCGTCGGGGACTTGAGCACCCGAAGGTCGACCCTTTTTTTTTATGTTATAGTGCATGGGCCAAACGAGGGGTATTCTCACTTACTTTATTTTTAGTGAAAATAGAAATATTAGAAAATAGTATATTTTGTGGTTGAAAGCACAATTATTAGTTTGGCCAAATAATTAAAGCAAGATTGTTAAGCTATCGAAGAATAAGTATAAGAATGAGGTGGCAAAGTACGGGTGAAGACCGGGTGAAGGTCAGAGTCGATGGGTTTGCTGAGCCGAGTCTGAGATCGTGGTCACTGATTATACTTTTGAGCTACAGTTTCGTAAGAAGCGGTGAAGTGCCGTGCACGCGGGCAAATTTTGTTTACCAACGATGCTTTCGACGTTCAAGGGAGCGGAGAGTCTGAGTCACCCCAGCTCTATCCACAAGATACGTCTCTGCCGCTCGTACCTCCTACAGTTCCAGAGGACGTGGTTTAGGCTCTCTTTCTAGGAGCTACAAGTACGCCCAGGGTCATCGGTGATGTTCTTCCGGTTCCGGTGCAGTGACTCGGCCAAGCTGTGGTGGTTACTGCGTATCCGATTGATGGTGACGATCAACCATCGCGGGAGATTTTTTCCTGAGAATCACGGAGTCGACTTATTGTGGCGGTGGAAAAGATCGACGTAGATTTTGCTCTTGGGGGCAACAAGGTCTGAGAAATTCACGGGGGGAAACGCAATTGGTCGAAAAGCGGTGGCACTTCTGGCCAGAGCGTCCACCGCCTTGTTGCCCCCGATTCCGATGTGCAAGGGTATCCGATTGCAATTCCCTTGCTAACATATGAGTAAACGGTAATTAAAAGCCACGATTCACCTATGAAAATAGTTTTTTTCCGCTAATTGATTTGAATCAATTTTATTAATATTAAATAGTACACTCCACACTGCTTTTTTCGTGGAGTCGAAGCCCCGACGTACGATTAGAGTTCCGGATGACCAGCTTTGTGCACTCGGTGCAATATTGAAAAAAAAGGAATATATAGAAAAAAATGGTAAATAATTATTGGTTTTATATAAATCATTAATTGTAAAATATATTGATAAATATTTTTTTCTTGTATTTTTTTTCAATTTTAAATATGATTTTTATTCAAATTCTAACGGGCTCTGTTATGTACATTTCATCGGATGATAGGAAAAAACATACTGCCCGTAAATTTCTTACATCAATAAACGCATCATTTTTGGATATTTTACATTTAACCAAAAACGATTTCTCAGCCCCCTATAACGATTATGTAAAACATTCTGAATGATTTCTATTTTATTAATGTTAGCATAATACTCAGAATTATCACATCGACAATTTTTTAAGCAATCGCATTCGCTCACTTTTACGAATTATATCTTATCATACCTAAATGTGTACTTTCTTCATGACAGTATTTTACATATTTAGATGTAGTTGATATTTGCCTCTTATAAAGATCGGAAGAATATATAGTTATTTATGCAACAAGTGCCAAATCATCAAATAATCCAAAAAGTAATAAATTGGGTATTGGTTTTACATCACTGAACTATATTCCTCCCAAAATTAAATTTTCAGGGTTGCATCGCTCAGTGATTTTCAAATTATTAAAAGTTTAGTAAAAAAAGGCAAATACTAAACTTTGATGATTTAAATATGGCTATACTGTCGGTATACTATGTGGGTCAAAGTAAATTATCATTGGATCATTTGAAATTTTCCGCTGAAAATTCTTTGAAAACATTACCATCGAATATATCCTCCATGTTGTTGTCGTTATTTTTTTATCTTCTATTTAAAAACTAAATTTTCTTATAAAAATCATCTCTAGAAAATTTGTCATGAATCTGGTTAATAATCGATATGTTCGTAAAATAATCTCTTTTCTGTGGTAAATTTTCGCACTCAGGACAAAGGACTTTTTCGTTTTGCAAAATTGTAACACAAGTTCGACAGTAATATTTTCGCTCATTGGGACAATTTGTTTGTCAAAGTATTTTTTACCATTGTCATTTAACATCTTTATAAAGCCGTATTTATTGTTATTTACCATATTTATAAAGCGTTTCCACGCATTAGTTCGGTTGAGGAGCATCGAAGTCAATAAGTTTAAGTACTCCGGCTAGGCATTCATTCGTAACCTTGTGCTCTACTGACCACGAAAAATGCAAATAATACTCTGCTTGACAGTCAACGAAGCACCAGGGTAAATAGCTCTTCGCCGGGATCTTCGTTTTATGGTTCAACGTCAATGATTTCGATTTCGTCATCCGAAAATTCCGAAAATGAGTCAGTTTGGTAATTTTCATATT
The DNA here is from genome assembly GCA_034770305.1 of Trichogramma dendrolimi. Lineage (NCBI taxonomy): Eukaryota > Metazoa > Arthropoda > Insecta > Hymenoptera > Trichogrammatidae > Trichogramma > Trichogramma dendrolimi. The sequence continues at coordinate 178,660 of JAPMIB010000173.1, read as the reverse complement.
AGTTGTTATTGAAAAGGCTATTGATTTAGATAAAACATTTTTTATGGACGTGTACTAAAATTGACTCGAAATCATTGCATTATCTGAAGGTTAGAGCGAATGAATATTTTGCCATTTTGCCATTATATTGCGTCAATCATCGTGCTCATCAATGTTGTCATTTACCAGATTGAATTCATCGACCGAACTACCATCGTCTGGAGCCAGGCTACTGGATTCAGTTGCTACCACGTGCCACCCTTATGTACACACTATTTTAAAATTGTTCATTCATATTTATTCTAAAATTGACTTGAAATTATTGAATTATCAGAAAGATAGAGCTAATTAAGCTGAGCGCAGCGAAGTCGTGATTTGGCGACATTTCGTACTTTGGAGGTGTTACGCTGTGCTACGATAACTTGAAAAATATTATATGGATCACTCTGAATTTTTGTGTACATGTTGTTGGGGTGGAGATCTGTTACTGATTAGTCTGTGGTATGCACTTTTATGTACTTGTATGCATTTTTTATGCACTTTTTCGAAATTTTGCTAATAATCTTACTTTTGACGCAGAATTGTGTTGTTTATTAAATCAAAGTAGTTATTATGTTATTTACGGCGTCACGTTAATGTACATTGCCACTAAATGCAGTTAAATGCACTTTCTATGCAGTTATTATGCATGTTTTATGCAATTTTTCGAACGTTTTGTTGATTGTTTATGGATCGAGCCACAGAAAAAATTTCTTTGGGGCGTTTTGTGGTTTTTGGATCGTACAGACCGAGTAGAAGGTGTCGTATCACATTTCGTCGACCTGGTGCATCAGGTCGCCGATGTGGTCCCAGAAAAAATTCCTCGGGGTGTTTTTTTTAATTTTTGGATCGTACAGACCGAATAGAAGGTGCCAAGATTTTCGAGAAAAAAATTTTTTATTAATGTTTTTTTTTAGTTTTGTCAAATTTGTTCTAAAACAAACTGGTTTTTTTTAATAAAAGTAATCCTTTTTTTGCGGAAGAGCTTTTAACCTTCAATTAAAGATAAAAAGTGTAAAGATTTACCGTAAGTTTGAAAAGTTACGTTTTGAAAATGAAATTTGGTTTTTATGATTTTTTCTTTTTTCTTAGTTTTGTTTTTTTTCGTGTTCAGAATTTATGATGTGTCAAAACATTGTTTATGGATGGATTAAGGATGAAGCCAGAAAATTTGATTTAGCGATAAACAAACAATAAAAATTTATTTTTTTTTCGGGAAAATTTTTTTTTTCTTTTTTTTTCGTATCGTTTGGTTGAGAAATAATTTATGATTGAAACTGTTTTTTGAACAAACTAGAAAAGATGATATTAATATTTCCAATAGTATATTACCGCCCTAGGCCGTGAAAAACAAAAAAGTCCCAGAGAACGTGTAATTAGTATCCGAGTCGAAGCCGAGGCCGATAAAGACGTGCTCAGGGGCTTCCTTTTTTCGCTGCATAGGCCTGTATACTATGATTCATACACAGTGGCCCGAAAATCGCTCTTCCCGCTTTGCGCAGCGGCAGGGAAGTAGTCCCTTTCGGGCCGCTGGTATGACAATTTTTTTTTTTTTTTAGGGAACTACCTTAATTTGTTACGTCATCGTGAAAAAATTCGATAAAAATTATATATCAAAGAATAGAAGAACGTTGGCAATTGATTCCACAAAAAGAAATAATTTATGATTGAAACTGTTTTGTGAACAAATTAGAAAAGATGATATCCCTCTCTCATAATATACATTTTCTTGAATAGTAAAATGTATCATAAACAAATTATATGTTTGAAATTGATTCGATTACTTGGGTTACATGGGTTATTTCAGTGAATCTATGAAAATAACTCGAAACAATTGTAAACCGTTTAATAAACTTTCATAAAGAACATTTCATATATAAGCCGATCTGTACCACAGCAGATAAGACGAATTTTCTACCCAGTGTTTTGAAACGTATACTGCATATTTTTCTACAATGTTATATGGGAAAATTGAAAACATAAAAATGAAGGATATAATGTGCGTAGATTATTGTAAAATTTATATGCTATTCTAACTAACTTCGCTCAGCTTTATGCAACGAACGTTGCCACTAGTAAATATTTTTACCATTATCATAATCATGTACAAATAATGTGTAAATCATTGAGGTGATCATCGTTCTCGGCAATATTGTCATTCCACACATTGATTTCATGAACCGAACTACCATCGTGTGAGGCCTGGCTACTGGAATCAGTTTCAATATTTTCAAAAGACTCGTCCGAATTGCTGCTTTATTTCGCTTCATCCTCTGATGTACAATATCGCCCCACTGTAATTCGGGATTCAACAATTATTATATATAGCGCGCATCTTTGTAATCGCTCGTATAGACGCACTAACATCTTACGGTCTGCACGCGCTAATACCTTATCCTAGTTTTTGTAACTGAGCTATCGCTGAGCCAATCGTGTGCATTATAACTAAAAGCGTAACGAAAAATATAATATCCATTTTATATGTGCAAACTCTATAATAAAAGTCTTGTATCAAACCTTAAACGTGTATCTCAGATTTTGGTGCAGTTAGAGTAAGATAAATGCTTGGGTATTATTTAACAAATAACCCGAGACATAACAGTACGTTTTCGTTTCGGCATTTTTATCATGGTATTTTTATCAACTATCTATTATTTGAATAATTCTACTTTGACGCTTCTTTTAACGTATGTATTCACATAAATACGATCATATCCATAACAACGGAGAAGTCAATGCTGATATGTCAATGATGCACGTATATGAGCAATTCTTAAAAAAAAACGCATTTTTGGAGGTAGAATCACTGGAAATTTTTTTTCAACCTACGTGGATACGGACCCCCGGGGAATTTTGGGGGGTCCTAGGAACATGTTACCACGTAGGAACAATGGAAATTCAATTTGAATTTCAATAGCGTTTATTTTTATAGCTACTTTTGTGATTTAGAGGACGAAAAATCATGTTTTCTCGTAAATACGGCTAATTACTCAATTTTTGAGTCGTTAGAAAAGTATCAAAACTCATTTAAAAAACAATAACTAACTATTGTGTTCGATTGGAAATTTCCTCAGTTTTCTGATGGTGGTATCAGATTTCCTGATACGTCGCACATTTGCCTAGGAAATCGCCATGAAACACGGAGAGCTGAATATCTTGAAAAACTCGGTACGGAAAAAGTGATATCTTTGAGGTTCATTTTTTCCGAAAAATCTCATTTTACTGTGATTCTACCTCCAAAAATGCGTTTTATTTAAAGAATCGCTCATATATACAAAAGTAGTGATACAAAAATGTACGTACTGCTTTAAAAAAATACGGTATGACTTTAAAAAGATCGGTATGACTTCGTCATAGGGTAGTTTTAATTTTTTTTATATTTGCCCCATTTCTGCTTCGCATCGGTACAATTAATGTATTGTAAATTTTTCGTTCTTCCACTGTAAATAAATATAATATAAATATTAATATCCGTAAGTAGTAAATCAATAATTTTAAAATTGTTGATATAAGTAAAATTATTAATACGCGTATTTATTCAACAATATTTACCGATTGTTCATAAGAGTTGCGAAAATATGTTTACACTTGTCACCTTGCCAGCAGGACACTCACAGTAGACACTTATTTTTTTCATTATTTTCCATAGAAATTGTTATATCTACTTGAAGGGGGGGGGGGCATTAATTTTTGACGTTTGCACTACAAATGCAACAATTTTAATAAAGTTTTTCGTTTTTGTTTCAAAGCCACACAATAAAATGTGGCCAGCTAACAATACGGCTTCACCCTCATCAAGAGGTCGAAGTGTTGCCTAAAATATTGTATATCGACCATGTCGATTTCTAATTTTGAACTATATTTTCCATATTTAGCTTAAAAAACATATAATAAGTAATTCCAAAACTATTATCAAGCAGATACGAGCTAGTATCAATACACACGGAGTGCAATGAATGTTTTCTCGTTGTTTTTTACATTGAGATAAATAAAAAAATTTCGCTCGCTGTGAATCGGCTATGTCCGACGTATTTCACAATTCAATCATTTGAATTTGACAAAACTTTATAATAAAAACTTTTTTTTAAAAAAATTCATTATTAGTAGTAGCTTCATTTCTATTATCAAATATAAGCTATTAACTTATTAAATATTTATAAAGAAAATTCTTTGCAAATATCCCATGTTAAAATACGTAAACACTTGTTTCTTTTTTATTTCGAAGCTTGTCGCTAGGCGGCGCCATAGTATCGTGAAATCGCGAATAGAGCTCGGCTGACATGTGGTTTTAGAAGGAAATTTTTTCGGCTTCCTCATGGAGTAGTCGGATTTTCCGACAATTTTCATTTTCACCAGAAAAAGTGGACTTGAAGGTCTATTTCTACTTTTTCTGGTGAAAATGAAAATTATCGGAAAATCCGACTACACAATGAGAAAGCTGAAAAAATTTCCTATCGAGGAGCGCGCTCGCGCTCGCTCTGGCAAGTATGGCAGAGAGAGCTGCGGCGGACACGCTCCTCATATACAGCGCACTGGCGTTTTTCGCTGCCCGCGAAAACTATTTTTCACTCTCATTTAAATTTGATAACAGATATCTTAATTCTGTAAAGTGCTATGGAATCCTGGATAAAAATGCAATCCAACGATGTATATAACATACCGAAAAAAGTTTATTTTTAACGAAATACGAGCGATTGAAAGAAAAATCCACTTCGCAAAAGACGTTCTTACCAAAAAGTGGTCTCAGCAAAAATGAGTTTCAGACCATTCGCTGTGTTCACGTCATACGCTTATACGTTATTACGCCGTCGATGTATACGATGTATGATCGAGATACAATAATAATAACGATACATTTTCGTAAACACATACATCGATACATACATGTATGTTACATACACATATATACATGAGGTTTCTTTTCTCGTAGAGTATTATTATCGACGATACGATACCCCGGTACCCACTCGATGCTCTGGTTATACAAACCGACCCAGCGACGACTTTCTCCGAGGAAGTCGAACTGATTTCGCTTCTTCGTCCACCCGGGTGACATACACGGTGCACCACGTATGAATATCGACCCGGCGACGACTTTCTTCGAGGAAGTCGAGCTGTTTTCGCTTCTTCGTCCACCCGGGTGACATACTCGGTGCACCACGTATGAATATCGACCCGGCGACGACTTTCTCCGAGGAAGTCGAACTGATTTCGCTTCTTCGTCCACCCGGGTGACATACACGGTGCACCGTATGAATATCGACCCGGCGACGACTTTCTTCGAGGAAGTCGAGCTGTTTTCGCTTCTTCGTCCACCCGGGTGACATACTCGGTGCACCACGTATGAATATCGACCCGGCGACGACTTTCTCCGAGGAAGTCGAACTGTTTTCGCTATTTCACCCCCTAGGTAGCCTACTGTTGCACCAGGTGTGAATGCCGACCCGGCGACGACTTTCTCCGGGAAGTCGAACTGTTTTCGCTATTTCGCCACCTGGGTGGCCTACTCTGCACCAGTGTGAATGCCGACCCGGTAACGACTTTCTCCAAGGAAGTTGAGGTGTAATTGCTACATTGTCCCCGTGGGTGGCCTACTAGGTACGAAAATCGACCCAGCGACAACTTTCTCCAAGAAAGTTGAGATGTTATGACTACATCATGCCCCGCGTGACCTGCCCATGCCCCAGGTGCGAATACCATACGACGACGACTACTCCGAGGAAGTCGAAGTTTTTAATATATATTGAAAATAATAATAAGATCTACACTTTAAACAGTAAAATCTCATTTTTTACCTATCGTCAAGAAATTGTACTTTTTGTTGAAAAATTAAAACTGTTCATGCTATTGATCTAAAATTGTACAAGCTAGTATAAAATAGATAGTTGGAATACATACTGAAATTTCATGATAATAGCTAGAAAATTCTAGTTTTCAACTATGAAACAGTAAAATTGCATATGTTACCTATCGTCAAGAAATTGTACTTTTTGTTGAAAAATTAAAACTGTTCATGCTATTAATCTAAAATTTTTAAGCTAGTATAAAATAGATAGTTGGAAATATACTGAAATTTCATGATAATAGCTTGAAATTCTGTATTTCAACTTTGAAACAGTATAATCTCATTTTTTACCTATCGTCAAGAAATTGTACTTTTTGTTGAAAAATTAAAACTGTTCATGCTATTGATCTAAAATTGTACAAGCTAGTATAAAATAGATAGTTGGAATACATACTGAAAATTTCATGATAATAGCTAGAAAATTCTAGTTTTCAACTATGAAACAGTAAATTGCATATGTTACCTATCGTCAAGAAATTGTACTTTTTGTTGTAAGATTAAAACTGTTCAGCTATTGATCTAAAATTTTACAAGCTAGTATAAAATAGATAGTTGGAATACATACTAAATTTCATGATAATAGCTAGAAAATTCTAGTTTTTCAACTATGAAACAGTAAAATTGCATGTTACCTATCGTCAAGAATTGTACTTTTTGTTGAAAAATTAAAACTGTTTCATGCTATTAATCTAAAAATTTTTTAAGCTAGTATAAAATAGATAGTTGGAAATATACTGAAATTTCATGATAATAGCTTGAAAATTCTGTAATTCAATTTGAAACAGTATAATCTCATTTTTTACCTATCGTCAAGAAATTGTACTTTTTGTTGAAAAATTAAAACTGTTCATGCTATTGATATAAAATTTTACAAGCTAGTATAAAGATAGTTGGAAGTATTACTGAAATTGCTAATTTCCCAGAACTTTAAATTTAAAAAGAAAATTAATAATTTTTAAAACAATAATATACATCTGAATATAGTAAGAATACATTCTAGATCTTCGTAATTCCCTTTTTCAAAATATTTGATTGATTTTTGAAAGAATTATTCAAAACCGTGGTAATACTTTTTTCAAAAGATTAAATGAGTGCAAGTATGACAGTCTGATCCCTATATTTTCATCTAACTTAAATTTATATTACTTTAAAGTCAAATGGTCAATGATCAATTATTAGCTATGATAGTAAAAAAATCAATATATATTCCGTCAAGTATTCAGGAAAAGTAAAACTCTCCATAATGTAAAAGTTTGTGATAGAATATTCAATAATTAATTGTATAATTGTTAACATTAAATTTTTCAAATACTATATTAGATTAAAAAGTTTACCATACAGTAATTTAAAATTGTGGTAATACTTTTTTCAAAAGATTAAATGAGTGCAAGTATGACAGTCTTATCCCAATTCGAATCTAACTCCATATTTTTTTATTTTTCTAATTTTGGAATAGTTTAATATCAATCTAATTGAACAATTATTTAATGAGCTATGATAGTAATGAAATCAAACATATTTGACAACTAATCATACGCAAAATAAAATTTTTCTTTTCAAGCTTTAATTGTGCTAAAAGTTTCAAAAATAATTCAGTACGTGATTTTTAACATTTATAAGAACTATTATTTCAGTATGTAGTACAAAATTGAAATGATAATCTCGTTTGATTATGTAAAGTTATCATTTGTTAAAAAAACCTTGCTTTAATTCTACTTGCCCGGCCGTCTCAATCGAAATCGATGCAAACCTTACAACAAAATGTAAAGAAAGCTTTCGTTACTTCGAAAAATTTTGTTAAATATAGCTGAATTTTTTTCATTAGGCAATCAAATTTTTCGGTTTTTTTTTTTAGGATTATCAATCATGAGATCCAGTGTATTTATTACATCAATTACATGCGATAACTCTTATCAATTCCCCATGCTTTCCAAAAATATTATAATTAAAAATTTTTTTTTTAAGTTAAAGAACAACCATTTATAACTATAACAACTGATATAATTTATTTTCAGTATACATTGACATATTTTATTAAATTCATGACGAAACCGAACGTCTTGATTTTGATTGAGACGGCCGGGCATGTAGAATTATAAGCAAGGTTTTTTTAACAAATGATAACTTTACATAATCAAACGAGATTATCATTTCAATTTTGTACTACATACTGAAATAATAGTTCTTATAAATGTTAAAAATCACGTACTGAATTATTTTTGAAACTTTTAGCACAATTAAAGCTGAAAAGAAAAATTTTATTTTGCGTATGATTAGTTGTCAGAATATGTTTGATTTCATTACTATCATAGCTCATTAAATAATTGTTCAATAGTAGATTGATATTAAACTATTCCAAAATTAGAAAAATAAAAAAATATGGAGTTAGATTCGAATTGGGATAAGACTGTCATACTTGCACTCATTTAATCTTTTGAAAAAAGTATTACCACAATTTTAAATTACTGTATGGTAAACTTTTTAATCTAATTAAAACTACATGTTCATTTATTTTTCCAGACAAATTACAGTGTCATACGAGCGAGTTATAAGTTACAGCGAGCCGCGCAAGGCTGGAAATCGTGCCGAGCAGCCGAGCGCTTACTAAAACCTCCCGTATTCTTCGACCTCATCTTTCGATTCAAACGATAGAAAAAGGAAAAAAAGTGGCGTTTTCCAAGATATTGTGCTCTGAACGTTTGATGACAATTTTCCGGGTTAAAATGAAAAATTATGGGAAATCTAATATCACCATCGGAAAGCTGAGGAAATTTCCTATCGAAATTATGAGTTACTTATTTTTTTTAGTTGCGTTTTGATACAATTACAGCGAGTCAGAAATTAAGTGATTTGGCCAAAAAATGCCGCGCGGCAGAGCGTTAGGACAATTCAGGAAATTTGCCCAACATAATTTTTCTTTAGTAATATAAAGAATATAAATTCTGCACCGTAACGAGCACCCATTTCATGAAAATATTCGGAAAAAAAAAATTCATTGTAATTTTTTGGTGGCGAATTCATTCAGTTTAAATATTATATTGAATAGACTAATCGTGCCCTTCAGTCCACACGGCTAAAAAGTTTTAAATGATTTTTCATACCAGCTGCCCGAAAGTGACTACTTCCCTGCCGCTGCGCAAAGCGAGAAGAGCGATTTTCGAGCCACTGTGTATGAAAAATAGTATACAGGCCTATGCCGCTAAAAAAGAAAGCCCAGAGCACATGATTATCGGCCTCGGCTTCGATTCGGCCACTGATTACACGTACTCTGGTATTTTTCGCGATCTAGGGAAGTAAATACTATGTCTAGTCTTTTTCTCACAGTCCCGTCTATCCTATTCGCAATCTTCTCCTTCTCGTCTGAACAACAAAGGCGTGGCTACGATCCTAGTTGCGAATAAATGGCTACTCCGAGAGAATTCTCCCTCTTCCCTCATTCTCTATTATTCGCACAGCTTTGACTACTGATATGCGGGCTTCCATCCTCTCCCTCTCCCCGCGCTACAAATGGTGATACGATTAATCTTTCACATTCGCAATTATCGTTTTAGGTTTATCACAAGTTCATGAGTTTTAGCTACTGTTGAATTTTTTGTTTGACAAATAGGAACTAAAATATTTTTACATTTTTTTACCGGAACTATCGGGTTCTAGGAACTTTTTTTGTTGAAAATAGCATCCGTGAATGAAAAAATCCGTAGTTTTTAGACAATTGAGGAAAAAATACACACTATCAATCTACAATTGTTGGCGATATACTATTTGGCACTTATAACTTTTACATATAATGTGAGTGAGGCCGAAATTCTATTAAGAATAATATGACTGCGTTGTCGTACGTAAATAGAATGGGGAGTTCTCGACATCCCAAATTCAAGTTGTCGGCAGGAAAAATTTGGAAATGGGCTGAGGCAAGAAAGCTCTGGTTACATGCTTCTTACATATCGAGTCGAGAAAATGTCGTTGCGGATCTGCAATCAGGAATTACGAATATTGATACGGAATGGGAATGAACGTCTTATGCGTATGAAAAAAATGTATGTAAATTCGGCAGCCCTGTAATCGATTTGTTTGCCACTAGAATGAATGCAAAGTGTGAGAGGTTTTGTTCGTGGTTCAAACAACCGGATGCTATAGCTTTTGTTTCATTTACTATCTCATAAAGTGATATGTTTTTCTATGCGCCATTTGCAGTCATTGCAACAGTATTAAAGTAAATAAGTAATGAAATAGCTATTAACATTAGGATGGAGCGAAATGATCGAAAAATTTTAAATTACTTTCTAATAATAATCAAATTGATATTTTGTTCACAAATAAAACAACAAACAATGAGTAGACGTTAACAAGTGATTTTTTATACTGCAACCTGTACGTCGAACACAAAAGCAGCTATAAATAAATTCACTATCAAAATTTTGCCTGTTCCTGCGTTCTTACGTATTTCTGGGATCCCTAGAAACATTCTCCAAAGGTTGATGCCCGATTGTTAAGTTTAATTATTTTTGTTTCCTGTAGAGGGCATTGTTTGTTGGTTAGTCGAAAAAAGGGAAAAGAGACGTGCTTCTCTAGCCAGCACTCGTCTGACTGATTTTGGCCAAGCCACGTCATGTTATAAGTTTTTGTACCAATTATATTCATTTTATTTCCTGTAGCCATTATTAAGGCTTTGCATATTATTATATAATAAATTATATTGTAAACCATAGAAAAGTGTACTGTGCAGCATTATTTATTCTACAAAGAAATTCCACACATATAAAGGCATATATTAACAGGTTATGGGCCCAGGCAGCTTGTCTTCACATACAGGGAGCGCAGTATAGTTTGTGTGTGTAATTTCTGAGAATTCGGTTCTTTGTGCGAGGCTCTAACTTCGAGCAACGACTGTTCTCGCTACAAAGAGACCTTGGAGAAAAAAAAGACAGTGTAATAGACAAAAATCTTTGAAAAGTGCGTGCAGATATACAGTTCGTCCATATAACCTTGTCAAGATGGACAGTGTCAGATCGCAATTGGAAATGCTAAGTGAATCTTCTACGGGAAATGTAAATTACGAGTCGTGGAGATTCAAATTAGATCTCACGCTCAAAAATAAAAAGATTTATGATGTAGCCATTGGAAGTGTGGTTATGCCGGACGGTGGAGAAAATAATGCGGCAGTCGAGGCATGGAAAGCGAAAGATCTAGAAGCTCAGACACTCATTGGTTTGAATTGCAGTAGTGTGATATCGCGAAAAATAGCTAAGTGCACAAGTGCAAAATTGATGCTTGAGAAATTGGAAACATTGTATGGCAGGAAATCTGCAGTTTCAGTCGAAGGGCTGCAGAGGTTATTTTTTGGTTATAAATACAATGATAGGAAATCCGTGATTGAAAACTGCATGCAACTACAAGAATATGCTGAGAATTTGACTGCAGCAGGTGAAGTAGTGAAAGAATCCTGGATCATGCAGCGTATTCTAGGCATATTGCCAGCAAGACTGCATCATTTCCGGACGTCTTGGGATAATGTCACTGGAGCAGATCGAAGCTTAACAACCATGTTTGATCGTCTGAGGCTTGAAGAAGATAGGCTAAATGGTGATGAAGAAAATCAAAATAATAACTCGCAGAATGCACTTATTTCAAAGCAGTCTAATCGTCCAAAAACACAAAACTCAAGCAGCAAGTCACAAGAGTGTTTCAAGTGTGGAAAGAAAGGGCACAAGAAAGTAGATTGTCATGGTAAGCCTTGTGCAAAATACATTGACTACTGTAAGAACACTTATGGCTGCAAGATATGTAAGAAAAAAGGACACTTTGCCAAAGAATGCTCAGAAAAGGATACGAGCAGAGATGCTGTATCAAGTGATAAAAATAACCATGGTGAAGTTAGACATGCTTGTGTTTCTGTGAGCCTACAAGCTCAAAATTTCAATGCCATGACAGATGAATTTAAAAAGTACTGGTATCAAGATTGTGGTGCGTCAGAGCATATGAGCTGTCACAGAGAATGGTTCATTGATTATGTGAAATTGGAAAAGCCATGTATGATCACTATTGGTGATGGAAGAGAAATAGCAGGCATTGGCGTTGGCGACATTTACCTGGAAGCTTACAATGGACAAAATTGGAACAAAATTGTACTGAAGGATGTATTATACTCCAGACATGCCCTTCAATCTCTTCTCAGTGAGCAGCGTACTTGACAAAGGATATTCACAGACAGCTGATGCTGAGATTTCAAATTTTAGAAATTGTGAAGGATTCATCACAGTGAGAGCCTTGAGAGATGGAAAGTTGTTCAAGATGGATTTTCGCCAAGAGTTGCCTGAAAAATGCCTCATCAGTATGTCAATTAGACATTGGCATGAGAAACTCGCACATCAAAATGTGAAACATGTAAAAAATGTTCTGAAAAATAATGGCATCTCTTACAGCGATGACTGGGAAAATTATGTCTGTGAAGGTTGCGTATATGGTAAACAGCATAGTGTCTCACCCTCCAAATACAAAGACTGCCAAGGAAATTTTGGATTTAGTTCATGTGGACTTAGGAGAAATGGATATACGTTCTTTAGGAGGAGCCAAGTATTTTCTTTTATTTAAGGATGATTATTCACATTATAAGACTGTGTATCTTCTAAAATCTAAGGATGAAGCAGTAGGAAAATTGAAATTATTTGTGAAGCTTGTGGAGAATCAATTTGGCAAAATGATTAAAGTACTACGCTCAGATCATGGAACTGAAATCAAGAACTCAAGTGCAAAAGAAATTATGGAAAATTTGGGCATTTTTCATAGCAAATCATCCACGTATACTCCTCAGCAAAATGGCAGAATCGAAAGAGAGATAAGAACTGTCGTAGAGGCCACAAGAACTGTGATTCATGCAAGAGATTTGGACACGTCTTTGTGGGGTGAAGCCATGAACTATGTGGTGTTTACCTTAAATCAAACTGGCACGAGCTCTGTATCAGGCAAGAGCCAGCTGATCTCTGGTTTGGTCGGAAGCTAAATATAAATAAATTTAAAACTTTTGGCTGTGACAGTTATATATTTGTCGAAGAACGCAAGAGAGGTAAGCTGGCAAAGAAATCAATGAAAGGAATATTTGTTGGCTACGATATAGACTCTCCAGGCTTCAGAGTGTATGTTAAGAAATTGATGATGTTATCAGTTCAAGCAATATATATTTGATGATAAAATTGGCGTGGAAAGCTTTGCCGATCTTGAAATGAGTCAGAGTATTATAAAAACCAATGCAGTTGAAAATGAGACGTCAAAACAGCTGAGTGAATCATCTGAAGAAGAAACTTCTGAAGCTGAAGAATCTGAAGAGGAAAGTTTTTTTAGCCTGAAAAATGATGAGGATTCTAGTAGCTCCGATGGTCAAGTACAATCTCCTGTCATCTCATCGACCAGAGTTCTAAGAAATCGAAGAAATCTAAAACCACCAATACGATTTAATGACTATGTGACTGACACTGCTCTTATGATGCCGATACTTCAGTCTGAGGTATACGGTGAGGTAAAAATTTCTGTACCTGAAGCTTTGAAGGATAACAAGTGGAAGGATGCAATGATCGACGAATACAATTCACTGGTAAAAATGAAAACTTGGACCTTAGTTGAGGAGCCGAAAGATACAAAACCCTTGACTTGTCGATGGGTGTTCTGTTTGAAGGAGGATGGCAGATACAAGGCACGCTTGGTTGTTCGTGGTTTTGAACAGACATATGGGCAGAACTATTTTGATGTCTTTAGTCCAGTAGCTCGTCATACGTCTGTTCGCCTGATTCTTAGTATAGCTGCATCTGAGAACATGAAAGTTATGAGTTTCGACGTTACAACTGCATTCCTTCATGGAGATTTGGAGGAGCAGATTTTTATGTGTCAACCTGAAGGCTTCAGTGACAAGTCAAATAAAGTGTGTCTGCTCAAAAAGAGTCTTTACGGTTTGAAGCAGGCGCCGAAGAACTGGAATGGAAGATTTACAAAGTTTCTGAAATCTTTACATTTTGAGCCTGCAGACGATGATCCGTGCGTTTACTATGATGACGGCTGCAACACTATAATTGTTTTACACGTGGATGATGGTCTAATGGTGGGAAGAAATCCAACTGCGATGATTCAAATTTTGAAGAAACTCAATAAAGAATTTAAAATAACGTTCAATTCTGGCAAGGATAAATCACTTACTTATATCGGTATGCAAATCAAGTCTGGGCCTGATGGTATCTCTATAAATCAATCAAGATATGCAGAAAGAATCTTGCAACGCTACAAATTCACAAATTTGAATCCAGCTAATACACCTATGGAACGAGGTATGTGTGTAGATGCAGACAAGTTCGTAAACAATAAGCCATTAGATGAATCATATCCTTATAGAGAGGTTGTTGGTAGCTTGTTATACCTTGCTACGGTCTCTCGTCCTGACATTAGTTTTTGTGTCAACTATTTAAGTCGATTCAACAATAAGCCTATGGTCATTCATTGGAAGATGATCAAACGAGTACTGCAGTATGTAAAAGGAACTCTACACTATGGGATTCACTTTAATGGTAACAGAGAACTTGTTGCATATTGTGATTCTGATTTTGGCGGAGACGAAGTCACTGGAAAATCTACAACTGGTGTCATTGTGCTGAGAGGAGGACCGTTAGTATGGATCACTAAGAAGCAACCTCTTGTAGCAAACTCTACTGCTGAAGCAGAGTATCGAGCCGCAGTTGCTGCCTTGGATGAGATTTCCTGGATTCGTCGTCTCGCTCATGAACTTCAACACCTGGACTTGGATAAACCTACTCCACTTTCCATTGATAATAGGTCAGCAATACACATGCTTGAAAATACTCATGAGGGTAAGGTAACGAAAGGAAAAAAACATATTGAAATTTCAAGGAAGTTTATCCAGCAACATATTGGCACAACAGTAAATTTGAAGTCCATCAGAAGTGAAGATCAATTGGCTGATTTTTTGACAAAGCCTCTTTCCAGGAAATTATTTGAAAATTTAATATTTAAAATAATTAAGGAGGAGTGTTAAGTTTAATTATTTTTGTTTCCTGTAGAGGGCATTGTTTGTTGGTTAGTCGAAAAAAGGGAAAAGAGACGTGCTTCTCTAGCCAGCACTCGTCTGACTGATTTTGGCCAAGCCACGTCATGTTATAAGTTTTTGTACCAATTATATTCATTTTATTTCCTGTAGCCATTATTAAGGCTTTGCATATTATTATATAATAAATTATATTGTAAACCATAGAAAAGTGTACTGTGCAGCATTATTTATTCAACAAAGAAATTCCACACATATAAAGGCATATATTAACACCGATGCAAATGAGAAAAAAGTCGCGCCCTCCAAAAATGCGTTTTTTTAAAGAATTACTCTTATAAGGAGTGTAAAATACGACTGAAGTTCTAGCTCGGGACGTTTTTTTTTCTTATTGGTGGATCAAAATAAGCTTTCGTACCTTCGAAGTGTACTTCATGACGAATCGATTGTCGGTCTCAGAATTTAATTTCACTATAAATTACGCGTTCAGGACTATAACTTGACTGCACGGAGAATCGCAAAAAAACGTCCAAAATTAGTCGTTGTTGAGGTTACACCAATAATAGGAGAGATCTATGATTAACTATAGCAATCAAAACTGATTGTTTAAGTTTTTTTTTGTAAAAGATCTAATCAATTTATGATCATCCGATATAGTTTATTTCATTTATTTGGCTTGAAGTTCGAGCTCAAACCATTGCAGCTATAGATATTAGAAATATTGCATTTTTCGGGGATCGTATTGAAATTGAGATTCCGAATAGCGTGAAAAATTCTGCTGCGGGAGTGACCCAGCCTTTACTCGTGTAACCGTATTTTTCGCGGAAAACCGGAGTTACAGGTTGCGTTGAGTTTGGAACAATATATTGATAAAACGAAAAAGCTTAGATCCGGTACGACGAAGTTATTTATTGCGTGTAAAAACCCGCATAAGTTCGTAACTGTCCCAACGTTGAGTAGATGGATAAAATGTGTTCCTAAAGAAAGCGGTATAGATACCGAAATGTTTTCAAGTCACTCTGTAAAGCACGCATCAATGAGCAAAGATAACGCTAAAGGAGTTTTATGTGTTTTTTATTTTGTTGTAACCACTATATAGCTGTACTATATTATTTAATCATGAAACAAAGATCGTTAGCATAATTGAAAATCAAACTAAATTACCTGTAAGTGTAGTTCAATTGTTATTATACTCGTTCCTTGTTGAATGATAAACGCCCTTCCATGTTGGTTATTAATATAAAAACCACCCAGTATAGTAGTTACAAGACTCTAAAGGATATATGAAGCTGAGGTTCGAGCTCAATGCAGGAACGAGGGTGTTTTGTTTTTTTTCGTTCTGCAATTCGTGACAGTCAGATCGATAAACGCTGACTAAATTATTTAATCATTCAACAAGGATAGAGTATAATAACAATGTAACTTCACATACAGGTAAGTTAGTTTGATTTTCGATTATAATTGTCCATTGTAAAATGGCTAATAATTCGTTTTAATTTGATCTTTATGAAAAATGCAAAAGAAATATTTTTGTAATTGTATTTTTTTTTAATATTTATGAGTTCAGCGTACTTGAATAACAGATGATTTATGAATTATGTGGTATTTTTATCCATGAAAACGTGTAATAGTCGTTAAAAAAATATTTAATAAAAAGACAAAAAACGTGAGTACTTTATGGATTATATTTCAGGTAAAAAAAATCGCGAAGATCATGTAGATTTTGAGGAGCCTGATAAGAAACCCGGCGCTTATAAATGGCGCTACAATGCAATACAAAGCCTGAAATTTTTTTTCACTTATTTTTGGCAACCAAATACATAACCTCAAAATTTTTCAGATTTTTTCATAGAGGACACTGGCATCTGGAGCCAAAAAAGCCTTTTTTGAATTTTTTCAGGTTTTTTAATGGAAGGCGATGGTGTCTAGATCCGAAAAACGCAACTGTCAACAAAAAAGGTTCCTGGAACCCAGCGGTTCCAGTGAAAAATCTTCAAAATACATTTTTTGGATTTCTTATCAAACTTTAATTAATTTTGACCATTCCATTTTTTCGATTGAAGCTTCCTAGCTCAATATAGGGCATTAAATAGATCAACAACCAGTTTATCACCCCTTAATGTCTTCAATGATGTCTTCAAAAATGTCTTCAGAGTTTTGTATCAACAAAGGCGTGACCAACTTGCAGCTCAAAAAGTCGATATTATGATTCAACTAATAATCGTTATCAATTCATAAATACATAAATAAGGTGTTTTTTTCAAAAAGCGACGAATTCAGGTAATTAAATAAATTAGTATTTCTGTATTTTCGTAATGTAGAATAATTTGACTGGATACGGTACTCATAACAAAAAACAAAAACTCTTTAGTTATACAAGAATGCAGTATTTTTATGTCGATTTTACAGTATTTTGATTTTACAAGATTAGAACATCAATATGAATTTTTTCGATACAAAAAAATGATTATTGAACATTCAGGCTAATATTTTTCATAATTTATATAAAAGCAAGTTGAAAATAATATCTTTTTAGCATGAAATTTTATTTATAAAAATACAAAATTTACATAAAGTGAAGACTAGAATATCTAGCCTCGAGAAATAATAGTTATAAAACATAATTTTAAAATAAATTAATCCTTTCATTTGAAATGAATTTTCATAACTTAAGTAATTAACATCATAGTTTAATTATTTTTTCGAAATTTAGTCTCGAACTTAAAGAGTAGTAGAAGAATAATGATGAAACTATGAGGCGCTCGAGGCTCTAACTTATTAAGTCTATAAATTAATTATATATAAAAATTTGGAATGCATAGTAAATCGTATTTTCCAAACGACTTCGTCTAATGTGTAAATTTCTGTGGCTCGCCCTGAAGTGCTTTAAGTTTAAGTGCTTCTTTTTTTTGTTGGTAAATTTTGTCGTATAATGTACGTATGGGTATAGGGTAACGTGCGGCGGCCACCTTTATTTTACATTGACCTGAAGTCACCAATTTCATAGCTTTTTGTAGTTGCTCTGGGGTATATTTTTTATATATCTTTACTTTTTCTGCTACTTTACTATTTTCCTCATTTACTTCACTATTTTCCTTCATCGAGAGGTTGAGTGGTTGATTATCTGAAATGAATTAATTTATGAAGGAATTTTTTAATCGAAAGAAAATTGTAAAAATGTATACAACATTATGATATCAGTTACAACTTACCATTTTCCAATGATCTCTGTCGCTTTTTTCCTTTGCCATTACCCACTTGTGGAATCGGCATAACACCAGCATAAGCTTGCAACAACGGAAATTGTTGGGCAAAGAGTTGCTGAGCGTGTTGCAATCGATACATTTCATTATGTCGTATTGCTACAGTACTCATTTCCGTTGACATCGGAGGCTGTATAAGTGTTTGCGCATTCACTGACTCCTCCATCACTGCCTGCACTGCAGAATTTTGTCTTAATTTATTACCGTTGAGTTGTAGGTACAGTTGGTACCGCCGCAATTGTTCTGCCATACTCGACAATTCGGTCGACATAGGCACGCTCGACGATTCGGGTGATATCGGCGACTGTGTCAGTGATTGAAGATTCACTGACTCCTCCATCACTGCCTGCACTGCAGAATTTTGTCTTATTTCATCACCGTTGAGATGTTGGTACAGTTGGTACCGCCGCAATTGTTCTGCCATACTCGACAATTCGGTCGACATAGGCACGCTCGACGATTCGGGTGATATCGGCGACTGTGTCAGTGTTTGAACATTCACTGACTCCGCCATCACTGCCTGCACTGCAGATTTTGTCTTATTTATTACCGTTGAGTGTAGGTACAGTTGGTACCGCCGCAATTGTTCTGCCATACTCGACAATTCGGTCGACATAGGCACGCTCGACGATTCGGGTGATATCGGCGACTGTGTCAGTGATTGAAGATTCACTGACTCCGCCATCACTGCCTGCACTGCAGAGTTTTGTCTTATTTATACCGTTGAGTGTAGGTACAGTTGGTACCGCCGCAATTGTTCTGCCATACTCGACAATTCGGTCGACATAGGCACGCTCGACGATTCGGGTGATATCGGCGACTGTGTCAGTGATTGAAGATTCACTGACTCCCATCACTGCCTGCACTGCAGATTTTGTCTTTTATCACCGTTGAGATGTTGGTACAGTGGTACCGCCGCAATTGTTCTGCCATACTCGACAATTCGGTCGACATAGGCACGCTCGACGATTCGGGTGATATCGACGGCTGTATCAGTGATTGAAGATTCACTGACTCCTCCATCACTGGCTGTTTAACTTCTTCCGGATTCACTTCCTCGCCATTCGAAGAACTCACATACGAGTTACTTTTTATAAACTTTGGATACAGCATGGTGCACGAAACTTAAAAAAATTTGTAAGGAAAAACCAAGAACTCGATATAGCACGACCGAACGTCTGCACCGACGCCTGAACTGAGACTGATCGTACTATAGTATTCACCTCAGCACAGTAGCAAGTCGCGCCGCACAAGCGAAGGAAGGAGGTGGGGGTTAACTGGGCGAGTCCACGGTGTGCGCAGTAGCCTTTCCATTCCAAGTTATTTTTTCAAGGTTTCCTCATGGAGTTGATGCCAATGGCGCACTGAAATGAAAGGGGTTATAGTGTTAGCTGCAAAATTAAAGATATTCTGCTAACAGGGCAAAATTATTGGGCTATATATTACTGCTATATTTTGCAAAATTATTTTACAAATATGGAAATATTGCACAAATTAAAAGCGAGTGCTGGGACTAGTTTTGTTGGGAAAGCATATTTACATGAGTTGCATACAATTTTTTTGATGCAAGAGCTTGAAAATTTGCAATTTTTAATTGAGATTGCTATAAAATATCTTTTGCCGATTAAGCTAATAACTTTTGCTAGATTTATCTAAAAAGATTTTTTTTCAGCGTACGCTTGCGAATCATGAGAAGCTCGTGACTAATTTAGAGTAACGTGGGTGCATATCTAACGTATTAAATAATAATTAAATATTTCCATTCCATCGCAAGAAAGATATACGAAAAAAAGCAAATAATCTAAGCCAAGTTTTGCAACGCAGACTTACGTACGAAATTTTCCATTTCAAGGTCATGTGTTTCACAACAAATTCAATTACGCTGTAGCATTACGTCATAATTTTAGCAATCACACATTTAGCAACTGATGTGTAGTATAGACATAGGTATTAGATAAAATTTTTGTTATCATTAATATATTTGATCGAAAAGCAGCCAATAGTTCATGTTTCACTTCCCATTCAAATTTATACCATTCGCAAGTCTTTTCTGTATTCTGGAAAATCCCCTCCTCTTCTTCGCAAGCAATGAGTCTTCTACAACGTATTTTGAGGAATAGCTTCTGATGTTTTTCAAAAAATGAATATTAAAATTGGGTCAAGCAAGAGTCACTTGGCTTTCACCAAGAGCGAAACTGAAAGCTAGCTTATGTGGCTCAAAGAATCAAATAACGTTCATCATTAGAGCCCGGTCTTGGATGTGCTTATCTCAGTTTCAGTAAGTTTCTTTTTTTACTTTCGCTTTGAGAAGCAAATATGGATCGGACAGCTGCAGCCGAAATTGAACACCGATGTCTAACGAAATTTAGTACATTTAAAATGTTATAGCACTTTCAGGCATAATTTTAAATGGAGTAAACTTCATTGAACTATAAATCATACACAGACATATTTAATTGAAGAATATATTTTTGTATTTTCAGTCCAAAATAACGAAAAATGAGCTAGCTACCGCAAATTTTCACCTGCATTAAAAAAAAATCCGGTGGAAAGTGTGACTCACAATGTTGTACTCTACTAAACGACTTTTTATTATACACATTCTTTGAATAGATAATATATGAGGTAAAGACGTCAAGATAATTTAACTTATGCATTTTTTAAATTCGCTTGTTAGCAACATCTAAAATGATTTTTCACTTTCCTTTTTCAAAAAAAGTCGTTTTTTTTACTTTAAAATTACGTTAAAACTCGAAAGTGGCACATATAGCACTTTTATCTTACATTACTCATTATTATTAACTTCAAACTATATTTATTGTTGCTAAATCATAAATCATCCCTATGACTAGTTGACTTTCGAAATGAAACAGATCAGTCGAATGAATAAGGCCACGATTAAAGTTGCGAATAAATGGCTGCTCCGAGAAAATTTCCCCTCTTCGCTTATTCTCTATTTTTCGCACAGCTTTGACTACTGATTTGCAGGCTTCCATCCTCTCCCTCTCCCCGCGCTACAAAATGGTGATGCGATTAATCTTTCACATTTTCAATTATCGTTTTAGTTTTAGCAAAATTTTATGAGTGTTAGCTACTGTTATTTGCGGAATTTTTTATATAATCAACGTTTCTTACAAATGCTCAAAATCAAATCATATTCTCAATTATTTTTTCGACTAATTTATTTATCTTAATAGACTAGGAAACATTAACAAAAAATGTTGGCTTTTCTTTTTTGAAATTCGTCTCAAGCACATCTGCTACATTGTAGATTGTCTAAATTTGCTCTGAAATTGAACACTTAAATAAATTCTGCCTACTTACTTGTTTGAGTTGAATTTTGGATTATAATGCATGTGCGGACGTGCATTTAAAAAAAAAGAAGTAAAAGTTTTACTTAGAAGTATTACAAGTAAAATATAGTATTTTAAAGAGATTTGCATGTTAATTCACTGCTTATTCTCCTATTTCACTTCTGCCGCTATGGAACGAAAAAAGGAGGTCAAACAGAACGAATACGTACCAGAACACCCTTACGGAATTGGAGCCAGCTGCGAACACGTGACATTTATTCAGCAAGAGAATTCACCAACAGTTATTTATCTAAAAATAAACACGAATGCTGAATTTTTTCAAGTTCACGGCCAAATAACATAATATGACTTGCACGATCCATTTTGATAAAGTCACAAGGGGCCTTTTCAATGTAGTTCTACTTATCTAATTCAACTAGTTCGGTGCAGCTTAAGACTGGGACAATATTCCAATTGTGTATTTAAATAGATTTTTGACTGTTACTTTTTAACGGTACCATTAGTTTTGTGAAATAATTGATTTTACCAAAGCAAATGAACTTTAAAATTTACGCAATTTTTTGCTTACAATATCTTTTTCGATTTTGTCAATAGCTATCTGAATCGAAAGATAATATAGTTATGAAGGTCTGTGGAAAATTTCAAATGACAGACTATTCGTTTAAAAGTGATGTACAAGATATATCGTGTATGTGCAAACTAAAAAATTCGTTCCAAATTAAAAACTATTACATGAGTTATCTTTGAAAAAAGCATGCAGTTATATTACTTTTTCCTGCAAAACAATTTCACTAGTCATTTGCAATGATCTCATTCAACCAGAATTATTAAAATACGCTTCGAATTTGAAATTAACATGAGCAACTTTACAGATGTGTCTGTTTGCTCGTTTTGCAAGTGAAAGTGATGTGAAATGAAATCTACACTACGCACAACTACCAAAAATTTTTCAAGCTTATTATGGCAGAGATGCGATAATGTATACATGTCTAGCAAATGAGGTGTTCAAAGTCATGGTCGATAATATCACCTGATATATCTTCCATGAAAACATGCCAATCTTATCTTTGCCTGAACTATTTTGCTTTCAAAAATATTTACGACAGTCGTGCATACTGTGAAATTCGTTAGACATCACTTTCTTTTGGAGTAAATAGGGGAGCACCAACGTATGTGGATCTGCTGATGCCAAGCATATATCTGCAACTTAAAATATTCCGTTTGCTCTATTTTTAGAAAGTGAAAGTCGTACTTGGAGGCATCATATACTCTAGTTTAATATTTCTCCTCGCTAACCCAGAGGCGAAAAACCGAGAAGTTCCTCGTGAAATTTCAAATTTGCCGTCGTAATTCAAATCATACGTGACTATTTTCTTCGCTAGTTTTTTTCTATCTAAGGCAGAAGAAATTTTAGCGTATTTTATGTTGAACTTATTAATGATCTACTGTGAGTTTATTCTATTTAATGGAAACATATAACAGTTAAATAACAAGGTACTGCTTTCAACCCCATAATAATTTAAATAAAATATTATGCTTACATCTACAATACTCGTAGACCCTTGTTCTTTTGGAGATTTTCTATTATTAAGAATATTTTAAACCCGAACTTTTAACATTAACAAACGAATCCTTCGAATGAATAACTGCACGACATGGCGTCTAATATTATTCCCATGATGAACCTGAGAGCTTTGATGAACTAACACTTTAACTTAATGATTATAAAGAATTCAAATATAAACTTGTTGATATAATTATTAATACAGCCGTTTATTAAATGATGAAAAAAAAACACTTTTGTGCTAAACACGAGACATCGCTGATCACGCCTCACCTCACACTGTGGAGGGAGATTGAAAGTTCGCAAATCGGAAGGCAGACCTGCGTAAAAATAGAGGGGAAACGTTAAGAAAATTCAACGCAGAACATGACGGAGCGCAAAGCAATATTACGTCGGTGTCCTTCATTTCGCAACTCGAGTAGCTGTACAGAATTTAGCAATTATGAGATACTTCGGCTAAAGCTAATTTAAATTATTTTAAGATCAGAAAGGAAAAGTGACTAAACATCGAGTAGTTATATGGTTTATTAATGATATCACACCTCATTACATAACGACGCCCCTTACGAAAAGTAGGAAGATTCAAATGTCATACGAAAGGTAGGAAGATTTTGATTTTTGACGAAAAGTAGGAAGTTTTGATATTTTTTGTCAAAATCAGTACGTTTCAATTTTTGGACGAAAAGTAGGAAGTTTTAGATTTCTGAACGAAAGTTAGGAAGTTTCAGATTTCTGATTGAAAGTTAGGACGTTTCAAATGTCTGGAGGAAAACTAGGATGTTTCGAGGTTTTAAAAAAATGCCTGAAGTTTTATCATAAAAAAATTTTATTGCGATAAAATATTAGTATAAAAATTATGATGTTCGCCAGGAATCAACGTTTCTGTATTGAGATCCTCAATTTTTTTATTAGATAATCTTATCTTTCCATTGTAAGCACGAGAGACCTCTGTACTATTATTTTTTTAATTATTTTACCCTTTCTTAAAACATTGATTTCTTCTCTCTTTCCTTCAAAATTATACTTGATATTAATCAATTCTCTTTGGGAATCAAATATTATTTCACGCACTTACGAGATTTTGACAGTATTCCAATTGAAATTTTTGAAAAATTTTTCCTAAGATTTCGAGGAATAAACCAATAATTTCAATTGGAATAATATAACAATTTTACATCTAATTTTTCACATCTTATAAATCTAAATTTAATTGGGACAGAGACCCGCCTACGACAATAAAATAGAATTATCTACAAAAAAATTGTGGATATCAATGAAATGTGCTTAAATGTTAATTCTGAATGAGCACCATACTTTTTTTATAACATTTTATTTCAATAAGAAATTGTTTCATAAATTTTCTTACGTTTATTTAACGAACACCTCAACTATCCTAATTTTTCTAGAGACGATGATAGCAAACCCTTTAAATATAAAATTTTTCACAAGACATTTGCATACAAGTTCAGCTTAAAAATTCATAATACATTAACAAATTATTTAATACGTAATAAATGTGAGATTTATCAAAAAACATCGAGTTGACAGAATAATGATGCTGCGTCATCAGAGCAAACTCTTCGAATGTAAAATATGTCACAAGTACTTATGCAAGCAATATATTTATCTCAATACATCCATAATCGAAGTTCATTTTTCGAAAGCATTTGGAGTAAAGAAACATTAGTTTGTGCATAAACGAAGTTCAATATGAATCAATAATGAGTAATGATAATTTAATAACAAGTAACGAGGGCTTTATGCATAGTTACTTTTATGATAAATATTACTTACCTCGTTAAAAAGTAAAACTTTCTACTTTTCGTCATAAAAAAGTAAGATTCCTTAGTTTACATCAAAAAAACTATAACTTCCTACTTTTCTTCAGACATCGCGTGAAATTTCCTAGTTTTCGTCATAAATTTGAAACTTCCTTACTTTCGTAAGACATTTGAATCTTCCTACTTTTCTTAAGGGGCCTCGAATAAGACCAAAGAGATTCGAGGATTATAAAGATGTGTATAAGTAACAACTCATATTTATATCACTTTTTATTAAAGAACGAGCAAAAAGATGAGCTATTAGAGGATTCATGAAGGAAGGACTGTCGAAACAAAATATTTATAATCGCGATTATGTTGAATTATTTTAATCTGTGTACATTTAATTGAGCTTAATTTGAAACTTAATTTGATTTGTTGCATGCGGAAATATACAAAGCGATCGAATTCTGGGAGTAAATGTCAACTTTCATTCATACATTAATCTTTCTTTCTATTAGCGATTTTATATTTATATTTAAGTTTTAGCTTCATTTTCAGTAAAAATATTGCAAATTTTTTCGGAATTTTTGCAGTGAGAAAAAAATATGTGGAGTTTATCTCTATAAAGTTTGACTCGATTGTTTTTGAGGAAAATTTCTACGAAAATGTAAATAAATTTCGAATATACGATTAAAACGTCAACGTTGAGCTGAAGAGTATTTTACCGATGACATTCAAATTATAGCACAATATTTATTAAAATTTTATAGAATTATAAAGAGCATTAGAAGAACCCAAGCAAAAATTTTTATACGGGATATGTATGATTTATACATAATCTCTATACATAATCTCTACATGCTTATTTGTTAAATTTTTTAATGCTCTTTCATTCCTCATTATGACATTTTCTTAATGTTCGTGAAATAAAAATTAAACAGAAATTTAAAATTTATAATTAATTTTTTTATTTATTTGATTAATACACTACTCAACAAAATTATCGCAACACAAAATTTCAACGAAATTTTGTCAATTTTCAAATGCTTTTATCTTGGTCCATATTCATCGTATCGAGATGAACCTATTTTGATTTCTTGAAAATTTTGTCCTCTTTAAATCCATATACATTATGTATGAGTTTGAGTATATACAGAGTTACCGGTTGTTTTTGACATTTATCAACACAAAAGTTGTTTCAGTTCGTTCTTACGCTGTAAAAATCAGTTGATGATGAAACGAAGTTCAGACGACCCCGCGAAAAGATATCAACATACCATAGTTTGAAAATATACACTTTGGACAGCGGACAAGTTGCGCACGCGCATGTACAGCGCATGCTAATATTGGGTCTCAAAATCTAACATTTTCTATGGACATTATTTAAACTGCTATAATGACCGCGAAATAATTTTCATCACTGCTGGGACATGGAAATATCAAATATACTACTATTTAAGTGTACATATCCATGCTTATAATGCCACGCAGATGCAAAAATTCAGTTTTAGGGTATAATGTTAGACTGATTTTTAAAATTCGACGCGTGACGACAAGACATTTTCGACTGTTTTTAAGCTGCAGCCGGCGTAATATGTTTTTTTAATGTCCAATAGTGTATGTAAAAGTTAGAAATAATTGATATCTAACTATTCCGCATATTCCAGTAGCGTCGATTCACGATTTTCAACTGCGTACAGGGTGGGACATCAAAAACAAGCTTTTCGTGACATTCACCCACATACAGTGCGCAGTAATTTATACATCGGTTCAAAATTCTTAACTAATTTTATTTTTCAAATTTATTGTAGAAAAATATAACTAATCAAACTAATATCGACGTATTAATTAAATAGATATACTAACGAGGAGACCATCCCACCTCCGGGTCTTGGATTTGCTCCAAAATTTTTTGGGGTCTCCTGGTATCCAATACTGAAGCTCCCTGTGCTTAGTTTGATCTCATGGGCCTTGAGGCCCATTTCCTAAAGGATTTTCCACATTATAAAAAAATCTTTGTTATTTTCTATATCGATATAGAATTACTTAAACGAAAAAATGCAACGATCAAAAGTTTTAAAATTTTTCAAAGAATCTGCTTGAATTTTTTCAGAATTTTTGGGACCATCTGTCACTTAATTCATGAGGCTCAAATTTTACGCTTTTTTATATTTTAGGACTTCTTTAAGAACGTCCGCTTCGAGACGATTGCTTAAAAAAAAATTCATACAGTAATCCTTACTCAAAAGTATTAATTATTATTGTATTCTTTTTATTGATAATTTTGAAGAACGAGCTACAAAATGAACCATTTATATTTAGATCAAAAGTTCATTAACCCATGCCTGAAGTTACGAAATTTTTCGTTCACAATCGACGCTATTTTTTCCGATGTTTTGGACCTTGAAAACTTTGCTCATGCCTAGATTTATGTAAAACTTTATTCCCTTTTAGAATTTGTGCTCAAATTGAAGATTTGATGCGCTATTAAAAAGTTATAGTTGTTTACACAAAGAAATCGTAATAATTTGTGCGAAAACTATGAGAATTTTTTTCGAATTATTGCGGTGAAAAACTCAAGATATAAATATAATCAGAGGTGATTATGGAAGCAGAAATACCTTAAAGAATTTTAAAAAATTTTTCAAACCACTTTTTTTAACAAAATGGCAACTATAAAGAAAACTGTTCATGCATATCATCGTGCAAGAAAATGCATGTACTGGTGAGAATGTATCATTTTTTACTCGAAAACTATTGAGTTTAGAGAAAAAGTTTCTAATACAAAAAATTTTTAGATTTGATCACGGAACATTCTGAAATATTTTCAGAATTTTTTGAGATGATTTTGGGAAATTAGTCTTGACAAATTTTCCGGAAATTGGAAAATCGTGCTCCAATAATTCTGAAAAAATTTGAGATTGTTTCTCAACCAATTCTAAGACTTTTTTTGTTCTATAAACCATTTTTCATAAATTCAATGGTTTTCGAGATAAAAATTGAGATTGGTTTTTTTTTAAAACATTTCACTTCATGGCTGCTATTTTGTTGAAAAAAGTAGTTGGAAAATCTGTAAAAATTCCCTAAGGTACTTCTACACCCATTATTACCTCTGATCATATTTATATTTTGAGTTTTATACTGCAATACTTCGGAAACATTTCTTAAAGTTGATTTTTCGCAAAAATTTTTATGTTTGTTTTTTTTTAAACAACCATAACTTTTTGACGAAGCATCAAATATTAAATTTGAGCCCGGATTCTGAAAGGGCTTGAAATTTTACATAAAATTAAGTATGCGCAAAGTCTTTTTGAGTCTCAAAATATGAAAAAAAATCGCGTCGATCACGAACAAAAAATTTCGTTATTCTGGACGTGAATGGGTTATTTA
Source organism: Trichogramma dendrolimi (assembly GCA_034770305.1). Classification (NCBI taxonomy): domain Eukaryota; kingdom Metazoa; phylum Arthropoda; class Insecta; order Hymenoptera; family Trichogrammatidae; genus Trichogramma; species Trichogramma dendrolimi. Next base: position 150,460 of record JAPMIB010000173.1, on the reverse strand, counting down.
TAGGTCGTCATGTGACACTAGTGCCCAACCGGAGGTGACCCTCGTGCCTGGTTTGAGTACCTTCTTTATTTTGTTAATAACTTTTTTAATATCAATCGTAAAAGAATTTAAAAAAAAGGAAATTAAAGTTCAAGCTTCCAGCTTTCTAGCGATATAAATTTTAAACGCAAAAAATGTTTTTTATCGCTTTGCTACTCAGTTGAAATATTGGTGATATTGGATTTTTCAGTCCAAAATTTTCAACAATTTTTTTTTTTTTTTGGAAAAAATGGATTCTGAAAAAATTTATTTCATAATTTTAAGTTGAAAATTTCAATTTTTATGGGGGGTTGTTACCAGCCATGTTCCAATTACCCGCCTCTCCCCTACGTGCGTGCAAGTCCGCAGCTGTGTTATGTATATCCATAACAATCGTATCAATTCCAAAATTTATACAGCACATCTTCATGTCGTTAGAAAGGTATTATAAAAATTTGGATGCAATCGCTTGAACGGTTATTGAGATATCGTGTTTACAAGGCTGTTCTGTTTTAACAATAGTAGGACTTCGCTTCGCTCAGCTGAATTATTATAATTATGATAACTAAATTCAGATTTTTCCAAATCTGCTGTCAAGGTTAAAAAATTATTTATATAAAAATCGACTTAGCGTAGTCTGGCTTTTGGTCGAGACTTAAGATGTCTACAAGTTATTAAGAAACAGTCTTAATTGATCTAGTTTTTGAAATAAACAATTCTTGAATAATGGAACATTTTTCACGTCATCTAAGATTTTTGATGTTTGATCACCAGATGCTATTGCAACCACTCGAATCTGATAAGGTATAAACTCATGAAATTCTTTGGACATATTTATAATTCAAAATAAGAATTCAACTCTTCGACATTAATTTTTAGACCAACTCAGTCTGTCTATGATTCACCAGACAATTTCACTGCAAACAAGACTAGCGATTGTCCCAACAGGCAGGAGGTCTTTGATATGTTTGGACTAGCCAATCTGAAAAAACCATGAGTCGATTTGTCAGGGACGGAGTCAGCGTCCTCAGGATATTTAAATATTTCCGGGGTTTGGAATACCAATTTTTGGAACCTGCACAAAACTACGTTCCGTGGCAGGACTTTTAACAATGAGACTACTAGTAGGTGTATACTCTGTCATTCTTTAAATCCGTTGATGATATTAAGCGAATAAGAAGTACCTCACAACGAGACCATTTTTACGCCATTGTTATTGATCATAAAGCGAAGTTTTGCTGAAGGTTGATGGTCATACCGTGCGTCTTCGAGCATTTTTCTGCTGACCTTGGCATGGATAAAATATCCTCGACGAAAATTTTAAGTTTTTAAATGAAAAATTAAGTCTTCGACAATTTTTGAAAGTGGCAAGATGCTGCTTTGAGTCAAAATATGAGTAACTTGTAAGGCTTTGATCAAATGAATAGCATTAGACTACTCTTCAAGCATGATAGCCAGTATTCTGGCTCATTTTCAAGTCAATAGGCTCTAAAAATTCACTGAATTTTATAAAGTTCACGGGTATCCTGTGAGAATTACTATAATTCAAAATATCGAAAATCTAAGGGCTAGGTTTCCCTGCTGCAGGGTTGCCTTACTTCATATTCCCTATTTTTAAAGCTCAAAATCTAGTGCTCATAAACTCATTACTTCTGCGGGTACACTACTCCTGGTGTATAATACAGCTGAGTTGTTGTGAAGGAATCTTATTTTAAAGTGGAAGCGTTAATGAATAAAATATATGCGTGTCACCAGGTTAGTGCCTGAGCGATACTTAAATAATAAAAATATTAAATATAAATTATTGGCAGGATATAAATCTTGCGCAACATATGCAATGATTGCGTGAAATAAGAGCGATACTTATTGTCAGTGTGGAGCCTGATCAAAGCTTTGATATTTACCTACATTCTTGAATATTTAAGATCTTTTCATCTAATGGATGTTTCTAAATAAACTTTTAATATATTAAAAACACACAACTTTGGCCTTTGAGTAAAGGGTGTTAAAACTGAAACTGGATGCTTCGTACCTGGACGAGTTGTCTTTAAAAGCTCTGTTATGACTAGCGTTATTTTTGTCTCCGATATAACAATATTATTGACATTTATTTTTGCCAAAAATTGACCTCTTTGCGCCGAAGCTACACGGAAAAACTTTTGACCATGTTTTACGCTCAAATGCTGACAACGAATCACACACGAGTTCTGCTGAGCTCGTTTCGTCACCAGCACAGAGCGTGAATCGCGCTCGAGATCTGCTGATATTCTATCATACAATAGTGCTTAGACAGATTTCGACTTAACTCGAAAGTGAATAGCATTCGAGTTTTTCTCAGTGTATTCCGCAACTCAGTCACAATTACTGAATATATTTAACAAAAAATGAATAAATATTGAATATAAGAAATATATATGGGGTGGTGACTCTCGCAACATCCGTCCACAATGCAATACTTGGTCAATTTTACGATGAATTAAATGTTATAGTCGAGTGAATTACTATGTAATGAGTGTCACTTTCGTTTTACAAAGTGTTTTTTAAAATAAATCAATGCAAATACAAAACACGATATATTCAGGAGGCAATAGCGAAAATGAAAAAAAACTTTAGATCGAAGTGAAATTTTAACCAATGATGATTTATGAAATTACGAGATTTTTGGGAAAAAAATTTGGGGTTTCCATGCAAACTTGCGGGAAATAATAAGATTCAAAATTTTGGCCATTCAACATTAGATCTTATGGGAAGAGGCAGTTTTTAGTGTACTGTGAGCTTAAGTCACTTTACAAGTTAATTAAATTAATAGGCTAATTTTTTTCTATCAAAAAATATTTTTATAAAGATTTTAAATACCATGTGTAATAGCTGGACGGCCCTCGCGTGCAAAACGTGCATACGCGCGAACGTACGCGCGGCCACATACACGGGCACGGTAGTACCAGCACTCATAGAGCAGCGCATGTTAGTGTGCGACCGCACATGTATACCGCGGCACACGCTTGTGTGTGTACGCGCACGAGTAGAGCAGCGCATGTTGGTGTGCGACCGCACATGTACACCGCGGCACACGCTTGTGTGTGTGCGCGCACGGACAGAGCGGCGCGCACTTGTGTGCGTGCTTTCACGTACAGAGCGGAGCGCACTTGTGTGCATGCTCACACGTATAAAGCGACTCACGCTTGTATGCAGCATGACTTGTACTTGCGACCGCATAAGCAGCATGACTCGTGCTTGCGACCACATAAACATCAAAATCGCGCTACAAGAGCAATAAAGTAGGCAAACTAACGATCGACCCGGGCAATAAGTAACACCCGAATGACGGCGAAGGTCGAATCCCGAGTTACGCCGATGCTCGGGCAAGCAAACGAGGTAATTAGAAAAACGACCCGAGCTTCCGCAAGAACAGGAGCACGTCTGTTGTTTATGAGCTCCAAGTCTACACAAAATCGACCGGATGCGAAATACCCAAATCTCGAACTCAGGAGGACGGACATAACTCAACAGCGGTATCCGCCCGAACAAAGGGGGTGCCGCAAAGAAAGTCATATATACCGGACCGAAAGGTAGTCTCGAGGCAGATACTCTCTTACCGTTGAGCAGACCGAAGCTCTGGTCGGGCAGATACTCTCTTACCGTCGAGCGGACCGGAGCTCTAGTCGGACAGTTACCGAACTCGTACGAGGGCGAAGCTACGCACGATCGCACAACATTCTAACTATCGTGCAACAGCCTGCCAGCCGAGCAGCCGAACAGCCTCACAGCCAACGAGCCTGCCACCCGCGCAGCCGAACAGCCTGCCAGCCGAGCAGCCGAACAGCCTCACAGCCAACGAGCCTGCCAGCCGAGCAGCCGAGCAGCCGAACAGCCGAGCAGCAACGATCAACTGCGCCACCGCCACTCCTTTAACCACCCGAACCACGCGTCACTCTATAACCGTAAGCCATAAATTTAATTAGCCGATAAGTTACGTCGATGTTCTTGTATGAATATTTATAGCAGTAAAAATATAGAACAGTCCTGTGTGAAACCAATGCCTTTGTGTTATTCATTTCCTCCACCTCACCCACTGAGAGATACAACGCGCATAGAGTCGAATCATTAACTTCAGTCAGCAGACATACTATTGTTATTAATAAATAGATGGTCAAATAAGCCATCACACATGCATAGATCATTGTAAGCAGATGCCTAAATTAACGACCAAAGAAAGATTTTTGTTTAAGTTATTGAAACTCGACACATTCATCTTTCAAATTCAAGATTCAGGATTACTTCGCTCGCATCAGAACCGGAGAGCATTTCGTACTCAGGTCTGAGCATGAATTGTGATCGACTTCGAGTGCGGATACCTTTCCAGATTGAGTTGAGGTAATATCCTACTCAGCGTCAGTCATAATTTGCACTCGACAGAACTCGAGGGCGTTTTCCGCTCGAGACTGAGCATGAATTGTGCTCGACTCAGAGCGTAAATGTATCTCTATGTATTCGAGCAAGACACATGATCAAAAGTTTTTCCGTGTAGAGCTAATAAACTTACCAATTTCATTAATAATTTTTTCAAATTTAGTTTTTCTGAACTTTTAAGCGGGAGGGGCTCGAAAAACCGAAACGGTTTTAACCTACTGCATCTTTTAACGAAAAAAAAAATATAGGCTCATTATTTCTATAATCCTAATGTTGAAAGTCGAAATTATGATGCAATAATTAAAATTAAACGAAAGGCGATTTCACGATTCAGTCATTATGATTATAACGAGCGGTAAAAATGATCAAAAACCTATTTTATTTGACACTAGCGAAAACCTCGAATGAAAAATAGAATTACTGATAGCAAAAGTTAAAATATCCTAATTCCGTACGACCGAAAGGCTTTAATCGACGACCTCATTTAAATTACGATGTAACACCACAGATGGCTCTGTACAATGAAGATTGGAAAATAAGCTGAAATATGTGGGAACGCTGTGATATAAAGCTGCGGCTTACGGTATTTAAAAATTGACATTAATTCGGTATTAAAAAATGACAGAATTTCATATTATTTTATGAAACATGAAATGAAATAATTTTGAACAAAATATCGTTTTTGTGTCAATCCAACCTGAATTAACATTTTGCTCGCGCCGAGCTAAATGAGAATGTTACATTAGACTACGAAATGCACAAATTACTGTATTTGCATCTATGTAGCGCAGAGAGCTCTGAGATTTTTAAGTTACGTGCCCTTTTTTGATGGACCAAAAGAAAAGACACCAAGAAAAATGCCGCTTGGAATGACTGTCATTTTTCGAGCGCTATTCGTGTAATTTGAATAATAGGAAATAACATCAATTGATTCTACAAAAGTGGCCCATGCGAGCTGGAATGCAATTGAAAAATACTTTATAATAAAAACTGATTAATTTAACATTTCATTTTCCAATCATAACAAGACCGAGGCATTTTAAATTTGTTCAATATTCAAAATTGAGACATGCGCGACGTGAAAAAGCTATAACGTAATTATTTGTGTATTTACTTCCTAGGTACAAAGCATATCATTATCAATCTCAGCGTGAGCTCACCTGGCTTATCAGTATTCACGTTTTTTGCTCAATATCAAATCGAAAAAACTACTTCCGTGGCAAATCTATAATATTATCCTGTTTTGATTTTTTACGCGTTGGAATTTCGATAGAGAGCAACGAACTATACGATTCCCTGCGTAGTGCAGAATCGACTCGGTGAAACGTGTGGAATCGGTACGGCAGCTAGTACGCGATGCTCGAGTTCGCCGATGATCCGCGCATGTATCTCAGAACCGCGCAAGAATCGAAAAACAAAACATTTAATTGCATGATCACGCTTCAACTAGCACGCAGGGCTTGATAAATCTCTTATTTGATCCATTTGGCCGGTAAACGGCTGCATGAAGTACGACAAGGCCGTGTTGAAGAGATTGATGAAGAGAAACTCGATGAACGCTCGAGCCCTCAAATAGTACCGGCGCAACGTCGCGATTTCCTGGTCTGTGTAATCCGCGACGAAGTCGCTCGCGACCTGGCTCAGCAGCTGACCTATCTCCCGTTTGCCGAGCCACAGCGAAAAGCATAAATGTGCGTGAACGCCGCGTTCTCCGTCAGATTCAGGACGACGCGCTCGAAGTCGCCGAGCGACAGCACGAGGTCGAGGTAATCGAGGCCCATCGCCACCGAGAAGTAGGCGCGATTCAGGTAAAAACGGGTGAAACTGAATTTGCCTGGGTAGAGGCCGCCCAGGAGCAACTCGTTCCACTCGAAGACTCGGCTGCAGTAGCGCCGCTTCTCCTGCTTTTCCGCTAATTGATATGAAAAAATTGTTTATAGTTCATTAGAGAGAGAGACGCGAAACCGATCCGAATTTGGCCGCGCGAGAGAACGAGCACTGAGGAAGCGACCCAATCATCGATGTGTTAGAGCTAATGAAGCAACAGCTCTTTGCATTGTCGATTAAAGAGGACGATACATTTTTAATAAAATTATTAATTAGACATTTTTTTTAGTTTGCGGATTGCTTTTTTACTTTATTACATAATAATGACAAGAATACAGATCCAAAGAGTATTTTCTCTCCATACAATTGCAGTAACAACATAAACAAGAGGTAAGTTTACATTAATTACATGACATTGTTTACATTACTTATTCTAAATCAAACAAACATTTTATATTGAAGATGATCTATATAAGAAAAAAAACATGAGTATTTCAATATACACTGTTATAAAAAAATTAAATTGGGTATATAATTGAAACCCCAGATAAAAGTTTTGGTCTCTGCCGAACATGTTTGTTGTATATAAAATACAAATAAAAATAAAGATGTTTCACATCAATATAGGAAATAAGATTATTTAAAATTAACAATAAAACAAATGTTTCATAATATTACCATATATGCATAAAAAAGTTTAATCCCGTACAGGCATGGGATTTTTCATCATTACATTAATTATTTAAAAAGAAAAATGGTGTAAATTACTAAAAAGAAATGGAAACATGAATATTTTTCGTCGGAATCATTGATAAATTCGGAGAAAACCTGTGCTTTCTCCTCGACAAGCTGGGCATCTTGTATCCGTCGCAAGAACTCTTTCCGTGCAGTATAGGCAGCAAATGAAGTGGCCACACGGCAAGAAGCAGTGTGTTCTGTTTTCGGTTACAATAACGCATGGGGGTCTGAAACAATTTATTTTTATGTTGAAATGGTTGTTGCGTTATTAAAATGAAAATTTAATGATTATAATATTATATGTTTATTAAAATGTTTTTAAGAGGAGTCTTACGATGTCGATCATGATTAATAGATCAAGACAACGACGCGACTCTACTCTTGGAAGTTTGCGAGCGAACACTCAATCCGCACAGCTGCAAAAATAATGATAAAAATCGTAAACTGAATGGGACTCCAAGTTACGTACGCGTATTACTACGCATTACAATTGAGTCTCTGCTGATTCACCAGACAGGACGATATTTCATCACAATAATCGCACTGTTACGAATGAAGTTACGGCAACGCGTATAATTATAAAAATTTATGATAATATAAGAATCATATATAAAAGGTTTACCACAGTAAATCGTAAACTTTTTGTACTTTACCATTACTCTGGCGAGGTCCTACTGGTGGTGGTGGAAGCGGCATTGGCAGTACATTTTCAGGATCAGCAGCAGCTGCAGCACGATTACGCATTAGCTCCTGGCCTTGAGCAACAACATTTGGAGGGGCTAGTCGTTGTCTTCGGGCTACCCCACTACAACGTATTCTTGGGTGACGATCATTACCTTTTGAATATGAAAACCAATGAAGTAATATTTCGACTGCAAAGGGAGAAATTGAATACTTTACCACGATTCAAAAGAATAGCCTAGCCGCAGCGTTATTTGCTCCTCGGTTACCCCAGGAAACCCCAAAGATCTCCATCTTCTGATCAAATGTTGTACAGAACTAAATGGAAGAAGGCTAGCAGCTTCAGGGTGGAGTAGAGCATACGTATCGTACACTTGACGTGGCGGTCGATAATCATGCATAGCAGCAGTTTTTAAAATGTCCTTGAAACGAGCAATAGCAACTGTCTCTTCACGACTCTGGTGACAGACATCAGAATGCGGTTGAATGATGATCAAATTGTCAAGATCACGACGATAAATTTTCGCCGTTCCATAACACCCTAGATCTGCGTTGCGACATCGTAAGTAGCTAAAGCAGACGAATAAAAACAAAGAATAAAATCACTCTTAATTAAAATAGCTCGTTATTAAATAGCTTCTTCATATTTTAAACTAGTACATCATAATGCAACCAGTACGAAAAAAAAGCGATCCGTTTCTCATATTTTTACGTGATACTTTTTTTCGCATCAGATATTAAATCCGGATTAAAAAAAAATTAGAAATAAGAACAAAATACTATTATAATTACGGCTACTACTGGAATATAAAGCGCGCTGCTCTTGTACGCGACAAGAATCTTACTCAATCTCACGTGCCATACTAAATCACGATCATTTTTCGGAGCGTATTTCCTCGCTGCCTACAATGATGTCTGCGGCTGAGTCGATTTCTCGAACTCTGATCACAAAATCTAAAACCAGTCGTGCAGGGAACGAGCGATCTGCCGCCGAATTGCAATCAAGACAACGAGAGACCAAATGCGGTAGGATTACTGCTGAGCCACGGCACCGATCCGAATTTTTTCTCAATATTTAACTTCAAGAAGACATTTCGTCGCCGGAGACACAGTAATACTAATACAAATAAAGGACAACGACTGCGCGTTTGATTAATTATAATTTTTTTTTTACACTTTATAATACATAACCGGTTGATGATTAACAAATTCTCACTAACACTCGATCGCGCGTCTGAAATTTTATTTTGACCGAAAAATGCACAAGTTTTAAATCGACATCGCATTGAAATATCGATATAATTCATTCCATCGAGAATAAAAATTCAACGAAGAAGTAAAAAGAGAATCGCTACTCTTGGGGTGTGCTACGGTTTCTAATGAAGATACCACTATTATAGATGCTCCGAATTAATTCTCAAAACATATCAAATCGTGCAACAGAATTATATTTGTTTTTGCGAAAGTTAAAAGACTGTCCCGCAGAAGTGAGAACAATAGCGTGCGATTGGTAGGCACGAGCATCCCCGAAAAACGAAATCTCAGAACTGTGTACGCGGCTGGTGTGTGCTACAAGAGATTCTACCAACATTTCACGTGCCAACGTGTATATTCAACTCACGGTTTTTTTTCAGCGCTCCTTTTCTTGAGGCCTGCCATTTTAATGTCGATAAATTTCTCGAGCACACACAGCAAGATACGAACCCTGTCGTGCAGGGAACGAGCGATCTGCCTCCGAATTGCGATCGTGACAACGAGAGACCAAATGTGTTTGAATTGCAACTGAGCCGCGGCACCGATCCGAATTTTTTCTTTATAGTAAACTTCGATAAGACATTTTTTCGCCGGAGGCCAAAAAATATAAATACGAATAAAGGACAACGACTGCGCGTTTTAATAATCCTGTATTTTTTTTACACTCAATAACATCACCGGTTGACGATTAACAAATTCTCACTAACACTCGATCGCGCGTCTGATATATTATTTCGACTCAAAAACGCATTATTATTAGGTGTCGAAAAACGCTTGAAAGTATCGATATAATTAATTCCATCGAGAATGTAAATTTAATCAAGAAATAAAAAAAGAATCGGAATTCTTGGTGTGTGCTATGGCTTTCAATGAAGATACAGCATTATAGATGCTCCGAGTTAATTCTCAAAATATATTAAGTCGTGCAACAAAAATTTATTTGTTATTGCGAAAGATATTGGACTGTCGCGTAGAAGTGAGAACAATGGCGTGCGATAGGTAGGCACGAGCAACTCGAGAAACGAAATCTCGGAACTGTGTGCAAGGCTGGTGTGTGCTACAAGAGATTCTACCAAAATTTCACGTGCCAACGTGTATATTAAACTCACGGGTTTTTTTCAGCGCTCATTTTCTTGAGGCCTGCCATTTTAATGTCGATAAATTTCTCGAGCATACACAGCAAGATACGAACCCTGTCGTACAGGGAACGAGCGATCTGCCGCCGAATTGCGATCGTGACAACGAGAGACCAAATGTGGTTGAATTGCAACTGAGCCGCGGCACCGATCCGAATTTTTTCTTCATAGTAAACTTCAAGAAGACATTTCGTCGTCGGAGACAAAAAAATACTAATGCAAATAAAGGACAACGACTGTACGTTTGAATAATTATAATTTTTTTTTTACACTGTATAATACATCACCGGTTGATGATCAACGAATTTTCACTCACACTCGATCGCGCGTCTGATATATTATTTCGACTCAAAAACGCATAATTATTGGTGCCGAAAAACGCTTGAAAATATCGATATAATTAATTCCATCGAGAATATAAATTTAACGAAGAAATAAAATAGAATTGCTACTCTTAGGGTGTGCAATGGCTTCTAATGAAGATACGATCATTATAGAAGCTCCGAATTTATTCTCGAAATATATTAAATCGTTCAACAAAATTATATTTGTTATTGCGAAAGTTAGTGGACTGTCGCGCAGAAGTGAGAACAATGGCGCGCGATTGGCAGGCAAGAGCAACTCGAGAAACAAATTCTCGGAACTGTGTGCGCGGCTGGTGTATGCTACAAGAGATTCTACCAAAATTTCACGTGCCAACGTGTATATTAAACTCACGGTTTTTTTTCGGCGCTCATTTTCTTGAGGCCTGCCATTTTAATGACGATAAATTTCCCGAGCACACACAGCAAGATACGAACCCTGTCGTGCAGGGAACGAGCGATCTGCCTCCGAATTGCGATCGTGACAACGAGAGACCAAATGTGGTTGAATTGCAACTGAGCCGCGGCACCGATCCGAATTTTATCTTTATAGTTAACTTCCATAAGACATTTCGTCGCCAGAGACACAGAAATACTAATGTAAATAAAGGACAACGACTGCACGTTTGATTAATTATAATTTTTTTTTTACACTTTATAATACATCACCGGTTGATGATGAACAAATTCTCACCAACACTCGATCGCGCGTCTGAAATTTTATTTTGACCGAAAAATGCACAAGTTTTCGTTCGACATCGCATTGAAATATCGAAATAACTAATTCCATCGAGAATATAAATTTAACGAAGAAGTAAAAAGAGAATCGCTACTCTTGGGGTGCTATGGCTTCTAATGAAGATACGATCATCATAGATGCTCCGAATTAATTCTCAAAATATATTAAATCGTGCAACAAAATTATATTTGTTATTGCGAAAGTTAGTGGACCGTCGCGCAGAAGTGAGAACAATGGCGCGCGATTGGCAGGCAAGAGCAACTCGAGAAACAAATTCTCGGAACTGCGTGCGCGGCTGGTGTATGCTACAAGAGAATCTACCAAAATTTCACGTGCCAACGTGTATATTAAACTCTCGGTTTTTTTTCAGCGCTCATTTTCTTGAGGCCTGCCATTTTAATGTCGATAAATTTCTCGAGCACACACAGCAAGATACGAACCCTGTCGTGCAGGGAACGAGCGATCTGCCTCCGAATTGCGATCGTGACAACGAGAGACCAAATGTTTTGAATTGCAACTGAGCCGCGGCACCGATCCGAATTTTTTCTTTATAGTAAACTTCGATAAGACATTTTTCCTCGGAGGCCAAAAAATATAAATACGAATAAAGGACAACGACTGCGCGTTTGATTAATTATAATTTTGTTTTTACACTTTAGAATACATCACCGGTTGACGATTAACAAATTCTCACTAGCACTCGATCGCGCGTCTGATATTTTATTTAACCCAAAAACGCATAGTTATTATATGTCCATAAACGCTTGAAAATATCGATATAATCATATTAAGCAAACAAAGAAATTAAACAAAACTTACAAATATTCAAGTGTAACTCGGCGTGTATCGAAAATCCGTCCCTCGTGAACTCTATTAAAAAGGCTGAGAGCCATTTCAAATATTTCAATAGAACTGATTCGTTACTGCTGATGTTGGCTGCTCGATCGCAATGATGTAAGTGTTTGATGGCCAACGGTGACTAGTTGGGGTCAATTTTTGCACATAGGGCGCGCTGCCTTGCACTCGGAATTTTTATCGAAATTTTAGCGCCACTATAAGAAAATACGGATGATATAAAAACATCAAAAATTGGTTATCGAATGTGATGAACTGTCTTGAATAAATTTAATACACATTGGTATACGTATGCATAATTTCGTATCAACACTGGCGATATATGTATAGTTTATATATTTGTACGCGACGCTTATGTGAATAAAGAATGCGTTTTGGCGGTGATGAGGCTATTTACGCCACACTAACAACAGAGGTCGTGCTGGCAAGTGAGCAGACGAAGACGGCAGACGCAGAGTATTCGCGAGCCAAAATCGAAAGAAACAAGTCACAGCCTGACCCCTCAAATTTACTGTGTTAGTTGGGCCAGCAGCGTTCGGCAGTCATGCTGTAGCATGCGGCAGTTCACGGCATGTAACTTTGTCTCTCCCTCTTTTTCTCTCAGTTCTCTGGTCGCTTGCCAGTTTGCCTTCATTGTTCGTGGTGCGTGAGTTACTTCATCAACGCCAACACGCGATCTTTATTCACATAAGACCATAAATACAGCGTCGCGTACACATATGTAAATTATACATATATCGTCGGTATTGATAAGAGTTTGAGCATACGTATACCACTGTGTATTCAATTTATTTAAGACTGTTTCATCATTTCTGATTGCCAATTTTCCATTTTTCTATCTCGTTGGTATTTTTGTATAGCGGCGCAAAAAATTTCGATAAAAATATTTGAAGTGCGAGGCAGAGCGCCCTGTGTGCGAAAATTGCACACAGCTAGTCCTCGCTGGTCATCGTTCACTTCCATCATTGCGAGCGAGCAGTCAACATCGGCCGTTACAAATAAGTTTTTTTGCACTATTCAATATGGCTTTAGAACTTATTCATCGAGTCCACAATGGCCGTATTTTCAACATCAACCGTAGAACACCTGTAAAGTAGTAAGTCTCTTTTTTTATTTATTGGTTATATTAATAATATCGATAACATTGTTGATTATTAGGACGCGTTTTCCATCTAGAAACTTGTGAATTTTCCTATTAAAATATAACATCAGACGACAATCATCCAGTATTTGGATTCCGTTATTCGTCAACTGATGTAGAGTTCTATTGTTTGTTTAAAAAAATGAAAACAAGAACCGCGCTTAAAATGTCCCTTACATACGAGGGTATTCCTTTGTCTTCCGTGACGAATTTTCATTATTAGCAAATTTTACATTCCTCACATATTCCCCAAAAAAGTAACTATGCACGTGTTTTACTAATTAGATTTTCGAATTTAGTGTGAATTTTCCGAGGAATCGAGTCAAAAAAGACAAAAAATTTGTTGACCTCGCTAGTTCATTTTTAGACATGATCGCGCGCGAAATTTAGCTGGAAGTTCATGGTGCCACAGCAGCACGCATCAATTCCGAAAATTGGTCGAGGCTGCTCATCGCTACTGATCGCTGACCATTGTCGTTTGTTCCATTACGGTCCCTAGCAAGCAATTAACTTACGCGATAACTGAAACATTATTTTACGCGATCTACTATATTCTTTTTTTCAACTATAACTTGTGCATTTTTCGGTCAAAATAAAATATCAGACGCGTGATCGAGTGTTAGTAAAAATTTGTTAATCGTCAACCGGTGATGTATTATTCAGTGTAAAAATAATTACAATTATTAAAACGCGCAGTCGTTGTCCTTTATTCGCATTAATATTTTTGGCCTCCGGCGACGAAATGTCTTATCGAAGTTTACTATAAAGAAAAAATTCGGATCGGTTCCGCGGCTCAGTTGCAATTCAAACACATTTGGTCTCTCGTTGTCACGATCGCAATTCGGAGGCAGATCGCTCTTTCCCTGCACGACAGGGTTCGTATCTTGCTGTGTGTGCTCGAGAAATTTATCGACATTAAAATGGCAGGCCTCAAGAAAATGAGCCCTGAAAAAAAACCGTGAGTTTAATATACACGTTGGCACGTGAAATTTTGGTAGATTCTCTTGTAGCATACACCAGCCGCGCACGCAGTTCCGAGCAATCGTTTCTCGAGTTGCTCGTGACTACCTATCGCACGCCATTGTTCTCACTTCTGCGCGACGGTCCACTAACTTTCGCAATAACAAACATAATTTTGTTGCACGACTTAATATATTTTGAGAATTAACTCGGAGCATCTATAATGCTGTATCTTCATTGAAAGCTATAGCACACACCAAGAGTACCGATTCTTTTTTTATTTCGTGATTAAATTGACATTCTCGATGGAATTATATATCGAATATTTTAAGCGTTTTTCGACACCTAATAATAATGCGTTTTTGAGTCGAAATAATATATCACGCGCGATCGAGTGTTAGTGAGAATTTGTTAATCGTCAACCGGTGATGTATTATTTAGTGTAAAAAAAGAATTACAATTATTAAAAGGTGCAGTCGATGTCCTTTATTCGCATTAGTATTTATTGTCTCCAGCGACGAAATGTCTTATTGAAGTAGCACACAGTTCCGAAAATTTATTTACGCAAGTTGCTCGTGCCTACCAATCGCACGTCATTGTTATCACTTCTACGCGACGGTCCATTAACTTTCGCAGTATCAAATAAATTTTTGTTGCACGATTGAATATGTTTTTGAGAATTAATTCGGAGCATCTATATTGGTCGTATCTTTATTAGAAGCCGTATCACACTCCAAGAGTAGCGATTCTCTTTTTACTTCTTCGTTAAATTTATATTCTCGATGGAATTAGTTATTTCGATATTTCAATGCGATGTCGAACGAAAACTTGTGCATTTTTCGGTCAAAATAAAATTTCAGACGCACGATCGAGTGTTGGTGAGAATTTGTTCATCATCAACCGGTGATGTATTATAAAGTGTAAAAAAAAAATTATAATTAATCAAACGTGCAGTCGTTGTCCTTTATTGACATTAGTATTTCTGTGTCTCTGGCGACGAAATGTCTTATGGAAGTTAACTATAAAGATAAAATTCGGATCGGTGCCGCGGCTCAGTTGCAATTCAACCACATTTGGTCTCTCGTTGTCACGATCGCAATTCGGCGGCAGATCGCTCGTTCCCTGTACGACAGGGTTCGTATCTTGCTGTGTATGCTCGAGAAATTTATCGACATTAAAATGGCAGGCCTCAAGAAAATGAGCCCTGAAAAAAACCGTGAGTTTAATATACACGTTGGCACGTGAAATTTTGGTAGAATCTCTTGTAGCATATACACCAGCCGCGCACGCAGTTCCGAGAAATCGTTTCTCGGGGATGCTCGTGCCTACCAATCGCACGTCATCGTTGTCACTTCTGCGCAACGGTCCACTAACTTTCGCAATAACAAATATAATTTTGTTGCACGATTTAATATATTTCGAGAATAAATTCGGAGCTTCTATAATGATCGTATCTTCATTAGAAGCCATTGCACACCCCAAGAGTAGCGATTCTCTTTTTACTTTTTCGTTGAATTTAGATTCTCGATGGAATTAATTATATCGATATTTTCAAGCGTTTTTCGGCACCAAATAATTATGCGTTTTTTAGTCAAAATGGAATATCAGACGCGCGATCGAGTGTGAGTGAAAATTTGTTGATCGTCAACCGGTGATGTATTATTGAGTGTAAAAAAAAAACGGGATTATTAAAACGCGCAGTCGTTGTCCTTTCGCATTAATATTTTTTGGCCTCCGGCGACGAAATGTCTTATCGAAGTTTACTATAAAGAAAAATTCGGATCGGTTCCGCGGCTCAGTTGCAATTCAAACACATTTGGTCTCTCGTTGTCACGATCGCAATTCGGAGGCAGATCGCTCTTTCCCTGCACGACAGGGTTCGTATCTTGCTGTGTGTGCTCGAGAAATTTATCGACATTAAAATGGCAGGCCTCATGAAAATGAGCCCTGAAAAAAAACCGTGAGTTTAATACCCGTTGGCACGTGAAATTTTGGTAGATTCTCTTTAGCATACACCAGCCGCGCACGCAGTTCCGAGAAATCGTTTCTCGGGGATGCTCGTGCCTACCAATCGCACGTCATCGTTGTCACTTCTGCGCGACGGTCCATTAACTTTCGCAGTATCAAATAAATTTTTGTTGCACGATTGAATATGCTTTTGAGAATTAATTCAGAGCATCTATATTGGTCGTATCTTTATTAGAAGCCGTATCACACCCCAAGAGTAGCGATTCTCTTTTTACTTCTTCGTTGAATTTAGATTCTCGATGGAATTAATTATATCGATATTTTCAAGCGTTTTTCGGCACCAAATAATTATGCGTTTTTTAGTCAAAATGGAATATCAGACGCGCGATCGAGTGTGAGTGAAAATTTGTTGATCGTCAACCGGTGATGTATTATTGAGTGTAAAAAAAAAACAGGATTATTAAAACGCGCAGTCGTTGTCCTTTATTCGTATTAATATTTTTTGGCCTCCGCGAAAAAATGTCTTATCGAAGTTTACGATAAAGAAAAAATTCGGATCGGTGCCGCGGCTCAGTTGCAATTCAACCACATTTGGTCTCTCGTTGTCACGATCGCAATTCGGAGGCAGATCGCTCGTTCCCTGCACGACAGGGTTCGTATCTTGCTGTGTGTGCTCGGGAAATTTATCGTCATTAAAATGGCAGGCCTCAAGAAAATGAGCGCCGAAAAAAAACCGTGAGTTTAATATACACGTTGGCACGTGAAATTTTGGTAGAATCTCTTGTAGCAATACACCAGCCGCGCACACAGTTCCGAGAATTTGTTTCTCGAGTTGCTCTTGCCTGCCAATCGCGCGCCATTGTTCTCACTTCTGCGCGACAGTCCACTAACTTTCGCAATAACAAATATAATTTTGTTGAACGATTTAATATATTTCGAGAATAAATTCGGAGCTTCTATAATGATCGTATCTTCATTAGAAGCCATTGCACACCCTAAGAGTAGCAATTCTATTTTTATTTCTTCGTTAAATTTATATTCTCGATGGAATTAATTATATCGATATTTTCAAGCGTTTTTCGGCACCAAAAATTATGCGTTTTTGAGTCGAAATAATATATCAGACGCGCGATCGAGTGTGAGTGAAAATTCGTTGATCATCAACCGGTGATGTATTATACAGTGTAAAAAAAAAATTATAATTATTCAAACGTACAGTCGTTGTCCTTTATCTTGCATTAGTATTTTTTTGTCTCCGACGACGAAATGTCTTCTTGAAGTTTACTGAAGAAAAAATTCGGCGATCCGAATAAACACGTATACACGTATACGTAATATACACGTTGGCACGTGAAATTTTGGTAGATTCTCTTGTAGCATACACCAGCCGCGCACACAGTTCCGAGAAATCGTTTCTCGGGATGCTCGTGCCTACCAATCGCACGTCATCGTTGTCACTTCTGCGCAACGGTCCACTAACTTCGCAATAACAAATATAATTTTGTTGCACGATTTTATATTTCGAGAATAAATTCGGAGCTTCTATAATGATCGTATCTTCATTAGAAGCCATTGCACACCCCAAGAGTAGCGATTCTCTTTTTACTTTTTCGTTGAATTTAGATTCTCGATGGAATTAATTATATCGATATTTTCAAGCGTTTTTCGGCACCAAATAATTATGCGTTTTTTAGTCAAAATGGAATATCAGACGCGCGATCGAGTGTGAGTGAAAATTTGTTGATCGTCAACCGGTGATGTATTATTGAGTGTAAAAAAAAAACGGGATTATTAAAACGCGCAGTCGTTGTCCTTTATTCGCATTAATATTTTTTGGCCTCCGGCGACGAAATGTCTTATCGAAGTTTACTATAAAGAAAAAATTCGGATCGGTTCCGCGGCTCAGTTGCAATTCAAACACATTTGGTCTCTCGTTGTCACGATCGCAATTCGGAGGCAGATCGCTCTTTCCCTGCACGACAGGGTTCGTATCTTGCTGTGTGTGCTCGAGAAATTTATCGACATTAAAATGGCAGGCCTCATGAAAATGAGCCCTGAAAAAAAACCGTGAGTTTAATATACCCGTTGGCACGTGAAATTTTGGTAGATTCTCTTGTAGCATACACCAGCCGCGCACGCAGTTCCGAGAAATCGTTTCTCGGGGATGCTCGTGCCTACCAATCGCACGTCATCGTTGTCACTTCTGCGCGACGGTCCATTAACTTTCGCAGTATCAAATAAATTTTTGTTGCACGATTGAATATGCTTTTGAGAATTAATTCAGAGCATCTATATTGGTCGTATCTTTATTAGAAGCCGTATCACACCCCAAGAGTAGCGATTCTCTTTTTACTTCTTCGTTGAATTTAGATTCTCGATGGAATTAATTATATCGATATTTTCAAGCGTTTTTCGGCACCAAATAATTATGCGTTTTTTAGTCAAAATGGAATATCAGACGCGCGATCGAGTGTGAGTGAAAATTTGTTGATCGTCAACCGGTGATGTATTATTGAGTGTAAAAAAAAAACAGGATTATTAAAACGCGCAGTCGTTGTCCTTTATTCGTATTAATATTTTTGGCCTCCGGCGAAAAAATGTCTTATCGAAGTTTACGATAAAGAAAAAATTCGGATCGGTGCCGCGGCTCAGTTGCAATTCAACCACATTTGGTCTCTCGTTGTCACGATCGCAATTCGGAGGCAGATCGCTCGTTCCCTGCACGACAGGGTTCGTATCTTGCTGTGTGCTCGGGAAATTTATCGTCATTAAAATGGCAGGCCTCAAGAAAATGAGCGCCGAAAAAAAACCGTGAGTTTAATATACACGTTGGCACGTGAAATTTTGGTAGAATCTCTTGTAGCATATACACCAGCCGCGCACACAGTTCCGAGAATTTGTTTCTCGAGTTGCTCTTGCCTGCCAATCGCGCGCCATTGTTCTCACTTCTGCGCGACAGTCCACTAACTTTCGCAATAACAAATATAATTTTGTTGAACGATTTAATATATTTCGAGAATAAATTCGGAGCTTCTATAATGATCGTATCTTCATTAGAAGCCATTGCACACCCTAAGAGTAGCAATTCTATTTTTATTTCTTCGTTAAATTTATATTCTCGATGGAATTAATTATATCGATATTTTCAAGCGTTTTTCGGCACCAAATAATTATGCGTTTTTGAGTCGAAATAAATATCAGACGCGCGATCGAGTGTGAGTGAAAATTCGTTGATCATCAACCGGTGATGTATTATACAGTGTAAAAAAAAAATTATAATTATTCAAACGTACAGTCGTTGTCCTTTATTTGCATTAGTATTTTTTGTCTCCGACGACGAAATGTCTTCTTGAAGTTTACTATGAAGAAAAAATTCGGCGATCCGAATAAACACGTATACACGTATACGTAATATACACGTTGGCACGTGAAATTTTGGTAGATTCTCTTGTAGCATACACCAGCCGCGCACACAGTTCCGAGAAATCGTTTCTCGGGGATGCTCGTGCCTACCAATCGCACGTCATCGTTGTCACTTCTGCGCAACGGTCCACTAACTTTCGCAATAACAAATATAATTTTGTTGCACGATTTAATATATTTCGAGAATAAATTCGGAGCTTCTATAATGATCGTATCTTCATTAGAAGCCATTGCACACCCCAAGAGTAGCGATTCTCTTTTTACTTTTTCGTTGAATTTAGATTCTCGATGGAATTAATTAATCGATATTTTCAAGCGTTTTTCGGCACCAAATAATTATGCGTTTTTTAGTCAAAATGGAATATCAGACGCGCGATCGAGTGTGAGTGAAAATTTGTTGATCGTCAACCGGTGATGTATATATTGAGTGTAAAAAAAAACGGGATTATTAAAACGCGCAGTCGTTGTCCTTTATTCGCATTAATATTTTTTGGCCTCCGGCGACGAAATGTCTTATCGAAGTTTACTATAAAGAAAAAATTCGGATCGGTTCCGCGGCTCAGTTGCAATTCAAACACATTTGGTCTCTCGTTGTCACGATCGCAATTCGGAGGCAGATCGCTCTTTCCCTGCACGACAGGGTTCGTATCTTGCTGTGTGTGCTCGAGAAATTTATCGACATTAAAATGGCAGGCCTCAAGAAAATGAGCCCTGAAAAAAAACCGTGAGTTTAATATACACGTTGGCACGTGAAATTTTGGTAGAATCTCTTGTAGCATATACACCAGCCGCGCACGCAGTTCCGAGAAATCGTTTCTCGGGGATGCTCGTGCCTACCAATCGCACGTCATCGTTGTCACTTCTGCGCAACGGTCCACTAACTTTCGCAATAACAAATATAATTTTGTTGCACGATTTAATATATACGAGAATAAATTCGGAGCTTCTATAATGATCGTATCTTCATTAGAAGCCATTGCACACCCCAAGAGTAGCGATTCTCTTTTTACTTTTTCGTTGAATTTATATTCTCGCTGGAATTTATCAAATCGATATTTTCAAGCGTTTTTCGACACCTAATAATAATGCGTTTTTGAGTCGAAATAATATATCAGACGCGCGATCGAGTGTTAGTGAGAATTTGTTAATCGTCAACCGGTGATGTATTATTTAGTGTAAAAAAAGAATTACAATTTAAAAGGTGCAGTCGATGTCCTTTATTCGCATTAGTATTTTATTGTCTCCAGCGACGAAATGTCTTATTGAAGTAGCACACAGTTCCGAAAATTTATTTACGCAAGTTGCTCGTGCCTACCAATCGCACGTCATTGTTATCACTTCTACGCGACGGTCCATTAACTTTCGCAGTATCAAATAAATTTTTGTTGCACGATTGAATATGTTTTTGAGAATTAATTCGGAGCATCTATATTGGTCGTATCTTTATTAGAAGCCGTATCACACTCCAAGAGTAGCGATTCTCTTTTTACTTCTTCGTTAAATTTATATTCTCGATGGAATTAGTTATTTCGATATTTCAATGCGATGTCGAACGAAAACTTGTGCATTTTTCGGTCAAAATAAAATTTCAGACGCACGATCGAGTGTTGGTGAGAATTTGTTCATCATCAACCGGTGATGTATTATAAAGTGTAAAAAAAAAATTAAATTATTCAAACGTACAGTCGTTGTCCTTTATTTGCATTAGTATTTTTTTGTCTCCGACGACGAAATGTCTTCTTGAAGTTTACTATGAAGAAAAAATTCGGATCGGTGCCGCGGCTCAGTTGCAATTCAACCACATTTGGTCTCTCGTTGTCACGATCGCAATTCGGCGGCAGATCGCTCGTTCCCTGTACGACAGGGTTCGTATCTTGCTGTGTATGCTCGAGAAATTTATCGACATTAAAATGGCAGACCTCAAGAAATGAGCGCTGAAAAAAACCCGTGAGTTTAATATACACGTTGGCACGTGAAATTTTGGTAGAATCTCTTGTAGCACACACCAGCCTTGCACACAGTTCCGAGATTTCGTTTCTCGAGTTGCTCGTGCCTACCTATCGCACGCCATTGTTCTCACTTCTGCGGGACAGTCTTTTAACTTTCGCAAAAACAAATATAATTTTGTTGCACGATTTGATATGTTTTGAGAATTAATTCGGAGCATCTATAATAGTGGTATCTTCATTAGAAACCGTAGCACACCCCAAGAGTAGCGATTCTCTTTTTACTTCTTCGTTGAATTTTTATCTCGATGGAATGAATTATATCGATATTTCAATGCGATGTCGATTTAAAACTTGTGCATTTTTCGGTCAAAACAAAATTTCAGACGCGCGATCGAATGTTAGTGAGAATTTGTTAATCATCAACCGGTGATGTATTATAAAGTGTAAAAAAAAAATTATAATTAATCAAACGCGCAGTCGTTGTCCTTTATTTGTATTAGTATTACTGTGTCCCCGGCGACGAAATGTCTTATTGAAGTTAAATATAAAGAAAAAATTTGGATCGGTGCCGTGGCTCAGCAGTAATCCTACCGCATTTGGTCTCTC
The DNA here is from genome assembly GCA_034770305.1 of Trichogramma dendrolimi. NCBI lineage: Eukaryota > Metazoa > Arthropoda > Insecta > Hymenoptera > Trichogrammatidae > Trichogramma > Trichogramma dendrolimi. Next base: position 128,393 of record JAPMIB010000173.1, on the reverse strand, counting down.
GTTGTCTTGATTGCAATTCGGCAGCAGATCGCTCGTTCCCTGCACGACTGGTTTTAGATTTTGTGATCAGAGTTCGAGAAATCGACTCAGCCGCCGACATCATTGTAGGCAGCGAGGAAATACGCTCCGAAAAATGATCTCGATATAGTATGGCACGTGAGATTTAGTAAGATTTTTGTCGCGTACAAGAGCAGCGCGCTTTATATTTCAGTAGTAGCTGTAATTACAATAGTATTTAGTTCTTATTTCTAAAAATTTTTTCAAATTTGGATTTAATATTCGATGCGAAAAAAGTATCACGTAAAAATATGAGAAACGGATCACTTCTTTTTTTGTACTGGTCGCGTTATGATGTATACTAGTTTAAAATATGAACAAGCTATTTAATTACGAGCGCTTTTATTCATTGTTTTTATTCTTCTGCTTTAGCTACTTACGATGCCGCAACGAAGATCAAGGGTGTTATGGAACGGCGAAACTATATCGACGCGATCTTGATAATTTGATTATCCTACAACCGCATTCTGCTAGCTGTCGCCCGAGTCAAGAGACAGTTGAAATCGCTCGTTTCAAGGACATTTTAAAAAATGCTGCTATGCGTGATCACCGAGAGCCACGACAAGTATACGATACGTATGCTCTACTGTATCCAGAAGCTGCCAGTTTTGTACCATTCAACTCCGTAGCAAAGTCGATCAGAAGATGGAGATCTTTGGGGTTTCCAGCCAGCCCAACTTCGCTTCACCAAATGCTCTTGCAATTGGAAGACCCTGGCAACGACGGTCTCTTTGCGCATCGCAGCGGAACGATTTCGCGAAGAGTGCTCAGAGATGCAGACGGTTGCATTCATTCGGTTTTCTATGATCAAGAACTGATCACCCACATAGAAGGAGGAGTTGGAACATTGCTCATTGACTTCACTTACAAGACGTGTATAGAAATCCCGGGCGAAAATATGCAACTGGGCACGGTGATGGCCGTGTACCACAATCACGCTTTGCCTATAATCTGGTTCCTTCTATCGAGGAAGACGACAAACGCATATAGAATGATGGCTACATTTATTAGAGAACTGTTAGCCAATTCTAATATTGTTTCCATCGTTACCGATTTTGAATTGGCCCTGAAAAACGCTCTGCGAGAAACATTCGACAGAGTTCATCTAACTGGCTGCTTCTTTCATTTTGTAAGAGTGAGTATCGTGTTATTTATATTTTTTATTATAATCATTTTCTGCTTACTAAACAGTTTTTTTTCTTTTCAGTGTCTCCATGGCAAGATATACAGATTGAATTTATCTGACTTCGTTAGAGAAAATGAAGAGGCAAATCGATTTATCAGAAAATGTGCAGCTCTGGCTTTTTTACCCGAGACTGTAATAATCGATACATTCAATAATCTGGTAGAAGAAGCAAGCCATGCAGTTACTAATGTATTAGCTGACTTCATCTCTTATATGAGAACCTTCTGGTTCAATCGAGTGAGGCCAGCTAATTTTTCTGTTTTTGGAGTTTCAACCCGAACGAACAATGCCATAGAAAGCTACCATAGTGTATTGCTTCATAGATTAGGCGTACACCCACCATTTTGGAGATGGCTTTGCAAGCTCAAAGAATTACTCCAACGGGAATGGGTCGCTTTAGATTCAATCGAAAACGGTCTTGCCGTTAGGGGACAATTGAAAAACAAAACAGAATTTAAGAATAACGTACTCACTAGAGGTATGTTATAAAAATTAATTTTTCCTAATTTTATGTATTTTCGAAAATTAATCGCCTTTTTTTCCTTCTAGCCTGGAGAATGTACTCGTTGGGACACATAAACTCGATGCAGGTTTTAACAATAGGGTCGAACCTGGTTGGGAAATATTACAACAACCGTTTCAGAAATATTCGTCCAATGGACGTCGAAGCCGTCGCAGAATTGGAACAGGGGTTTAATTTAGAATTGTCAATGAATAATGGTGTCGATTCCGACTTCAATTTTCGACTAGGGGAGGCTTTGCAAGTGAATGAACAATTTCATTTTCATCGCAATCTACTCAGAGATGGTGACAATATAATACAAATTCCACAGCAGCTCCGAAATCAACCTGCAGTGCAGGCCAATGTATATCGCATTCGTAACGATGGTATTTATTGCTTTTGCTAGTTATAAATCTTTATTTATTAATTATGTTATTATATTTAACAGGTATTAATCGTCGCAGAAGACGACGTAGGAACCCAAGACAACAACGTCAACGACGACGTGCTGATGACGCTGCTTTGGTTGATGCAAATGAACTACAACAACCACCACCTCAAAATGTTGTTGCTCAAGGCGCTGAACCAGTGAATGATCGTGCTGGAGCTGCTGCCGCTGCTGTAAATTTATTGATGATGTTGCGACCACCACCACCACCACCCTCCTGGAAATTTTGTTGCTCCAGAGCCTCAACGAGTAGCTGCTGTTAATGCTGCAAATGTATTGCTGATGCCAAGACCACCGCCACCACAGGATAACTTCGTTGCCCCAGAGCCTCCACGAGTAGCTGCTGTTGATCCTGCGAATATAATGCTGATGCCGAGACCACCGCCACGACAAGAAATGTCTTTGCACCAGAGCCTCCACGAGTAGCTGCTGTTGATCCTGCAAATATAATGCTGATGCCGAGACCACCGCCACGACAAGAAAATGTTGTTGCGCCAGAGCCTCCACGAGTAGCTGCTGTTAATCCTGCAAATATATTGCTGATGCCGAGACCAGCGCCACGACAGGAAAATGTCGTTGCGCCAGAGCATCCACGAATAGCTGCTGCTGATCCTGAAAATGTACTGCCAATGCCGCTTCCACCACCACCACCAGTAGGACCTCGTCAGAGTAATGGTAAAGTACAAAAAGTTTACGATTTACTGTGGTAAACCTTTTTATATATGATTCTTATATTAATCATCAAAATTTTTATAATTATACGCGTTGCCGTAACTTCATTCGTAACAGCAGTGCGATTATTGTGATGAAATATCGTCCTGTCTGGTGAATCAGCAGAGACTCAATTGTAATGCGTAGTAATACGCGTACGTAACTTGGAGTCCCATTCAGTTTACGATTTTTATCATTATTTTTGCAGCTGTGCGGATTGAGTGTTCGCTCGCAAACTTCCAAGAGTAGAGTCGCGTCGTTGTCTTGATCTATTAATTCATGATCGACATCGTAAGACTCCTCTTAAAAACATTTTAATATAACATATAATATTATAATCATTAAATTTTCATTTTAATAACGCAACAACCATTTCAACATAAAAATAAATCTGTTTCAGACCCCCCATGCGTTATTTGTATGACCGAAAACAGAACACACTGCTTCTTGCCGTGTGGCCACTTCATTTGCTGCCTATACTGCACGGAAAGAGTTCTTGCAACGGATACAAGATGCCCAGCTTGTCGAGGAGAAAGCACAGGTTTTCTCCGAATTTATCAATGATTCCGACGAAAAATATTCATGTTTCCATTTTCTTTTTAGTAATTTACACCATTTTTCTTTTATAATAATTAATGTAATGATGAAAAATCCCATGCCTGTACGGGATTAAACTTTTTTATGCATATATGGTAATATTATGAAACATTTGTTTTATTGTTAATTTTAAATAATCTTATTTCCTATATTGATGTGAAACATCTTTATTTTATTTATTTTAATACAACAAACATGTTCGGCAGAGACCAAAACTTTTATCTGGGGTTTCAATTATATACCCAATTTAATTTTTTTATAACAGTGTATATTGAAATACTCATGTTTTTTTTCTTATAATAGATCATCTTCAATATAAAATGTTTGTTTGATTTAGAATAAGTAATGTAAACAATGTCATGTAATTAATGTAAACTTACCTCTTGTTTATGTTGTTACTGCAATTGTATGGAGAGAAAATACTCTTTGGATCTGTATTCTTGTCATTATTATGTAATAAAGTAAAAAAGCAATCCGCAAACTAAAAAAAATGTCTAATTAATAATTTTATTAAAAATGTATCGTCCTCTTTAATCGACAATGCAAAGAGCTGTTGCTTCATTAGCTCTAACACATCGATGATTGGGTCGCTTCCTCAGTGCTCGTTCTCTCGCGCGGCCAAATTCGGATCGGTTTCGCGTCTCTCTCTCTAATGAACTATAAACAATTTTTTCATATCAATTAGCGGAAAAGCAGGAGAAGCGGCGCTACTGCAGCCGAGTCTTCGAGTGGAACGAGTTGCTCCTGGGCGGCCTCTACCCAGGCAAATTCAGTTTCACCCGTTTTTACCTGAATCGCGCCTACTTCTCGGTGGCGATGGGCCTCGATTACCTCGACCTCGTGCTGTCGCTCGGCGACTTCGAGCGCGTCGTCCTGAATCTGACGGAGAACGCGGCGTTCACGCACATTTATGCTTTTCGCTGTGGCTCGGCAAACGGGAGATAGGTCAGCTGCTGAGCCAGGTCGCGAGCGACTTCGTCGCGGATTACACAGACCAGGAAATCGCGACGTTGCGCCGGTACTATTTGAGGGCTCGAGCGTTCATCGAGTTTCTCTTCATCAATCTCTTCAACACGGCCTTGTCGTACTTCATGCAGCCGTTTACCGGCCAAATGGATCAAATAAGAGATTTATCAAGCCCTGCGTGCTAGTTGAAGCGTGATCATGCAATTAAATGTTTTGTTTTTCGATTCTTGCGCGGTTCTGAGATACATGCGCGGATCATCGGCGAACTCGAGCATCGCGTACTAGCTGCCGTACCGATTCCACACGTTTCACCGAGTCGATTCTGCACTACGCAGGGAATCGTATAGTTCGTTGCTCTCTATCGAAATTCCAACGCGTAAAAATATCAAAACAGGATAATATTATAGATTTGCCACGGAAGTAGTTTTTTCGATTTGATATTGAGCAAAAAACGTGAATACTGATAAGCCAGGTGAGCTCACGCTGAGATTGATAATGATATGCTTTGTACCTAGGAAGTAAATACACAAATAATTACGTTATAGCTTTTTCACGTCGCGCATGTCTCAATTTTGAATATTGAACAAATTTAAAATGCCTCGGTCTTGTTATGATTGGAAAATGAAATGTTAAATTAATCAGTTTTTATTATAAAGTATTTTTCAATTGCATTCCAGCTCGCATGGGCCACTTTTGTAGAATCAATTGATGTTATTTCCTATTATTCAAATTACACGAATAGCGCTCGAAAAATGACAGTCATTCCAAGCGGCATTTTTCTTGGTGTCTTTTCTTTTGGTCCATCAAAAAAGGGCACGTAACTTAAAAATCTCAGAGCTCTCTGCGCTACATAGATGCAAATACAGTAATTTGTGCATTTCGTAGTCTAATGTAACATTCTCATTTAGCTCGGCGCGAGCAAAATGTTAATTCAGGTTGGATTGACACAAAAACGATATTTTGTTCAAAATTATTTCATTTCATGTTTCATAAAATAATGAAATTCTGTCATTTTTTAATACCGAATTAATGTCAATTTTTAAATACCGTAAGCCGCAGCTTTATATCACAGCGTTCCCACATATTTCAGCTTATTTTCCAATCTTCATTGTACAGAGCCATCTGTGGTGTTACATCGTAATTTAAATGAGGTCGTCGATTAAAGCCTTTCGGTCGTACGGAATTAGGATATTTTAACTTTTGCTATCAGTAATTCTATTTTTCATTCGAGGTTTTCGCTAGTGTCAAATAAAATAGGTTTTTGATCATTTTTACCGCTCGTTATAATCATAATGACTGAATCGTGAAATCGCCTTTCGTTTAATTTTAATTATTGCATCATAATTTCGACTTTCAACATTAGGATTATAGAAATAATGAGCCTATATTTTTTTTTTCGTTAAAAGATGCAGTAGGTTAAAACCGTTTCGGTTTTTCGAGCCCCTCCCCTTTTAAGCTTACTTTCTAAATAATTGAAAACAATCTCCACGTCCCACGTACAACTATACATTGTCTGTATAAGTCGCAGTCTAAAGCAGCCTTTAAGAAATCTGCAAACTAGCCCGTCTTCCCCAATGTTACCTGCGATGAGAGATATCGCACTTCTATCGGAGTTTAAGGTACTGTAACAACAACCTGTCTGAATCGCTCCGTGAGAAAAAATGAGGTCTCTAGGCTTAGCCTTATAAGCATTTAAACTGTTTTCTACACAAAAAATTAACCACGCGCAATCGAAGCTTTGTAATGCTTTCTTGTAGAAATACTCAGCGAGGCTAACATTATGTCCAACGACTCCGTTGGCACCTTCAATGCTATGAACGGGTCCCTGATAATCGCGACCAGAAGAACCAAACGCTTTGCTCTTGAATGTGCTTTTTTCCTGCATAAAAAGATTAAGAATTTTGAATTTGGCTTAAGGGGGGGGGGGGTGGGTATAGTTAATTTTTAGTTATTTTTGCTCATTTTTGAGATTTATTTTTTGCAATCTAGTAATGAAAATGTAGTAATATCGATTTGTACACTAAAAGCATCACTTCAAGAGTATTCAGCTAAATTTTTGTTGGAAAATATTGAAAAATGAGCCTGTGGCATCGGTTTGAAGAAAACAACGTCGAAAAATGCGGTGTACACGATAACTTTCGTAGAATATATCCGAAACAAGCCCTACAACATTTTTTTTTAGTTTAGAGGATTCTGAAGGTACTGACGTCGAGTTTTTTAAATATTTTCATTTTTTGAAAATTTGGCGTGACTTGAAGTTGAAAAAATAGGAAAAAAACGAAAAAGTGCACTTTTTTTTCGGAAAATTGTTGAAAAAAAATGAAAATTTTCGCAAAAATGAAAATATCTCGACGTCACTACCTAGTAAAATAGTTAATAAATAAACGGTGTAAATTTCAAAAAGATCGGTCCATAAGTTTTTGAGATATGATGTACACCGTCTTGAAAATGTTTATGTTCAGGAAACGCGTTCAAAGATTTTGAGGTCCCGTCCTTCCTTTGTCGGATGTGCATTAAAATGGACATATCTTGGTTAATTTTGCTCGGATTGGCTTAAAATTTTAACTGAATACTCTTGAATATATATAGAACGAAAAAACAATAAAAAAATATCGAAAATTTTTGCGAAAAATAACTACCCCCCCCCCCCCCCTAAAAACAACTTCGCATACAATTAATCTAAGAAATAGAGGATACCAGGGTTTGGATTCCCAGTCTCGTACACTATGATACCTTCTGCCTTATCCTCTCTACTTTCTGCAAGGTTCTGGTGACTAAGATAAAAGGAGGAAAGGTATAGAAATAGATTCGTCCATGATACCGTGAAAGTGTCTATTTGACACGTAAGGATCCGGAAAACGAGAGATATAACGCTCACATTTCTTTAAGTCTCGAAGCAAACAGGTCGATCACCGGCTCTCCTAAGTTTTTAACAATGATATTAAACGCTTTAATCAATAATTCCCACTCAGAATCTGGATACTCAATCACGAAAGCCTATCGTCTACCACATTACTTAGATGGGAAATATAACTAGCAACTAATTTATTAGATATTCTCTTTTAGCCCATTGCCAAATATCGCGAGCCGCCTTATTATATTTTGCGTATTTTTTAACTCCCCCCCCCCCCCCCCCCCCCCCATCCGATTCACGTAAGCTGACAGTGGTATTATCTATGCGCACTAAAATTGAACTATTCTGAATCTCGTCGCAAGGTTTTTCTAAGGCTAATTTAACAGCAACCAGTTTCTTATAATTGGATGTGCCATTCTAAGCTGCTAGTGGCCCACGAACCAAAAATTTTTGTTCCCCGTCGTGGACCCCAACCGGTATCCGATGCATCCGTAAAAATAGTCATTTGAAACGGCTTATGTTTGAAAGACCTCGAGGAATTTTCTAAATTATCTAACCACCAACCGATATCTTTTTTCATTTCAACTCATACATTTACTAGTCCGCGATACGGACCCATTCGATCCTTTCATGCTAAAGTTTTCTCACGGCGCTAAAATTTCGTACATAACCATTCATACTCAACGCGACACATGCCGCCACCAACTTTCTAATTATAATAGCCAAATCCGACCTGAATTAAGAGGGCTCTATACCGCGATCGGAACGCCCTCTAATTCGAAGTATTTGGCTACCGCTTTATTAATTGGATAATGAATTAGTTGAAAAAACGTTATAGTAACTTTGTTCAGAATAATTTTCTGTGTGGGAACACTCAAAGTTATGTAAAATATAAACAATTTACGAAAATCAATCAAAAGTTGAATATTGTTGGGAGTTTGGTAAAGGTCGAAATAAAGGCATCGAGAGATCACTCGTTTAACTTAACAAAAATAGATTTAATATAATAATGTGAAGGTACAAATAAGCTCAGAGGCGAGCGACACTGGCTGTTCGCTGCTCTGGGGACTGTATTACTCTGGTCCACGCACATATAAGACAGCGACACAGACCATGTCGCCGTTACAATCAACGTACAAAATTCAAACAAACAAAACAATCGAATTTCCCATTGGTCGCAAAACAGACACTATCTCAAACAATATGTGTTCTGCTAGTGCGCAAGCATGTCTCATACAAAAACGTTAATGAATTAATAATAACATGTTGTTTCGATCGTTAATCGAGTGTTCCCACATGCAAATAGTATTCTAAACGAAGTTACCGTAACAGTTTTTTGAAATCAATATTCAATGAATAAAACGGTAGCCAAATGAAAGGTTATTGTATGATTATGGCCGATAATGTAGAGTAAGCCAGATTGTGTTATTCAGGACCGTAGCATCTTTACAAAGCACGGGAGTGAGCCCTTCACGAATTTATGCATACTAATAAAAATCATAAAAATAGTTGTAATGACTACATTAACACGTGCACAATATATTATTTATGACTTATAGCTTTGTATAAACATTACAAGTAAAGTGTACAGTATGCTACAAATATATTGGTCGTTTGCAAAACAATGACAGTTTTGAAGGGTGATTTTGTTCCGATATTCAAAATTCTAATTCCGCTTTATGAATATTTTGTTTAAAAATTATTAAAAAATTCTGAAAAAATCGCACATAATCTTTAAATGATTTGAATCATTTGATCAATCAATGAATATATGTTATTAATTACAATGAAAAATATTTTATTTAAAAAAATTAATTGAAATAAGGCTAACACATTCAAAATTAAAAATATATGTAATAATTTTTTATAACATTATCTTGATCTCGTTGGGAGTGGGTCTCAACACGAGCACTTTGAGGATTTCCGCGACCACGTTGAGAACCTCCACGTCCACGTGGGAGTTGCTTCTACCGCGGTCACGCTGAAATGAACCACTGTTATAATTACCATTGTAATTATTGTTACCAGTACGTCCATTGGTCGCAGTACGATCACTGTTCCTATCCCGAAAATTGTTGGTACTTTGACCTCTCCATTGGCTAGTACTACGTCCACCACGCTTGTACGTTTTATATTGAACGGGAGATCGGGATCGAGATCGACGTCTGCCCGATGTAGATGGAGATCGACGTCTGCCCGATGTAGATGGAGATCGACGTCGGTTCGATCTAGATCGAGATCGACGTGTACTGAAATTGGACGAGGAACTTGAGTTTTTGCGATGCCTATGCTTATTCTTATCCTCTATCTTTCTTTTTATTTCCCTTTCTCTCTTGTCAATTTTCTCATCGTGTATTTTTCTTTTTCTATCCCTTTCTCTCTTTTCATCTTCTTCTCTTTTTTCCCCTTCTCTCTTTTCCTCTTCTTTTCTCTTTTCCTCTTCTTCTTTTGACTTTATTTCATCGTCATTTTCACCCATAGCTGCAAATTTCTGAAAAATAAAATTAATAAAAATGAATAATCAAATTTGCAGAATTCAAATGAAAAGTAAATTATTTATTACTTTTATTCAAAAATAAGTTTCGCTTCTAACAGTTATTTCCAAACAATTAATTTATAATTGATTTATTAATTTTTAATTTCTCTTTAAAATCGAAATTATTTATAATTCTGCAGCTATAAGGTCACGGTCCCGATTTTCGCTCAATAATTAATATTAACAATTTAATTTTGCACAAAAATGTTTTTTCTTTTAATTGGTTGTATTGAGCCAAACACTTGTAACAAAACTATATATTTTTAAATACTCATACCAACTTTTGATCTTGCGTAAAAAATTATTTCAAAGTTGAGCGAAAATCGGGACCGTGACCTTACATTTTTCAAATACACCTACACTCGTGTGGCATTAGATATGAAACGCAGAGCAAACGTAAACATAGCAATGTAGGGGCCACTTGTGTGAATAAGATACACGGCAATAATAACAATAGTATACAGGCAAGCATAGGCAGAGCTCTTACTTCGCTTTGTTTACGTATGCACTGCGTTTCATATCTAATGTGACACGAGTGTACATATATGTATATTCGCACAGGACCAAGTGCTTTATATTCTAGTATTATAATTGTATCGTAAGAAGAGATAAAAATGACGAGTAGACACGTGTACTAGACTCCAGCGAGCAGAAACTATATTGTACATTCGAACCCTTTGCGAATTGCGATGCAAAAATACGTGCACAGTCACACACGTGCTTGCGTGCTTGCGTGTGTGTGTGTGTATGACTGTCAAGTGAGGCAATGTAATATGAAGGCTGGTTACAGGAAAATGGGCATGCCTATAGCCCGAGTACGAATGTGTGAGTTTGATGTTTACCTTTTTGCCGTTGAAAACGAGGGAATGAGCAGCAGCGTTAGCGATTTTTTTCTGTCCCGCGCTCCTGCTTCTTCTTGACATGTATAGTAACTGCAAAAAGACGCAATGACTATTATAATTAATTTATTATGCTTTCTGTTATTCTGTATACATGAAAATGATGCACTTACGATAAGCTTGTAATCGCTAATAGATGACGGTGTGGCTGTCTCGACAGATCAAAGCAGATCAAACCTCTTATCAAACCTCTGCAAAAAGACTGAGCACGTCAAAAAGTGCAGTAAAGCGGTTCGTCATAGCTTATAAACATTTTAATTCTTATAAATAAAACATAATTAATGATGAGCTCGCCGGTAAATCTATGTATAACATTCTGGTGCATCAAAATAACTTGTGTTCGCATATAATTTCGTTTTCGGTAACGCGTAAATGTTGTCAAAGTAAACTCACGTTGCGTTACGTAAAATCTGATAAAATCAAACAAAATGACACTATATTTTGAAGATTAATTTTAAATATAATACATGCACGTGCATGTTTCAATATGTCCATAAATATTTAAAAAATGAATGGATAATAGCGTGACTGAGCAAAATAGAGAGGAGATAAGAGATTTTCGGACGAGCTTGTCAGATAATAGCAGTGCACTGAAATTCTGCCTATGTTGCTAGAACTAGCTGACGCTAGTTTTTTGGTTTCCCTCCCTATACCGAAGCAGCCAAAATGAAGTTTCGTCACAAAATATTTTATCGAATTTTCTTATCTTTTTTAGGTTTTTACGTTCGTTGTTAGGATTTATTTACAGAACAAAATTGCATACATTTTATAAATGAAGAAAGTTCGTGCAGGATATTATGAATAATCATTTTATGCAAATACGTCTCCCTTTATGTGGCTTCGATTTTTTAGCAAATCTCGTGAAATTTTTTTATCTTGCAATTTAAAAATCAATTTTTAGTTTTTGAAGCATACTCGTTTTAGCTCTTTTTTAGAACTTATTTTTATTACGAATTCAGTTTTTTTTGTTATCAATTTTTAAAAAAATTACTTTGCGATGATTTTCATTTTACCTTTAAAAGCTTGATGGACCTTTTGGTAAGCAGAATTTGAAAATTAAAAAAAAGGATAAGTTGAATTTCAAAACTCATGAATAATGCCATAAATTGCATTTTTTTGTATGAATTCGTGTTTCCATACGATTTGAAATTGTTTTCGTGACAAGAAAAAGTTGTAAATTCTACAGAAACATTACCAGAAATTGACATTTTAAAGTTTCTATACGAACAATTATAGTATAATAGATGTAATATATTAAAATATCATGGGATTTACTAATAATTTCATGGTGCAGTAGACGATTTGCGTTACCCATTTAGACCATCATGGAAAACAACATGCTTATATTTTTATTTGTAATATATGTTATTTATAATATTTTTGTTTAATGTTAGGAGAAGTTTATTAAAAGAGTAAAAAAAGACCCTCGAATTGAATAGAATCAATTCAATGGATAGTTTTGATGATCCTTTGCCAATTAAAAATTTAAATATTTCATGCAATGCAATAATACGCGGTACTATACACCAAGGTGATGCACGTTTCTCGGACTTTTCGCGAGGTATACAGTGTACTGCTATGGCAGCCGCTAGTATTGTAATTTCTTATTTAAAAAATTTTGATGAATTGATGCCTGAAGATGTTGATGAAATTTTAAGCATCGGTGATGGATTATTTATAAAAGCAAGCAATAATCGTATAGTTCCACACCAAAATGAAATAAATGCCGATTATTTAGCTGCAGAAGACTTGCAAGATCAAACTCTTGAATTTAATGCAAAAATGTACAATCGATATTAATAATATTACTTATGGCCACGTAGTAAATGATTTTTCAGAGGAATTAGCAATGCCTAACTTAATAAAATTATTGCAACATTGTCTTGATGCTCAAAAGTCAGGTATTTTGACTATAAATGCTGTTACAGTATCAATACTAACACACAATAATAAGATCGGTGTATTCGACTCACACAGCAGAGGATCTGATGGAAAAAGTGAACCTGAAGGTGTTGCATGTTTTATTTCATCTAGCGTCGAAGAATTGTTTGACATCATTACTAACAATTACCAAAATGATGAGAACTATTTCAATAATCAACAATATCAATTTACTTCTATATCTGTAATCGAAGTGCCTCAGTCAAATAAGGACGCTATTATAATCGATGAAAACGCTGCATGTGTGAATCTAGTAAGAGTTGCTGAAGAAATATCGAAGGAAAAATCGACAGATAAGACGAATTTAAATAATTTGCATGATAATTGTAATAACGTTGCTGAAGATAATTCGAACCATTCAGATATTTTACAAGAAAACGAATGGATTACCAGGAAAACGGTCGTATACAGGAGCCCAATGATGAGGAATTCAACGAAAATATTGAATCGGAACAACTAGTAGTAAAACAAGGGGGTTTGAATAAAGGTGTTGAGAATATAGTCTGCTCGGATATAAATATGATAGCTAACATGTCTTGGATTTGGAATCAATTACATAAAGCATTCGACAATCATGATCATTTATTCAGTTGTAAATTCGATAATATTAAACTTATAAATATATCTAATCATGGGTTACGGCATATTTTTACATTCAAATGCGATATGTGCTCATTAGAAAAGAAAATAAGTAATGTACCTGAAACGAAAAGCACACTAGATTTGAATGTAGCATCCATTATAGCCTGTCAAACCACAGGATTCGGATTGTACAAATTTGAAGAACTCATGGGAATTTGCAACGTTCAAGTTGAAAATTACGCATTATGGCGTCGAGTACATGAGAGTACTTCTGAATTCATCGTAAAAGCAGCTTAACTGTCAATGAAAAAAGCGCAAATGAGGCTGTAAAATTGGCATTAGAAAGAAAAGATTATGTAGAACATGTAAATAAAGAAGGCAAACTAGTAAAAGTTCCTTACACCGCAGTTCAACTCGACGGTTCATACATGAAAAGGTCTTATACTTATAACAAATATGATTCACCAGCAGGTTGCGTAGTAATAATAGAACATTATACGAAGAAAGTCATTGAAATAAAAACAAAGCAAAAGACTTGTGCTACGTGTGATTACGCTCGCAGTCGTGGTGTGGATCCAAAAACCCACGAATGTCTAAGAAATCATGGGTTGCACGCAAGTACAACTTCCATGGAGAGTGCAGCAACAGCTGAAGCATTTACAGACAGTGTAACAGGCACTGGATTGATTTATAGAACTATGATTTCGGATGGAGATGCCAGTAATTGCTTAGCTGTCGATAATGCCTTACCTTATGCAAAAATCATATTTGTAGAAATGTGTCCAATGCTTTAAAGATAACATCGGATAAAAAAGGATTTCATGGGAAAAAAATTAGAGATGTTATAAAAAATAGTGGAGAATCTGCTGTTGCAGCTATTCACCGGGCGATTTTATCCATTAAAACGGCTGAAAACTTGAGTTGGTTCAAAAAGCTAAGAGCGCTAAAAGTAAATATTCAAATTCTACCATATCACATTTTTGGAGATCACAGCAAATGTTCCAGTTCCAGTGGTTGCAAAATACCAAAAAAAGGTGAAATCAATTACGTCCCTGAAATGGTGGAAAAAAACCTTTTCAATGATGTCATACGTAATTTCTATAGGGCAGAGAATAATGTAGAAAGTTTGCTTCATGATCAGACAACTAACGCTTGTGAGAGCTTCAATGCTCTAATCGTAAAATGTATTGGCTACAAAGGAGTAAACTTTGCTAAAAAGGAAGGATATAGATCTCGTTGTCATGTGGCAGTTTTGCAACACAATGAGCAGGAAACACTCGCTCCAATTTGTAATTTGATGGAAAAAGATGTACCATCGCTAGGTCAAAAAATACAATCGAAACGGGCTGAATTGGTGATGAAAAAACATTCAAGAAAAAAACAAGTGTCAGATTTATTGATTCCTGCAAACGAGAGTTTGGAACTGCAAGAAGAACAAAACCATGAAACGCCTTCCGAAGATATCCAAATTGATCAAGATATCAGTAGTACATTGCCTATTCATAGTGCACACGATGATGAAATGTCTAATCTGTCAATCAAACCACAAAGTTTCATAAAACCTAAGAAAATAAGTAAACCTACTTTCTCTACTGATAAGGATTATGGGCCTAACTCCTGGCAACCCGATGCAACTGAAGAGAACTATAAATTTCGAGTACAAGAACATATGAAAGTAATTGAAAAATGGCGAGCAGGGAGAACATTATTAGAAATTGAGACGAGAGGACAAAGTCTTTGCGAAGAATGGGTAATGAAACGAAAACTATTAGTTACAGCATCTTTTGTTGGTAGAATTCTTAATCTAACTGCTAGATCATCAATTTCTGGACTGGTGTGTGATATTCTGTACAAGGAAGTGAAAAAAATGAAGCTTTAGACTTCGGAATTTCGATGGAAGTTATTGTAAAACACATGATTGAAGATAAATTTGGGTACAAAATTCAACCTTGTGGTCTTGTACTTGATTCAAAAGTACTTGGTATCGGAGCTTCACCTGATGGAACAATAAACGAAGATATAATTGTCGAAATAAAAAGTTCTTTTACAGGAAAAAATCTTCCAATAGATGACGTTTTACGAGATAAAAAACATTACATTTCCAAGGCCTTCAAGAACATTAACGGTGAATTTGAGATTGATAAAAAACATAATTTTTATTATCAAATTCAGACCCAATTAAGAGTTACAGAAGCCATTAAATGTATGCTTGTTGTGGCCACATACAAGAGTGTTAGAATATTTTGGATAGAAAGGGATGAACCATGCATTGCCCGTATAATTAAAGAAGCATCAGAATTTTATGAACAAGTTTTAGTACCAGAACATAGTAGATAGTCGTCATGGAGAAAAATGCCAATAAGAAAATGGACAAAACCTCCAAATGAAGGTTTGAAAAGAAAACGAGATCCCGTTGAAAATAAAAATAAAAAACAAAAAGTACGTATTATAAGTGACGTTAAATTATTACCTTCCGAAATAGTGCCGATGAACAATATAAGGTATAAGCCATAAACTGACTACGTGAACCAAAAACTTCATGAACTGTAACCGAATTTTATTACGTTGAAAATCGCGCAATGATCAGGCACTTTTCATGAACAGTTATTGAATTACATTGCGTTGACAATCACGCAATGATCAGGCACTTTTCATGAACAGTTATTTGAATTACATTGCGTTGAAAATCGCGCATGATCAGGCACTTTCATGACAGTTATTTGAATACATTGCGTTGAAAATCGCGCAATGATCAGGCACTTTTCATGAACAGTTATTTGAATTACATTGCGTTGAAAATCGCGCAATTAACAGGCACTTTTCTCTGTACTAGATATGGTTGCTGTTAGATTAAAAGGACACATTTCCGAATGTAAATTTAATCAGAGATATCATTCATAAGTATATAGAAGTTTTTGAAGAAATAATGACCTAATTACCAAAAAAACATAGAATGCTATAAGAACACGAATGATCTTTTTAAAATTGCGTTGAATATTATCGCGCAATAAGGTTTTTTTTAAGATTATGAAGCGTCTCGTTATTTAAAACATCATTATTTCACTTCAATTAATAATGTTTTAAATGTAATAAAAATGAATTCGTATTCTAGTGCTGTAAATAGTAGTAATTGAAAATGCTATAATTTCTAAATAATTTTAGTTTCTTCTTCTTTTATATACAGAATTCATTTTTGTTTTCATAGCCTCTCTAATTTTAGTCATCCCCACCGACAAGTTGGTAAAACCTGTTCTTCAGACGGGGCTCTGACGACAACACAATACTTTATGTTATGATTTATTTATTTAATTTTTATTTTAATATATCATGTCTTATTATCAGAACTAAATTACTATCATAAATTTTAATAATCGTGGAATAATTATGGGACGACTAACTATCTTTAGCTCCGTCCAGGAGAGACCCATTTCCACACATGTCAATCAGCAATGAGATATATAGACGCTCTTTATGAAGAGTAGCACCTTTCTTTACTTTTCGTAAAGAGCATCGATATGTTTTGTTTAATGTAAACTTTAAATATTATATCGAGTTGATTAAAAATTTAATATTTTATCAAATAAGTGGCATTTCACGTCAACTCTCCCAGTGCCGCGCCGCGTGGCATTATTTAGTCGAATCGCTAAATTTGTAACTCACTGTAAAAGTACATAAATGCACCTAGAAAAAAAAACTAACTCATCATTTCAATGTAAAATTGCTTCAGCTTTCCGAGTGAGGTCAGAGTTTCTGAAATATTTCATTTTCTCCGGGAAAATCGCCGAGTAGGTGAGCTATGAGAGTTCCAGGACATCATAACAATAGTACCATGCCCCCTCCCCTCCAAGTGAGGGAGGGGGGTCGGTACGCGGGATACCTGTTTTACCGACAGGGGGTCTTACCTTATCGGCCGCAGGTTATCGACCATGGTATTACCGACTCGAGGATACCCGGGTACCCGGATACCCGGCTTATCTACTGTACCGACTCTCGAACATAACCTATACCCAGGGTATTTTGAGCCACGTCATACTGACCCCAGAACGTTACCTAGAGGTTTGAGCCGTGAAGTATGCGTGGAGGAAGGTGGGTACCTTACCGACTCTTGAACATAACCTATACCGGTAGGTTAAATCCTATTGATCCGAAGGTTGGGTAGTGTATCTACCTTACCAACATAACCGATATCGAGGTTACATAGTATATGCATAGTATATGCACAGTATGGGTATAGTATATGCATAGTATGAGCATAGTATGTGCATAGTATGTGCACAGTATTTGTACAGTATATGCATAGTATGAGCATAGTATGAGCATAGTATATGCACAGTATTTGTATAGTATATGCATAGTATGAGCATAGTATGAGCATAGTATATGCACAGTATGTGTATAGTATATGCATAGTATGAGCATAGTATGAGCATAGTATATGCACAGTATGTGTATAGTATATGCATAGTATGAGCATAGTATGTGCATAGTATGTGTATAGTATGTATAGCATATGCATAGTATATGCATAGTATATGCACAATATGTGTATAGTATATGCATAGTATGAGCATAGTATGAGCATAGTATATGAACAGTATGTGTATAGTATATGCATAGTATGAGCATAGTATGAGCATAGTATGTGCATAGTATGTGCATAGTATGAGCATAGTATGTGCATAGTATGTGTATAGTATGTATAGCATATGCATAGTTATGCACAGTATATGCACAATATATGTATAGTATATGCATAGTATGAGCATAGTATGAGCATAGTATGTGCATAGTATGAGCATAGTATGTGCATAGTATGTGTATAGTATGTATAGCATATGCATAGTATATGCACAGTATATGCACAATATATGTATAGTATATGCATAGTATGTGCATAGTATGAGCATAGTATGTGCATAGTATGTGTATAGTATGTATAGCATATGCATAGTATATGCACAGTATGTGTATAGTATTTGTATAGTATATGCATAGTATGAGCATAGTATATGCACAGTATGTGTATAGTATATGCATAGTATGAGCATAGTATGTGCATAGCATGTGTATAGTATGAGCATAGTATATGCATAGTATGAGCATAGTATGTGCATAGTATGTGTATAGTATGTGCACAGTATTTGTATAGTATATGCATAGTATGTGTCTAGTATCTGCATAGTATGAGCATAGTATGTGCACAGTATGTGTATAGTATATGCATAGTATGAGCATAGTATGTGCATAGTATGTGTATAGTATGAGCATAGTATGAGCATAGTATGTGCATAGTATGTGTATAGTATGTATAGCATATGCATAGTATATGCATAGTATATGCACAATATATGCACAGTATGTGTATAGTATATGCATAGTATATGCACAATAGGATTCGACTGTTAGCCTCGAACGAGTAAACATCTACTATCGACCGCTCTAGTGCCGTGAAGTTTAGCTCCTCGCATCTGTGCTTTCCGTCGGTGTTCTTCTCCCGGGACAATCGCGCACGACGCGCACAGGTCCTCGGGCGCATTACACACTCCAGCTCGTCCTTACATAGGACGATTTGGTCATCAAAAAGAAAAAAGAAAATCTCTTCGCCTTTCATCAATTGAAATGGCTCTCCCAACGAACTCATCGTCTATCAACAATGTAAACATCGGGCAAAAGCCAACGTACTCGCAAATGACTCAGCAGTTTAAATATCCTACAAGAGAAGAAGCAATAATATTGGACTCAATTAACGGTATTTCTATACACTCGTACACCATTGCTGTTGGCTCCATAGTTCAGCCAAAAAACGTGCGCTTTGTATCTCGCATTTCAATGAACCGCGTATGCATATACTTAAGTGACAAAGCCTTCGTGCGTGAGCTCTCAGACAAAACCATCGATGTCGAAGGGCACAGGCTTACCATCAGGCCCTTAATATCTCACGCTAAGCGAATCCTTTTATCCAACGTCTGCCCCGAGATCACCCAAGAAACGATTGTCGAAGAGCTCAAAAAATTAAACGTCATACCTGTATCTCCTATCACGTTCGTCCGATCGGGCCTGAAGAACCCAGAATACGACCACGTATGCTGCTTCAGGCGACAGATGTACATCAAGCCCGGCGATTTGCCCAAGATTCCGCCACGTTTGGAAATCCAGCTACATAACTTGACATACACTGTTTACCTCTCCTCCGAGAAATTGACCTGCTTCCGATGCAAAGAAGAGGGTCATATTGCGAAGCACTGCGGCAACGTGGCCGAGGAGGAGGATCCGGCTCGTATCCACCCCGATCGTCTGGCCGTTGCTGCGGGCCCTGCTGCTGTGCCGGATCCGACCAACAACATTACAACCGCCGAAAACGTCACATCAAACAAGGAGGCCAACTTGACCACTGTCTCGGCTTCTCTGAAGCGACGAGCTACATCACCACTCATCCCTAGGCCATTGCAGCCTCAATCAAATGCGTACTCGAACTCGGAAAATTTTTCTACTCCCAAGCCTGTCGATAAACCCAAGGTCAAGCGATTCAAGCAACGGATCGACAAAATGTCTACCTCGGATATTAAATCGAAAATAGAACCAGCCCTTGCCTATCTAAAAGATAACAACTGTCATTATCCTCTGAATGTCGAAAAACTCATCGACTTTCTGAGCAAATCTTACGGAGCTCCAAAAATTCTACCAGTGGCAAACGAGTTCACAGAGGACACTGAAGGACTGAAGCTCATGCTCAGAGACAACCAAGCTCAACAAAGTGATTAACCTAAAGGCCAGGATCACAAGAATTATCAGGAAGCTATCCAACCAGACGCCTCAGATCAAATGAGCGACAGCTCCTGTACATCAGCCAGTGAACTATAAAAGGAAAAACCAAAGAAAAAAATAAATAAATAAAAAAATAAAAGATCAACAATGGATCCACTCTCTACATCTACATTAAAAATTCTCTTTTGGAACTCTCGTAGCATTCAATCCAAACTGCTGGAGCTAAGAAAAGAAGCCCTGGACTGCGACATCATCGCCTGCGTGGAGACATGGCTGAAGCCAGGCACCCGCCTGGAGCTGCCGGGGTTCCGCTCGTACAGGTGCGATCGAGTGCGCAGGCGTTGCGGTGGAGTCGCCATCTGGGTTCGCAACAGTCTGATTTCCGCAAAACTCAAGACAGAGAGCTCTCATGACTCGGTGGAATTGTACGGCATTCGCATTTTGAACACCACTCCAGCACTAGATTTAATCGTGATCTACCGCCCTCCCGATATCCCTCGCGCAGGGGGAGTGGAATCGTCTTCTGAACAATACAGAACCCAATCACGCCACCATCTTCATGGGTGACTTCAACGCCCACCATACTTCATGGAACTGCGATTGCTGCGACGGCAGCGGCCTGCGCCTGGAGAGCGCATACAAGCTAAACAGCCTCTTTCTGCACAACTTTGGTACAAGCACCTTTGTGGACTTGCGACGAAATTACACCTCCAACTTGGACCTAGTGTTCTCTTCGCAGGACATTAAGGACATCATCAGCACGTCGACCAACGAAGACCTATGGGGCTCTGACCATCGCCCTGTATTCATAAACATCACCCTACGCAAACATTTGCACACAAAAAAAAGGCACAAAATTTACTCAATTCGCACCAACTGGCCCGAAATCGGATCTGCTCTTGAAGACAAGTATGATGAGTTTTTGCGCGGCGACTACGACAGTCTTGAGGGTGATCGCAAGTACGACAGATTCTTGGCGACAATCACAGCGATCATACGCGAGCACTCACCAAAGCCAAATTGCGTCTCCAAAAGGAAACACATCAATCCAGTCCCATGGTGGGACCTTGAATGCGATCGGGCGAAACGACTTCGTACTGCTGCGCTCAAAAAATACCAACACTCGCTGGAGCTGTCGGACCTCATTGAATATAACAGGCGACGAGCTATGATGAGATCCTTACTGAAGCGTAAAAAAAAAGAATGTTTCCAAGCTTTCGCCGCAAGCCTCAACTTTCGATCGAACCCATCGCATGTGTGGAATACCTGCAAGATTTTTAAAAATAAATGGATCAACGTTAAACCGGGCAATGCCACCACCGACTCTTTGAAACACAACGACGCCGCTCAAGCCCTGGACAAGCTTTGTCCACCGTGGACCGAAACTAATCCAGATGACATGCCCGAGGAGGCCCCCGACAATCCATTCCTCGACGAGCCTTTCTCCTTTCACGAATTCAACGCCGCATTGGCCGATAAAAAAGACTCTTCGGCCCCCGGAATGGACGGCATCGGTTTCGACGCTATCAAGAGGCTCCCTTTGAAATACAGATTATTACTACTAGATATCTTCAATGAGATATACTCTCGGGCAACATTTCCGGACTCTTGGAGAGAAGCTTTCGTGATTTTCATCGGCAAGGCGAGCGGCAGCGGGCTGCGACCGATCTCGCTCACATCCTGCTTCTGCAAGCTCTTCGAAACTCTGGTCCGGAACAGGCTCCAGTGGTGGGCCGAGACGAACAATTGGCTTCCAAGAAGTCAACACGGCTTCAGGAAGGGATTCTCATGCTCGGACAACCTTACGGGGCTACTTCTGAGGGCCGAGGAAGCACTATCGACGGGAAGGGAGGTGTCTACGGCTTTCCTCGACGTCGAGGGAGCTTTTGACAACGTGAATATTGATATACTTATCGAGAGACTCGCAAAACTCGGTTGTTCATCCTGCCCGCTCAAATTCATTAAATTCATCACTCATGAGAGAATCATCCACACCACCATCAACGACACAACACGACGATCTTACAAAGGGGTTCCTCAAGGATCTGTACTCAGTCCGCTCCTATACTCCATCTACGTAGCTTCCATCATCGAGGACCTGCCAGCTCGCGCCTACGTCTCCCAATTCGCGGACGACCTGGCAGTCTACACCATCTCCGGAGACTCCACTTGCAACATCTCTACCCTCGAGGACTCAGTTCAAATCATCGATCGCAATCTAAACAAGCTCGGCCTCAACATCGCCCCTCATAAAACCAAATTCATTCACATCAACAACAAAAAAATCGAACCAGGAAGCAAAATGATCAAAGTTCGCGACACCACAATAAAATCCGGTAATAACTATAAATTCCTCGGAATAATATTCGACTACGAGCTCTCTTTCAAAGCTCACGTCAATCACATTCACACCAGATGTTCATCGGCAATGAACATGATCAAATTTCTGCGAGGCACGTGGTGGGGCTCTCAGCCAGAGACGCTAACTATCATGTACAAGTGCTACATCCGCTCGATTCTCGACTACGCCTGCTATATCTACTATCCCAGTATCTCCTCGCTCCAACTAAAACTAGAAAGGATTCAGTACGCGGCTATACGACTCTGCCTCGGATACAGGCAAAGCACTCCCACCAACATTCTTCTCGCGGAAAGCAAACTGCCATCGCTGCGCGAGCGCGCTCAATTCTTGGGAAAATCTTACATTGCCAAAATCATGAGCAACAGAAGCTCTGAGACCCGTGACTTGATTTTAAGTTTCTTCAACTCTCAAAATAACTCAAACAAGACGCTCTCTCAATGTATTTTCTCCCTTCTTAACGCAAACACTGCCATATTCTCCAACAACAACTTCAACATATACTGCAATAGCTTCAAATCTCTCTCCTCCCCTGTACTCATTAATTTTTCAATAGGACAAAACGCCATAAACTCTACCAACCCAAATCTCGTCATAGACGAGCACATTGACTCCAACCATCTCACAGCAATATACACCGACGGCAGCAAGATCACGGGCGCTCCGAGCGTAGGCTGCGCTTTTCTCTGCCCCGAAGATGATCACCACCGCACCAGAAGTCTGAGCCCGCTCGCGTCAATATTCTCCGCGGAGTGCCACGCAATAAGAGACGCGCTAGACTACATAAACGAAGTCAACGTCAACCGGAGCTACATCATTCTGAGTGACTCTCTCAGCGTACTCGCAAGCCTTGAATCCCGTCGACTCAACGTTAAATCTAACCACGTGATATTCGAAATATTGGAGAAACATCTCTCTCTTGTACAAAGAAACTGCTCTGTGCGCTTCGCGTGGATACCCTCGCACATCGGCATTCGGGGCAACGAGGCGGTGGACGCGCTGGCCAGGGCAGCCACCTGCTCAGATTCGGCTGATCACCCGCCTGTGGCCTTCTCGGACCTCGCGGAGCTGTTCAGGCGCGATTGCCGCGTCGGCTCGATCGCCGAATGCGAAAACGACGGACGCTGGAAGGGAAAAACTTACTTCGAGCTTTACCACCATCGCAACTCCGCTTCGCCGTGGTACTCCAACAAAGGACTAACCCGAGAGTTCATCGTCACCATCAATCGAATGCGCAGCAACCACCATAGCCTCGCCGAGTCTCTCCACCGCAAAAACATCATCTCCGACCCCGGGTGCTCATGCGGTTTCCTGGAGGAAAGCTTGAACCATATCCTATGGAGCTGCGAGGGCTACAACCAGCAGAGAGTCATATTGATAAAGGACCTTGCCGGCCTTGGCATCTCTGCTCCATTTAACATCGAGAGCCTGGTTGCAGGGCCAAACATTCCGGCTGCAGGCGGTCTTCGCCTTCCTGACACGATGCCAAATAACCGTCTGAATCACACTCGCCCCTTCACTCACCTCACAAACATTTCACTCTCATCCTCTCACATCTTCGCACCCGCTGTAGTATAAAGATACAAAATAAGAATGTTCGTATCGGCCTGCTTTGTCCGGTTTTTGATATTTGTGTACTTATGTATTTATAATAGCCAATATTTGTAATTTAAATGAAATGAAATAAAGACAGTGTGAATACCCCTAGTTGGGTCCCAACACACTTTAATATAAAAAAAAAAAAATATGCACAATATGTGTATAGTATATGCATAGTATGAGCATAGTATGAGCATAGTATGTGCATAGTATGTGTATAGTATGTGCACAGTATTTGTATAGTATATGCATAGTATGTGTCTAGTATCTGCTAGTATGAGCATAGTATGTGCACAGTATGTGTATAGTATATGCATAGTATGAGCATAGTATGTGCATAGCATGTGTATAGTGAGCATAGTATGCATAGTATGAGCATAGTATGTGCATAGTATGTGTATAGTATGTGCACAGTATTTGTATAGTATATGCATAGTATGTGTCTAGTATCTTCATAGTATGAGCATAGTATGTGCACAGTATGTGTATAGTATATGCATAGTATCAGCATAGTATGTGCATAGTATGTGTATAGTATGAGCATAGTATGAGCATAGTATGTGCATAGTATGTGTATAGAATGTATAGCATATGCATAGTATATGCATAGTATATGCACAATATATGTATAGTATATGCACAGTATGTGTATAGTATTTGTATAGTATATGCATAGTATGAGCATAGTATGTGCACAGTATGTGTATAGTATATGCATAGTATGAGCATAGTATGTGCATAGCATGTGTATAGTATGAGCATAGTATATGCATAGTATGAGCATAGTATGTGCATAGTATGTGTATAGTATGTGCACAGTATTTGTATAGTATATGCATAGTATGTGTCTAGTATCTTCATAGTATGAGCATAGTATGTGCACAGTATGTGTATAGTATATGCATAGTATGAGCATAGTATGTGCATAGTATGTGTATAGTATGAGCATAGTATGAGCATAGTATGTGCATAGTATGTGTATAGTATGTATAGCATATGCATAGTATATGCATAGTATATGCACAATATATGTATAGTATATGCATAGTATGAGCATAGTATGAGCATAGTATGTGCATAGTATGTGTATAGTATGTATAGCATATGCATAGTATATGCACAGTTTATGCACAATATATGTATAGTATATGCATAGTATGAGCATAGTATGAGCATAGTATGTGCATAGTATGTGTATAGTATGTGTATAGTATGTATAGCATATGCATAGTATATGCACAATATGTGTATAGTATATGCATAGTATGAGCATAGTATGAGCACAGTATGTGTATAGTATATGCATAGTATGAGCATAGTATGAGCATAGTATGTGCATAGTATGAGCATAGTATGTGCATAGCATGTGTATAGTATATGCATAGTATGAGCATAGTATGAGCATAGTATGTGCATAGTATGTGTATAGTATGTATAGCATATGCATAGTATATGCACAGTATATGTACAATATATGTATAGTATATGCATAGTATGAGCATAGTATGAGCATAGTATGTGCATAGTATGTGTATAGTATGTATAGCATATGCATAGTATATGCACAGTATGTGTATAGTATATGCATAGTATGAGCATAGTATGTGCATAGCATGTGTATAGTATGAGCATAGTGTATGCATAGTATGAGCATAGTATGTGCATAGTATGTGTCTAGTATCTGCATAGTATGAGCATAGTATGTGCATAGTATGTGTATAGTATCTGGATAGTATAGAAGCATAGTATGCACAGTATGTGTATAGTATATGCATAGTAGAGCATAGTATGTGCATAGTATGTGTATTAGGGTGGTCCACTTTTTCAAAAATTTTTTGTATCTCGGGGGATCCATCGGAATCTGAAAGTTTGAGGTTTAAAATGAAGTTTCCTTTAAACGAGAACTCAAATAAATGATTTTAGATGGTGTCGATGGATTTTTGAAGTTTAAAAACGTGCTCCTAAAAAGGAGCAAAATCGGGCAACCATTCGATTTATTTCAAACTTTGCTCAGAGTGTAAAAAGATCTTAACGATACATTTTCTTACGTATTTTTGTCTGCGGAATCGAATGCCGTAGTTAGTTTTTGACCTAGGAGCACCATTTCATTGAAAAAAATACACTTTTTCGATCGTTCTTTTTCGCAAATTTCGCAAAGTTCATTTTCGAGCGAGCGGCAAATGAACAGAAAAAATCTAGGAAATTTTTTGACACCACAAAATGTAGGATTTTGTATGACGAATCCAACGGATATATAAGTATAGAACACTTTAAAATTATTTTAATGCCGAAAAAGCACGATTTCATCCCAAAAAACGATATTAAAAAATGGAAAAATGGAAAAATATTCGTTCTTTCAAGAAAATGGCTGAGTATAATCACTCATGAAAATAATTGAATACATATCTGATAGGTTTTTTTCTCACCTTTCAAACGCCGTTTTCAGAGTTAAAAAATTCGCAAAATTCACCGAGATACAGCTGTTTTTTGTACGATGCACTTTTTTGCTTAAAATTCAATAATTCTGAGCTGGCCTATTCATTAAAAAACCAGCAAAGCAGATTTTTAAGCTAAAAAAGTGCATCGTACAAAAACAGCTGTATCTCGGCGAATTTGCGAATTTTTTAACTCTGAAAACGGCGTTTTGAAAGGTGAGAAAAAAACCTATCAGGTAGTTGTATTCAATTATTTTAATGAGTGATTATACTCAGCCATTTTCTTGAAGAAACGAATATTTTTTTCCATTTTTTCCATTTTTTAATATCGTTTTTTGGGATAAAATCGTGCTTTTTCGGCACTAAAAATTTAAAGTGTATACTCATATATACCGTTGGATTCGTCCTAAAAACCTACATTTTGGTGGTGTCAAAAAAATTTCCTAGATTTTTTGTTCATTTGCCGCTCGCTCGAAAATGAACTTTGCGAAATTTGCGAAAAAGAACGATCGAAAAAATGTTATTTTTTGAATGAAATTGTGCTCCTAGGTCAAAACTTACTACGGCATTCGATTCCGCAGACAAAAATACGTAAGAAAATGTATCGTTAAGATCATTTTTACACTCTGAGCAAAGTTTGAAATAAATCGAATGGTTGCCCGATTGCTCCTTTTTAGGAGCACGTTTTTAAACTTTAAAAATCCATCGACACCATCTAAAATCATTTGTTTGAGCTCTCATTTAAAGGAAACTTCATTTTAAACCTCAAACTTTCAGATTCCGATGGATCCCCCGAGATACAAAAAATTTTTGAAAAAGTGGACCACCCTAATGTGTATAGTATGAGCATAGTATGTGCAATAGTGTATAGTATGAGCATAGTATATGCACATTATGTGTATAGTATATGCATAGTATGAGCATAGTATATGCACAGTATGTGTATAGTATATGCACAATATGTGTTTAGTATATGCATAGTATGAGCAGTATGAGCATAGTATGTGTATAGTATGTGCACAGTATTTGTATATGCATAGTATGTGTCTAGTATCTTCATAGTATGAGCATAGTATGTGCAGTATGTGTATAGTATATGCATAGTATCAGCATAGTATGTGCATAGTATGTGTATAGTATGAGCATAGTATGAGCATAGTATGTGCATAGTATGTGTATAGTATTGTATAGCATATGCATAGTATAGCATAGTATATGCACAATATGTATGTATATGCACAGTATGTGTAGATATTGTATAGTATATGCATAGTAGAGCATAGTTATGCACAGTATGTGTATAGTATATGCATAGTATGAGCATAGTATGTGCATAGCATGTGTATAGTATGAGCATATATGCATAGTATGAGCATAGTATGTGCATAGTATGTGTATAGTATGTGCACAGTATTTGTATAGTATATGCATAGTATGTGTCTAGTAGCTCATAGTATGAGCATAGTATGTGCACAGTATGTGTATAGTATATGCATAGTATGAGCATAGTATGTGCATAGTATGTAGTATGAGCATAGTATGAGCATAGTATGTGCATAGTATGAGCATAGTAGTGCATAGCATGTGTATAGTATATGCATAGTATGAGCATAGTATGAGCATAGTATGTGCATAGTATGTGTATAGTATGTATAGCATATGCATAGTATATGCACAGTATATGCACAATATATGTATAGTAATGCATAGTATGAGCATAGTATGAGCATAGTATGTGCATAGTATGTGTATAGTAGTATAGCATATGCATAGTATATGCACAGTATGTGTATAGTATATGCATAGTATGAGCATAGTATGTGCATAGCATGTGTATAGTATGAGCATAGTGTATGCATAGTAAATGAGCATAGTATGTGCATAGTATGTGTCTAGTATCTGCATAGTATGAGCATAGTATGTGCATAGTATGTGTATAGTATCTGGATAGTATGAGCATAGTATATGCACAGTATGTGTATAGTATATGCATAGTATGAGCATGTATGTGCATAGTATGTGTATTAGGGTGGTCCACTTTTTCAAAATTTTTTGTATCTCGGGGATCCATCGGAATCTGAAAGTTTGAGGTTTAAAATGAAGTTTCCTTTAAACGAGAACTCAAATAAATGATTTTAGATGGTGTCGATGGATTTTTGAAGTTTAAAACGTGCTCCTAAAAAGGAGCAAAATCGGGCAACCATTCGATTTATTTCAAACTTGCTCAGAGTGTAAAAATGATCTTAACGATACATTTTCTTACGTATTTTTGTCTGCGGAATCGAATGCCGTAGTTAGTTTTGACCTAGGAGCCCATTTCATTGAAAAAATACACTTTTTCGATCGTTCTTTTTCGCAAATTTCGCAAAGTTCATTTTCGAGCGAGCGGCAAATGAACAGAAAAAATCTAGGAAATTTTTTGACACCACTAAAATGTAGGATTTTGTATGACGAATCCAACGGTATATATAAGTATACACTTTAAAATTATTTTAATGCCGAAAAAGCACGATTTCATCCCAAAAAACGATATTAAAAATGGAAAAATGGAAAAATATATTCGTTTCTTCAAGAAAATGGCTGAGTATAATCACTCATGAAAATAATTGAATACAACTATCTGATAGGTTTTTTTCTCACCTTTCAAACGCCGTTTTCAGAGTTAAAAAATTCGCAAAATTCACCGAGATACAGCTGTTTTTGTACGATGCACTTTTTTAGCTTAAAATTCAATAATTCTGAGCTGGCTCTATTCATTAAAAAACCAGCAAAGCAGATTTTTAAGCTAAAAAGTGCTCGTACAACAGCTGTTGCTCGCGGCGAATTTTGCGAATTTTTTAACTCTGAAAACGGCGTTTGAAAGGTGAGAAAAAAACCTATCAGGTAGTTGTATTCAATTATTTTAATGAGTGATTATACTCAGCCATTTTCTTGAAGAAACGAATATATTTTTCCATTTTTCCATTTTTTAATATCGTTTTTTGGGATAAAATCGTGCTTTTTCGGCACTAAAATAATTTTAAAGTGTATACTCATATATACGTTGGATTCGTCCTAAAAAATCCTACATTTTGGTGGTGTCAAAAAATTTCCTAGATTTTTTCTGTTCATTTGCCGCTCGCTCGAAAATGAACTTTGCGAAATTTGCGAAAAAGAACGATCGAAAAAGTTATTTTTTGCAATGAAATTGTGCTCCTAGGTCAAAACTACTACGGCATTCGATTCCGCAGACAAAATACGTAAGAAAATGTATCGTTAAGATCATTTTTACACTCTGAGCAAAGTTTGAAATAAATCGAATGGTTGCCCGATTTTGCTCCTTTTTAGGAGCACGTTTTTAAACTTTAAAAATCCATCGACACCATCTAAAATCATTTGTTTGAGCTCTCGTTTAAAGGAAACTTCATTTTAAACCTCAAACTTTCAGATTCCGATGGATCCCCCGAGATACAAAAAATTTTTGAAAAAGTGGACCACCCTAATGTGTATAGTATGAGCATAGTATGTGCATAGTATGTGTATAGTATGAGCATAGTATATGCACATTATGTGTATAGTATATGCATAGTATGAGCATAGTATATGCACAGTATGTGTATAGTATATGCACAATATGTGTTTAGTATATGCATAGTATGAGCATAGTATGAGCATAGTATATGCACAGTATGTGTATAGTATATGCATAGTATGAGCACAGTATGTGTTTAGTATACGCATAGTATGAGCATAGTATGTGCATAGTATGTGTATTGTATGTGCACAGTATTTGTATAGTATATGCATAGTATGTGTCTAGTATCTGCATAGTATGAGCATAGTATGTGCATAGTATATGCACAGTATGTGTATAGTATATGCATAGTATGAGCATAGTATATGCACAGTATGTGTATAGTATATGCACAATATGTGTTTAGTATATGCATAGTATGAGCATAGTGTGAGCATAGTATATGCACAGTATGTGTATAGTATATGCATAGTATGAGCACAGTATGTGTATAGTATATGCATAGTATGAGCATAGTATATGCACAGTATGTGTATAGTATGTATAGCATATGCGGCCGATACAGTGAGATTGCTAATACATACGCTTTAAAGGATTAGGAATATAAATAATTACAACTTTTAAATTTATTTAATCAAGATTTATTTAAAAAATAAAAAAAGAGTATATGTTTAGCCAACAATATCGATTGAGTCGGGCAAGCGAGGAGGTGTTGGTGGACGTGCAAGTCCAGTATCGTTAATCCATTGCCTTAATGCTATTATATTCGATACAGCACATTCAGAGTTTATATTTAAGCTATGATGAGCGCAGGCAGGTAGTCTTTGCAGTTTGCTGAGAGCCGGACATCCAACAGTCTCCAAGTCAATGATTTTCGAAGAATATTTACGAAGCCAATGTACTTTTTCGACTCCTTTTACGTAGATACTTTGAGCATTTCGGAGCGCCCGGAGCAGAGTAAGGTCGAGCTCGTCGTAGCTTATGTCTCCACGATGCCATTTTAATCGATGATAATTATTTTCGAGCCATCGAATGGATGCTCTTTGAGTTGGGCTGTGTCTTGTAAACGCATGTGGAGGTTTGAAAAGATACACCGAAGGTACTTTCTCAGTCAATGAAATCAATGCCACCTCTTTGAAGATAAATGTATTTCCATGGCTCTTGAAGCCCTGCACATCAATCACGTACGCCATTTGTTAATAGTTCGACTATAATTTCGTTGTATCTATCCTTGATAATGACTGAAATACTCTCATATGCTGGTCTAGGTTTACCAGTCACTACTTTTTTTGGCCTTGTCGGTTTTCTTATCCAAGGGTAGACCTGGACTCCATAAGCCTGAACCCCAAGAACCATGCCGTGATTTCTCGAGGTTTGTGCTCTGAGCAGGAGCTTGATGATTCGATGAATAATTTAGAGCATTTCCAGTCGCATCTCTCAAGACTTTTATTTGTGAGGTGGAGTTGACTTTCTTCGACTCTTGCAGTTTGCTCTTGTCTTGACCCATTGAAATCTCACGACAGACTGATGAAAAGAACGGAATTGGCTTGAATATTTATACCCACTCCATCTGCAGATAATCGCGAATCATAATAACATTTCTTTTAGCACAAGTCGAATCCTGCTGCTTAGTGTGGTTGCGACAGGAAATTTTTCGTGACGAGCTTGGTATTGTTATCATCACAACATACTTCTTCTTCATATAATGACTTACTATATCATTAATAACATAGATTCTCTGAGCATTTGAAAGTGTGGTACATAGTATCGAACTGATCATGGATTGATCTAAGGTGCCCAAATCATACTTGATACCATGAGCTTCCTGAAGTTTTGCATTTTCAATTTTGTACTTTTCACTTAAACGTTGGAAGGGTATCGGTGAATTAAATAAATAAGTCGACGTTGATGCTTCTTTAACAAGAGGCAAAATTGCCAACTCTTTGATGAATATCGAGCCACCGAGTTTTTTAAAATATTGAAAATCCACTGCAAAATCCATTTTGAAACTGATGAATATCTCGTGAGGACGCTTTTATAGTTTCAAACGAGCTTCTTCACATCCCCGCTCACGGCGTTGTATTCGACAATTCTATCATGTAGGATCAAGCAATAGGCTGCTGTGTTGGCTGGGAAGTTTTCGGAAGATTCGAATTCCAGACGAACGTCGACCGGAGCATTCTTTAATGATTCGTTTTGTTTCGAGCAATCTATTACTATGAGAGGACAGTCAAAAATAAATTTTCTCTTATCAAGCATTGGCTTCGGAGTTTTTCCATAATAACCCCGCTGGAAGTTTGCATACATGTCGTACAATGCAGCATACTGACTCTGAGCTACATTGATATTCAAATTATTGTACGGATAGTACTGTGAATTGAGGAATAGCTTCACGTTCGTCAAGTTGCAATGATCGAATAAGCTGGCATCGTTTTCGCGAATCACTTTTCGGTTAGTTTGAAAGGCCAGTATGACGAAGCGAGGTTTCTCCAACTGATTGGACGTCTTGACCGTCCACACATGTCGCGTGGAGATTGGAAGCGTGGGATACTCGTACAACTCCCAAGAACGAAAACTCATCGCGATTGGTTTGTCAATTTGACGCAGCAAGCGAATTTTGTACTCGTTCGACAATTGAACATACGGCATGACCCACTCAAGCTTTGAAATGGTAGTAGTACAGCGTTCAAATCTGTTCTCGCTCTTGTTAAAATTAGCTCATGCTTCATATTCACGATAATTTTCGGATAATCTTCCGCGAAGCCCAAGATCATCGACAACGGGATGAAAATCAAAGTAGCCATTGTCATCTTCCACATACTTCATATTTCCATCGTAGTCCTCCCAAATCCAGCCAGCATTTGCTAAAACGCTATCGTTGACTTTTATTGAAGGATGGGGAGCCTTTCATCACACTAGTCAATCCAACATTCTTGCACCGGTCTATCTCAATGGCATTCAGTTCGTATCGAATGTCGTCGAACAAGTGACATATGCCACAATTAACAAGAGCATTCGTTGCATTAGTACCATCCTCTCGAGTTATCCTTCCACTAATATGAATCGAGCTTCGTGATGGTAGTAAGTTCAACTCTTGATGCTGGATGGAAATGCGAATCTCATCGTTGTTGTTAAAGTTGCCCGAGGTGTATGGCTGATGAGCGTGAACCTCATAATGAGATACTGACTCGTCGAACATTACGTCCGAACGAATTTCTAGAATGTCCGCCATCTTTCTGGCAGCAACAAAATATTAGACAGGTGATTCGCCAGATGGTCTTAGACCGAGATTTTTTAGGAACTGAATATTTGACGGATAATGCTGGGTGAGGATACTGCTGCTTGCGTCGTGTTATCACTGCTGCTGCTGGCTGCAGGTGATTTCGCTTCGGGGTGTCGTTCGCGACTGATGCTTCGATGCCATTGCACTCGGCTTTTATACAAATTGCTGCTGCTTATGTACCATACACGATACCCATTATATTGATCTAACGTGCACTCTAATTGTTATAGTTTCACCGCGAAAATTTACTAGTGTACCGTCTTGATCGACGATGCGTAACTGAATACTCTCTATACGTCTGACACTCACGGGCAAGTATATTACATTCGACGGTACTTCGATGATTTTATATCCTGGCGGAACTGCGGGGAAAAATTCATGTATCGTGTGCACACGCTGATTATTTATAAACGCTCCTGAAGTAATATTACACTCCACTCTCAAGGCGTTGACTTTGAGTATTGCTACAGGTAGATCGGAGATGTGCTCCTTGCCTGGCTCGAGCACTCGACTGGTAAAGCCCAAAAGCCGACCTATGGAGTCTTTTGGTCGAAAGTCAACCTGTTTACTGCACAACAACGCGCTGCGAAGAGTATTGTTGGGCTTTAATGAGAACTCGATATTCTCAGATGATAGGGCAGTCTTTAGATAGCTTTCAATATCTTCAATTTCGTAACTCCCGGCTGTATGCTGATAACTTTATTATCGTCGAGATACAATCGATTGCAGCCGTTTTCAATATTAGGAATTGAGTTGAACGTTAGTAGTTCGATGAGTCCCAAGACGTAGTTTTTGTTCGCATCCAGCTCGATGGGCGGAAAGTAGTGGGATTCGAGAACGGAAGACTGACCTGAGAGAGTTAGCGTTAATGAATCACGCATGATGGTTGATTACCGAATGAACGTTATGTGCAAAATACATGTGCTTATATAGCCCCGCTAAGGAATTTTAGACACAAGTGACCGCACCAGTAGGTGTCGAAATTCTGATATCTTTCATGATTATAAAGAACTTCTGGAACTTCGAGGTAGTTCATGAGATCTCGGGGTGGCTGTAAATCGCCAAAACTATCGAAATAAATCGCACTCTTGCCACATTTTCGATAAGCTACCCAGTGTGTGCCGGGCCCGATCGAATCATCCAGATTGACGATCGCACTCTCGCGGTAGCGAGCACCGCTACTTGGCAACTCGTCCCTCATGAAAACTCCTCGAAAGTGTGGAATTTTCAAAAGCTTGGCGTATTTGACGAGATCGTAGTTGGTGAGAGCTCTATTTGGTAAAGTTATTTCGAAGTTTTTTTTTTTCCCCCTTTGTTCCAAAACATAGTCCAAGACCGGTTTTGTATGGTTTTAAATAGAGTCCTTTACCGAGAGCAATAGACTCCATTTTTCTGTTATGTTTTTTCGTTTCACGCAATTGCCGCTCGGCTGCTTTGGCGTCATTCACCGCCTTAGCGATACCCGCGGCTCCGCCCCCCAAAGCGCCGGCAGCGCTAAGGCCGGCAAAAAGAGGTATAAGAAACGGCAAAGCACCCCCGGTTTTGCCAGATACCGGTAGAACGCGTGGAATTTTTACTTTTTTTCTCCCTCCTGCTTTTTTCACGGCTTCTCTAGCCCCCGAAATAGCCGATTTGATTACTGATTCGGAAGTTTTGCCTCGTTTCATGTTCTTCTTAGCAGCCGTAACAACTTTGGCTAATTTCACACCTTGTCCTATTTTCGATTTTATCTTCATAGCGCCTGTTACTGCAAGGGCAGCAATTTTTTCACCAATCGAAGAATCCCGTGCTCTAACTCGCTCCAAAGCCTTTTCAGCCAAAGTATTGTCGGCACTACTACGTATAGCGTAATTTTTTTGCGAATAAGCAATATCGTGATCTTTGCAGGCACTGTCCAGAGGGTTGATACCCTTATCACCACGAGCTAAACGTTTCGCAAGTCGTGTGCCAGGGCCACAATAGCTATAATTAGGAAGGTGCAACTCAATCGGTAAATTATCAATCACCTTATCTATAATGCCTCGACCCCTGTATGTTATCATTACAAGAGCTCGAATGCGAATGAGCAACAAAAAGTATAAAAGCCCGGTATTTATAGAAATTTGACTCATTGTTACGCACGACTCCAGCGAGCATGGAGTTTTCAAAGCAGCCTTTGAAACTTCCAGTTGGTAATTTTGATATAGTCGAGGAGAAAAGAAAAGTTCGACGCCATGGAGATCTCTTGCCGGACTCTATCAGAGCAGTATTTTGTGGACCTTCGAATTGCGGCAAGACAAACTGTTTGCTCGCTCTGATCACTCATCCGAACGGTCTTCGTTTTGAAATGTATACGTGTACTCAAAGTCGTTGAACCAACCAAAGTATAAGTTTTTGAAAGATCTATTGGAGCCGATAGATGGTGTGCGATACTTACCGTTTAGCGAGCACGAAGCAGTGCTCTCACCGGACGAAGCTCTCCCTAACTCGCTAATGATTTTTGACGATGTAGCCTGCGAGAAGCAGGATAACGTTCGGGCATACTGTATGGGTCGTCACAAGAACGTCGATAGTTTTTATCTTTGTCAATCGTATGCCCACGTTCCCAAGCATCTGGTTCGAGATAATGTCAATTTGCTCGTCATATTTCGACAAGATGATGTTAATTTAAGACACATTTATGATGATCACGTGAACACCGATATGTCTTACCCCGTGTTTAAAGAGTTGTGTGCCAAATGCTGGAATAGTGATCATCATAGTTTTTTGGTCATTGACAAGGATAGAGCTGGAGTTAACATGGGCCGATATCGAAAAGGATTCGACAATTTTGCTATAAATATATCATAACATCGATCGTTATGTATTAGTATATCATTGCACATTACCGCGCTAACATGTCCGAGCGAGAGCAGAGGATACTTCATGAGCTTATTAAATCTCGCGAAGCGATACGCCGCAAGGCATTGATGCTAAAACGTGGCAGAGATGAGACCGAAAGAACGGTCACCGAGACATTCAAGCCAATCATTAAACCTCTCAACAGGCTAGTCACTCTAAAGGAAGAAAAAAGTCCGCATGTGAATAAAAAGAAGAAGCTTGAACAGCAGACGGTCAAGCCTGATCAAAATTTAAAAGTAGAAAATTCCAACGATGAAAGCCAAAATGAAACGTTAAAAGTAAATAAAATCAAAGATCCTGAAAAAACATTAATAAGCGATGATGATGAACATACACTTATGACCGAGGATGAAGAAGAATTGATTACCGAGGATGAAGATGAAGATCAAAGGATTAGTCATTATTTTAAATTGGTTAAAGATGCTTCAGATGATCTTGACAAGCGGTACGGAGTCTACATGAAAAATGATAAGTTTTATTTTGGCAAATCACCGATAAGTTTTATGGGTACTAGGGTGTATTTCGGAAACGTTAAGCATGACGTGAGTACTGGTCTGCTCGAACTTTTGTTCAAAAGGATTCCAAACACCGATCGTATTACTGAAAATGACAAATCTACTTATAAAAAAATACTCGAATTTACTAATGCCCATCGTAAGGGGTTTGCCGACGACGGAGAACTTCGCAGATACAATAGTAATAAATTTAGCGAGATCATTGAGCCATTATTTAAAAGGGGAGGTGGTCTATTTTCGAGTTATAAAGTAGCGAAACGCGGACGCGGTTTATTGCCTCGCTATAAAGTAGCAAAAAGTCACGACTCACGGAAAGATTTCGTATACTGGAACGATCCGAACGAGCTAGTGGATAGGCTCAGACTCCTCGTGGCGGAGAGATCTGCCGGAAACAATGCTCACGACAACGAAATTACCTCCATAATCGAAGAACTACGCGAGGATGGGTATATCTACTAGCTGATGTGGCTAATGCGTCCAGTCATAACATGTCGGTCGACGTATTCGGACGAGTCTTAAACGACAAGCAAAAGCATAGCCGGGGAGTTCCAGGCATCGGATACAAACTCACCGAGGACGGTCTTGATTTTGATATCGAGGATAGACGTCTGTGTAACGTAGGAGCTCCAGCGGATGCTCGAGATGCAATAAACTTTGAAACGCTATACTTCAATATAAACAGTATAAGCGAGGCGAACGAAAAGGTTAAAAATAAATTCGAAGCTCAAATAGTTGAGTTGGAACGAAGAATCAGTCTGCTAGAAGCAGCAGCATCAGCAGATGAGTCAAAAAAAAGATCTCGTAGAGGAGTTGCACAGGCCCGCGCGGCGCAACTATCCTCGGAGACGGGTGGACGTGCGCGGATTGGATGAGACGTGGCAGGCTGATTTGGTCGAAATGATACCGTATGCTCGAGAGAATGAGGGCTACAAATATTTACTTACCTGCATCGATATTTTCTCCAAGTACGCATGGACGGTGCCGGTCAAAAGCAAAACTGGAAAAGACATCGCCGTGGCCATGAAATCAATTTTATCCAAAGGACAGAGAGTACCGAAACATTTGCACACCGATCGGGGCAAGGAATTTTACAATAAAGACTTTGAAGCAGTGATGAGCAAGTACGGCATTCATCTCTATTCGACCTACAGTAATTTGAAAGCATCGATAGTTGAGCGATTTAATCGAACTCTAAAAAATATAATGGGAAGCAGTTTAGCTTGCAAGGTAATCACAAATGGACAAATATCGTATCAAAATTAACCAGCGACTACAATGAGCGTAAACATCGAACGATTGGCATGGCACCGGTACGAGTCACGCAAAAGAACGAAAAAGATATTCTCAAGACGAAATTTGCTCAAAGAGTCGGATCGATATCGCGAAAGTTTAAGATTGGCGATAAAGTTCGCGTGAGCAAGGCAAAGCATCTATTCGAGAAGGGTTATGAGCCGAACTGGACGACTGAAGTCTTCACTGTGCGCAGAGTAGCCCCGACGGATCCAGTAACTTACCATTTGCAGGACTACCTTGAGCAGCCGATCTCCGGATGTTTTTACGAAGAAGAACTTTTAAAAGCAAAGCATGCGGACGTTTACCTCGTGGAAAAAGTCATCAAGAGACGTGGAGATCAGGCTTATGTTAAGGGGGGAAAAGTACCTAAAATTTCAAAAAAAATTTTTTTTGCTTATTGACTTTTCCAATAGGATTTTTTCTCAGCTTTCCAGTACCGTATTCAGAATTTTTTAATTTTGATTTTATCGAGAGGTACAGCCTATTTAGTACCGATACTTTTATGATTATTACAGCATAAATGAATAAAACGACAAAAAAAAACATTGCCGTTCTTTCATGAATCTCCGGACCTTCATAAGTTGGTAGCGCCATCTGTTACTCGTTTTATTCTTAGGTTATAATGCATCCAGCAGAAATTTGTTTGTGTACATGGCTGTAGCTGTACAGTAACGCCACCACTCGCAGCACGTGATTTCGGTATATCTACTGTCTCTCTCACTTTCGTGCGCGAGCCCGGATCAAATGTCAACAACAGTCTGCTATCTTGATTTTCCAATGGCTAAAAATTACATTTTTTTGAAGGTGAAAAAGTATATGTAGAGTGCAATTATATCTTTCCAACTCCACATAGAGTTTCATAATAAAGCTATGAAGAAGTTCCAATAGCTTTTTATGAAAATGTGACATTTTTGACACTTCAAATTCAAAAAGTACAGCAGTACATATGTAAATTGACATATATACATCAGTGTATATGTATGTCACTGTACTTTATGTATGTGTACATGACTGCATCATATAATTATTGTTTGTTGCATGTGATAAACAAGATTAGTGATAATTGATCAATTTTGAGTGATTTTATTTCCAATTATAGATCCTGTGATTAATGTTTTATGAATGTTAGTGAATGGTAAGGACTGGGTTCAAGTTCTTATATGAGATTGTGCATATTTGTGTGAAAAGTTGATTTGGACATAATAAACTTAGTTAACAGTTTCCACATAAAACCCATATTAGCGTATACTAATATTTTAATACAAATTATAAATGTAGTAATGAAATTGGCGCATTTGGCTTTGTGTGGCTGTCTAGGGTAATTGAACTATCCTTGTGGGTCCAATATGTTGAAAATTCAAATTTAATTACTGTTTTTTATTGTCCGAAAAATTTTAAGCAGCCTCAGACATGAGAGTATCATTATGACATGTATTGGTGTATTTTTGTTTTTTTCAACTTTTGGGCAGTTATGTTTCATCTCAAAATTGCTCTGTTGCCGTAACTTTCTATGTGAACCGTTTGAGCAATTGAGCTGAAACTTTCAGGAGTTGTTCTACACAAAAATAGCTACAAACGCAAGCACTTTCATAGGTATTGGACAAAATTTGTACTTTTTTTAGGCTATATCCCTAGCATAATTGTTTTATTATATGATATTAATGAATAAATGTGTATATGTGGCTGGCAAATTGGGTATAACTAATTAAAAAATCTGAAAGTGCTTGCGTTTGTAACCACTATCTAATGAACAAAATGAGACCCCAATGATCAGGATTGAATCATCGGTTCTAGCTGGATCCTACGGCACAGGGGTACCTCCCAGGACTGGGGGCTTGCTTCATCGAGGAGGGTTCTATGGTGACTGGGACCTTAATTTTCATATTCCTGAGTGAAAAACGTTGGAAAAAGAAGGAAAAAACAGAGTTTTCTCTGTATAATCCAAAAAAAATTTATTCTCTTTATTTTTAATAAATTTTTTATAAATGTAGGTTTAAGGTACCTTTCCCCCCTTAAATGGTTAGGTTTTGACGATAGTCATAATAGTTGGATTAATAAAAACGATATTGTATAAACTCTTATCTCGTACACTAAGCTATCGGTGTCGGTATATAAGACTTTGCACTTGACATCGAAACGATCACGCATGAAATCATAGTGGAAGCGATAGACTTGGGTTTTTGATATATCCAAAATACTGAATCCAACATATATTGGCTTGTCGATGGTGATTGCTGTCATCTCTTCAAGCCTCCTGCTAGAATGTCACAACTTGATGCGGGCACAAAACGATGGCTGGAAAGACATTACCATCGATTAAAATGGTGCCGTGGTGATATCAGCTACGATGAGCTCGAGTCTACTTTGAAACGAGCCCTCTGCAAAGCCAAGTGCGTGTACGTCAAAGGAGCTGAAAAAATTGGCTGGATTCGTAAATATACGTCAGCGGAAATCTTCGATGTCGGGCCCCTTGGCTGTGTTTATCGGCCTCGGCCACTAATTACACGTACTCTGGGACTTTTCTGTTTTTCGGCCTAGAGCAGTAATATACTATTTTGCCATTACGACAAGAACTTACAACTTCTTGTTAATACATGAAAAGTTTCCATCGTAGAGGTTTGAAAATTTACTAGCTTGTGTAAAGTTGTTTGTTGGACTTCATACTACAATTTTATGATAATAGTGACAATTCCGGTTAAACTTTGAAAATGGAAAATTTCATTTTTTATCTTTACGAGAAGAAATTGTACTTTTTGTTGAAAAATGAAATGTTTTCATCGTAAGAGTCTGAAATTTCATAAGTTTGTGTAGAGTGGTTTTTTGGAATTCATACTAACACTTCATCATTATTGATTAAAATTTTAGATTTCTGATAAAATAATCAAAAATCGTGGAAATTCTTTCATCAAACGATTATGTAGCAGCAAGTATGGCAGTCTGGTCCTTATAATTTGAGTCTTACTTCACAATTCTTTGTTTTGATCATTATTAAATCTGGTAATTTCAAAATGTCAATTATCAGTTACTTAGCTATGATGTTAATGAAATCAAATAAATTCCTTCAAGTATTCATGCAATCTTACAATTTTATATTTCAAACTGCTAGCTCACTAAAATATTGACAATAAAATAATTCAAAACCGTGGTAATACTTTTTTCAAAAGATTAAATAGGGGCAAGTATGACAGTCTAATCCTTATAATTTTGCTCTTACTTTGAAATTCTTTTTCTCATTTATAAAACTTTCAATTTCAAATCATCAGTAATTAATTACTTAGCTATGATAGTAATGAAATCCAATACATTCCGACAAGTATTCAAGCAAACTAAATTTTTTTTCCCTTAAACTATAACCATAATATGAAGTTTGTAATAAAATAATTTAATAATTAATTATATGATTGTTAACATTAATTCAATAATCAATCACGTAGCAATGATATTATTGAATATGGTATGTAAAAAAACCGTACTTATGACTCTACTTGCCCGGCCGTCTCGATCAAATTCAAGACGATCGCCCTCGTCATATAATAATTATCAACGCTTAAAAAATATAGTTTTCAAAATTTTCGTCGTTTTATTAGAAGCCTTTAATTTGATAGGCCTAAAGTGCATTTGCTCATCTAATTTTTACAAAAACATGCGAAAAATTTACTCAATTAAAGACAATATATTAAGTCATCACTCTGTATTTTTTTTCTGTTTTTTAATATACACTTTTTCCTCAGAACCATTCTTCCATCAATTCATAAAAAAGACTAAATGTCATTAATGTAAAGAATGTAATTGAAAGATAAGATAATGTTATTATAGGTCATTGAATTAAACATTTAACTAACTATTCAAAACATTTTTGTGAAATTATATTGTTTGCTTTTGGTTTGCTGGTGTGATGCTCGCATCGGATTTGATCGAGACGGCCGGGAAGTAGAGTCATAAGTACGGTTTTTTTACATACCATTCAATAATATCATAGCTACGTGATTGATTATTGAATTAATGTTAACAATCATATAATTAATTATTAAATTATTTTATTACAAACTTCATATTATGGT
This sequence comes from Trichogramma dendrolimi, assembly GCA_034770305.1. NCBI lineage: Eukaryota > Metazoa > Arthropoda > Insecta > Hymenoptera > Trichogrammatidae > Trichogramma > Trichogramma dendrolimi. The sequence goes on along the minus strand of JAPMIB010000173.1, from coordinate 86,410 downwards.
TATAGTTTAAGGGAAAAAAAATTTAGTTTGCTTGAATACTTGTCGGAATGTATTGGATTTCATTACTATCATAGCTAAGTAATTAATTACTGATGATTTGAAATTGAAAGTTTTATAAATGAGAAAAAGAATTTCAAAGTAAGAGCAAAATTATAAGGATTAGACTGTCATACTTGCCCCTATTTAATCTTTTGAAAAAAGTATTACCACGGTTTTGAATTATTTTATTGTCAATATTTTAGTGATATGCTATACATACTATACACATACTATGCACATACTATGCTCATACTATGCATATACTATACACATACTGTGCATATGCTATACATACTATACACATACTATGCACATACTGTGCATATACTATGCTCATACTATACACATACTATGCACATACTATGCTCATACTATGCATATACTATACACATATTGTGCATATACTATGCATATGCTATACATACTATGCTCATACTATGCTCATACTATGCATATACTATACACATACTATGCTCATACTATGCACATACTATGCTCATACTATGCATATAATATACACATACTGTGCATATACTATGCTCATACTATGCATATAATATACACATACTGTGCATATACTATGCTCATACTATACACATACTATGCTCATACTATTAATATACTATACACATACTATGCTCATACTATGCTCATACTATGCATATACTATACACATACTGTGCATATAGTATGCTCATACTATACACATACTATGCACATACTATGCTCATACTATGCATATACTATACACATACTGTGCATATACTATGCTCATACTATGCTCATACTATGCATATACTATACACATACTGTGCACATACTATGCTCATACTATGCAGATACTATACACATACTATGCACATACTATGCTCATACTATGCATATAATATACACATACTGTGCATATACTATGCTCATACTATACACATACTATGCTCATACTATGCATATACTATACACATACTATGCTCATACTATGCTCATACTATGCATATACTATACAAATACTGTGCACATACTATGCACATACTATGCTCATACTATGCATATACTATACCCATATTGTGCATATACTATGCATATACTATGTAACCTCGATATCGGTTATGTTGGTAAGGTAGATACACTACCCAACCTTCGGATCAGTAGAATTTAACCTACCGGTATAGGGAATCGGTAAGGTACCTTCCTTCTCGGCGATAACCACGCATACTTCACGGCTCAAAACTCTAGGTAACGTTCTGGGGGTCAGTATGACGCGGCTTAAAATACCCCAGGTATAGGTTATGTTCGAGAGTCGGTACAGTAGATAAGCCGAGTATCCGGGTATCCTCGAGTCGGTAATACCATGGTCGATAACCTGCGGCCGATAAGGTAAGACCCCCCGTCGGTAAAACAGGTATCCGCGTACCGACCCCCCACTCCCTCACTTGGAGGGGAGGGGGTACCGACCCCCCACTCTCTCACTTGGAGGAGGGGAGGGGGGGCATGGTACTATTGTTATGATGTCCTGGAACTCTCATAGCTCACCTACTTCGCCGGGAACTTTTAAAGCCGATTTTCTCGAAATCTTCATTTTTAAGATTTTTGTAAGTAGTCTAGATCGAAAGATCATGAAAATTTTCCGTCAGATAGACTTATAGAGAGGGGTTTTTTTTTAGTTTTTGGTGGTTTTTGCATGTTCGGGGTCGAGCGCGCGAAAAAACCACGTTTTTTCTTCGCGGCGTGGCACTGAGAGAGCTGACGTGAAATGGCACATATATTGCCTTTCAAATAACTAGGGTCAGACTAATCAATGACCGAGTACCAGTGAATGACCATTTTGAAAAATATCATATAAAAAACAATTAAAAATATATTTGTATGGACGTAATTTAATTCTTTAGTGAACGATACATCTTGTTTTCTATGTTCGATCATAATTTAACAAGGAAAAATGATAATTATCGCACATCCAAAAGTGGTCATTTACTGGTCGAAAGCGGTCAATCACTGGTATAAGTACCCTACATCGTTTGGCCCTTGAAAATGATTAAAAATAATGATTGAAAATAATTAAAAAATGATTTGAAAAATGTTGTAAGAAAAAGAAAATTTGGCGAAAAAAAATTTTATGAAAAAAAATTATTCATAAATAATAAATTGTTTATAAATGTTTTTCATTTATTTATAATATTACATACGAATAGAAGGTAGCAGTAGACGTTCTAAAAAAGCTCTGAGAATTTATTGGCTTTGAAAGTTCGGATCGAACTTGATTAGATTTTGTGTGTGATAATTCTAGGTATAGCAACAAGTGTTCCGAGATCTCAGATCAGTTTGAAAGATTTTATTCTAAAAGTTTAGACTATTTTCAGTAAAAAAATCTATGAATGAGTTATTAATTTTTTAAATAATAGCAATAAGCATGAATTTCAAGTGATTTGACATAAACATGTATGCAAACACAAAGAACTTCAAGACATATAAAACTAATCTTGCTATGAAATCGAGAACTCTGCAATTATTCACGTTTGACCGAGACACATGCATGAACCGGGTCGGCGAGAGCGAAGCATGCGAGCATTTCTGCAGTCAGAGACAGATTTACACGACGCTACATAGACACGGCCAAATCGCGTACGCCAGGCAGCAACCGCGTGTGTACAGTGTACACGTGCCGCGATCAAAGCAGGCGATCGGCTGGCCAATCCTAGCGCGCGGAAGATTTTGTCTCTGAGGAGCCTACGCGAGACACTGCTCGCTTCTAGAATGAGTCTGTGCGCGAAAGTGGGAGAAACTTTCGGCTTGCAGTCGTAACACGCTTTAGCTCGCATCAATGTAAATGTTAGAGATCCGCGTCCCGGGCAACCACTGCACATCGATCTCATAGCTACGGTCCTGTACGGAAGCCCGTAAGTGCCACGCGTCGCCGCATACTGCGGGCGGGCGCCGCAAGCGATTGCGGCTTGCGGCGCCCGCCCGCCCGCAGTATGCGTGCGAACTTCTATTCCAAGATCGCCAAAATTGTTCTGTAAACGTCGCGAACCTCGCAATTTTCTAATTGCATCTCTGAAATTAAAATTGAATTTAACTATGGTTAAAAGAGACATACAGATAAAAGACGAACAAAGTTCGCGGTACTTCGTAATTGATAATGATATCCTTTCGTTATCATCTTTAAAGGCATACTACCCTGAGATAAGGGGCCTAACCTATACGAAAAATGACAAACTTTTCTGTGTGTTGTTGGAAGGTGACAACTTTCAATTTGTACCTGATATTGATACTTACAAGGTTTACTCAAAGAAAGGTAACTTAAATTGCACTTAATTCTATTATTTTGAAGTTAATCATATTTCGATTTTCCATGAAAAAGGTCAAGTGGATACACCTGCTACTCTGTCGCAATTCCAGAAAGAAAAATTGCAGTCGGTGATGAAGTGTATACACAGTCAACAACCAGAGTTACCAAAAGATGTGAGTTTCTAAAGGAAAAATTCGTCATTTCTATGAGAATGTTTTTTATTACATATTTTATGTATATGTTTATGTTTACAGAATGAAAAACGTAAAAAGATTTCTGAAAAAAAAACTCCACAATCCCCAGCCCAAAATAATTTGGTTAAAATTCAAATTATCTGGCATCATAGGGATGTAGATAAGAAAAATTTCAACAAGATGCCTGGAAGTAATAAATACATTGAAGTTTACAAATCAGTTGATTATTCGGTGGCTCACATAACATCAATGTGTATTGAAGCTCATAAAAATGAAGTAAATTCAAATTATTTTGAAAAAGGATTAGTAAAAATCGGTAGAAAGAATTTTGAGGTCATAGAGGATTTTGGAGATGGAGGCTTCTGGAATTTCTGGAAATTGGCTTGCGGTATAGCACATCGACCAATCTCATTATATTTGTACACTTATTTGCCCAACGTAGCAGAGGCAGTTAAAGAAAATTCATCTTTATCCAGCAATCAGTTTCCGACATGCCATTCAATATTCAAGACTCCACTAATAACTACTAAAAAACCAATTAAAGTGTCAGAGAAGAAATTAGAATGTGATTTTAAGGAGCCAGTTGCCAAAAGAATGAAATTGAAACCATTAGAAAAAATGGAAGATATACAATTGGACGTTGCAACAAAAGTCCCTATCCAAGACCTTAAAATTTCTGAAACTATCCTAGGAAAAGGAGCGTTTGGTGAAGTGCGAAGAGGTTTATGGTGTGAGAGTGATGTGGCTGTGAAGATAATGGATATAATGGAACAAGAACCAGAAAATATCATAAAAGAAGTTGCCATAATGAGCCGCATCAAACACAAGAATATTGTTTGCTTGATGGGCTACTCGATAAATAAATCAGAATTTCATATAATAATGGATTTCATCAATGGCTTCACCTTAAAAGACTTGATTTTCAAGGAATCAATCAAAACTAAATTGCCTATAGATGTGATGGATAAAACAAAAATCACCTACCAATTGTTCTTGGGCATGACATTTTTACATGGGTTCCCCAATAAAGTTCTTCACAGAGATTTAAAGCCAGCAAATATCATGATAACAAAAAAAAAAATTGCAAAAATATGTGACTTGGGCGTGTCTACAATCAAGGAATTGAGCTCTCAACTTGTGACAACACAAGGTCGTATCCGCTGCGTGGGTACTCCAATGTATATGGCTCCAGAAGTTCTTATGCAAAATCATGAGGCAACCGAGTTTAGTGATATTTGGTCTTTGGGTTGCACAATCATAGAATTATTCAGTGAGAAGCACATTTGGAAAATAGACAATGTTACAAGTTTAAAGAAGATTTTAACAAATCAGTGCAAACCAGATTGCTCATGTGTGCCAGAACTCTTCAGCAAACAAATTAGTGCATGTTTCAATTATGATTTTAGTGCTAGACCCAAAGCCAAAGACATTTTAAAAGTATTTAAAGAAAGTGAAATAGAATTAGAAAGCGATTAAATATTATAATGTTTAATGAAAGTTTGATCTGAATATTTTAATTTATTAAAAATTATTCTAATTATTAAAAAATCATCATAGGAAAATAGCAGTCGTATCTGCTGTAAAAAATCATTAGAATGTGATTACCTTTGATACTCATAATTAATCATCTTAATTTAAAAAATCTCATAATAAAAAATCATTATAGGAAAGTAGCAGTTGTATCTGCTGTAAAAAATCATTACAATGTGGTTACCTATGATGCTCATAATTAATAATCTTAAAATCAATGATAGTTTATAGTGAGTTTTTGTTAAAAGTTTATAGTTTAAAGTTTTTAAATTATTAAGAAACCAAACAGTAGTATAAACAAATACTACATAAGAAATTGTGATTTTCTTAATTACATGATTCGCATTTATATGATATAAAAATTATAAAAAATATTATATAGAAATTTTGATTCAAAATCACAAATGTTATTTGATAATTAAAAAATTTATGTAGTTAATATTCAATCTAAGGTTCTAAAAAATCTATGTGCTTTTATTTTTAAGGTTCCTGTTCTATTTTATATACTTTAATAATAATATCACAGTGTTATGTCAAAGATTATTTTCTTTTTTTGTATTTAAAAGGAATTGTATTTCTATGAATGTAATTTTTACATTATTCGCTTATTGAAAAATTCTAATAAAAACAGTGGTTTAAATCAGAATTCGAGAAATTTGTTATTTTATTAATATAAGTGAATCAAAACAGTATGCCTATCCAGCACGTACTGCACTTAAGCTTATATAATCAAAAACTACATCACTTAAAGTAAATGCCAAATTTGCTTTAATTAACTATGAGATTTGCTTATTTTGAATTAATTATTACGTCAAAAAATTTTTACATTTCATAAAACATATTATATTTATATTGTTTATTTATAATTAAATATTGCAATATAATCTTTTATTTCAGTAGTTCTATTTTTATAACAATATTCTTAAAATTTACATAGGCTTCTTCTAAATTATTGGCCATTTTCAGTCCTGGTTGAACTATGTCAATAATTGTTTTAATTTCATCACTAAATAACTTAGGTGTCACAGTAAATTCTTTAAATAACTTATTGATTTTTTCTTTCTCGGGTAATTTTATGAAAGACTTGCCACCATATCTATCAGGCCAGTGATAAATAATATTTGGGATCCCACAAGGAGATTTGGGATGATTTTGCTGTCTTACACGATGTTCGTTCCACTCTCTCATGGATCTTGTCAAATCTTTTTGAATTAGAGGCCCAAAGCAAAAACGAAGGCACTCCACATGCACATTATTTGAAGCATCGAATTCACCCTTTTGCTGCATTGTCTTGAAAAATCTCATGTAAAATTCAGTGGTATGGTTACGAAGTTGTTTCCAATACTTTTCGATGCGTTCATTGGCAGTACTTTTCCCCTTCAAGAAGCTGTTGTATCCTGCTCTGTTATCTGTATCATGAAAACGCAGAGCCATTTGAATTAACTCTATAATTGAATTTTCAGTCCCTTTGTCACTTCTGACTACACTAGGTACACAGTTGTGAGCCAGTATTGATTTCAGAAATAATTAGCTATTACTTCAGGCTTATTATTTGTTGTAGCCACTTCCAACCACATTACTTTTCTGGAATAGCCATCAACACAGCCACTAATGGCAAAACCAAACTTTTTTAGTTTGTCGTGTCCATCGACATGCCATAAATGGTTGGGCCCTGCAACTGAATATTGTCTTCGTTTCAATCGATACTTAGAGCGAGCTTCAATTCCTTGGGGATCTATTAGTCGTAGCAGCTTTAAAACTGTGCTCCGTTTGACAGTGAACTTGTATTCAGTTTTTAATCGCTGCCATACAGACCGATAGCCTAAATTGAAGCCAGATGAAACATGAATTTCTATCATCGCTCTTACAAGTGATTCAAGTGAAGTTTCAACAATATTTTTTCTTCTTAATCCCAGCGATTTCACAATTCTCTTCAACTTACGCTCTGACACATTAACATTATGATTCACTTTGAGTAGATGGCATATTTCCTTGTATGTGTATAAACATTGGAAGTAATTCAAAATGATGCTTTGCAAATTGTCTTCATTTCCGGTATTTATTTTTGTACTGTACAATACATTGTACTCTTGTACATTTTCATTTAGTTCTAGTTGATTATTGACAACATGAACATTAATATAATATTATTATTGTCCATGTACACGAGTTCACGAGCACCAGGAAAATAACATTTCAATGTGTCCACAGGTAAACAATTATTTTCAATCACAAAATACCGCGAACTTTGTTCGTCTTTTATCTGTATGTCTCTTTTAACCATAGTTAAATTCAATTTTAATTTCAGAGATGCAATTAGAAAATTGCGAGGTTCGCGACGTTTACAGAACAATTTTGGCGATCTTGGAATAGAAGTTCGCACGCATACTGCGGGCGGGCGGGCGCCGCAAGCGATTGCGGCGCCCGCCCGCAGTATGCGGCGACGCGTGGCACTTACGGGCTTCCGTAGTCCTGGGCTCGTGATAAAACAGAAATATACTTGTGGTTCAGCTAATATTCCGCTTGGCTCCGCCACATTCAACTTCGGGTTTTCTCTGGGGTAAAGAGCCCTCTTAAATGATTAGGAGATCGGTAGCTATCAATTCATCCGACCGTGATTTTGTATCAGCGGCAATATATGCTCGAACGTCGATCGGTAAATTAATGCCTGGTGTAAACTGCGGGCTCGAAAGAGTGTACATATTGATCCTCGATCATCTCGGCCAGCGATTTATCACTTAAATCTTGCGAACTGAGTAACGACGAATCGACAGGTATCTATTTTTGTAGTATTCCTCTATAAAACTTATATAAAACTTATATCATAAATTATAATAACAATATATTTTATGTGCAGGTATAGACGCTCAAACGTACCGCAAACACCAGACAATCGTTGTGAGAGTGAAAATAGAGAAATCCCTTTAGCGTTCATGCTAGGACAGTGCAAAAATTTGTTAGCGATGGAAATTTTGCTTTGAATAGTTTCAAATTTTACGAATTTGATTACACGTTTCGTCGTTTTAGATTATTGCTATATTGGGAGATTAGTAGATTAAAAAAATAACTAAATAAAAATCTGCTACACTTAAGTGGAAAAGAATTTTATTACAAAAGTTTTGAGACCCTTAAGGATCAGGATTGGTGAAACATTGCATTCAAAATCATGCGAGATCAAGATACATAAATAATGGATGAACTTTAATAATAAGAAGAACTAGAGACATATTTTTTGTTGTAAAAGGACCTACCAAAACATATTTTAACATCAGAAACAAAAAATTTCAATAGTAATCCTTAATTTTCATGTTTTTCATTTATAGGCATAAACACTGGTGTGTCCCCTAAATAAATTAAGGTTATTTTACGATAAATTTATTAGTTAAATTAAATTTGTCATCATTTGGAATAAAAGGCACAGTTTTTGATGCTCAAAAGTTCTTCATCTCTTTTTCATCAGAAAAGATGTTTCTAGTACCTTTCATAGCCCAGTGCAGAAAGGTACCTGTTTAAGCTCAGAGATGAAAAAGAGTCTATATAAGCTTCTATCTTATAACGTACCACATGATAATCCTTTTGCCAATTTTGCATTTCACTACGTCCATTTTTCAGAACCTCTTGAGTTTCGAGAAAAGTGGCAAAGGAACCATCGACTTAGAATTTTGCGTAGATGCTGGCAGTAAAGTAAAGGGCAGTTAAAAACCACGGTGTATATATACAAAGATGTCCTTAGTAGTCTAGAAGCATCAATTCTCAATGAAAAAAGAAAAAATCCAACGTTCCATAAGACGTTACACATTAAAATATTTTATTAGAATTTTTATATACATGTAATTTATTTTACAATTTTCAATTACGCGCTTTCCCGGGGTGCAATTTTTGTGAGATCTGAAATAAATATCATTGGTGAGGGTCCATCTGCAGTTGTTGAGCCAGTGGAGTCTGCCGTAATTTCGCCCGGACGAGTGACCAACGGTAACATCTACGACCGCAGTTTTTTCAGTCCAGCAGGAGGCCCAGCTGATGGCGCGACCGGCGCATGACCAAGGGTGAAGCTCCAGGCGTCAAAGATATATTTTCTGTACCGTCTCCATAGTGTATTGTGTCTTTTTTATCTTTCAACCTATGTAACTTGGCTGAAATTACGTTTATAAACTGCTACAAACTGCATTACAAACCATTTTAATGCCATAAAAACTATACTATACATCGTTGTTTAGGTTATTACTTTTGAAATGTGATGTCGATGAGCTCAATCGGACTGATACGAGCCAAGTTACATAGGTTGAAAGATGAAAAAGGACGTATTTCTATGAACTTTGCATTAATTATTGCATAACAGTTTTCTAGTGGACGGATTTTCAATTAATATACGTCAATCTCTTTGTTTTTCAACGACACAGGAAATTATGACAAATTGTTTTAATCTATCTTCAATAGTTTACATGATATGACCATTTAAACAATTAATTTGTTTATAACTTTTTAACGTACCTGTTTAGAGAAAAAAACAACTCGAAAAATCGATTCAGGGCATCAAAATACGCCTCGAAACATATAAAAATACCGTGAAGTCCGAAATTTTGACGAAAACCCTGCCAGCGTCTGGACTATTACGCTGGCGTATCGGATCGCCGCCCCGCGCGGCTGCTCCAGTGTCGCATAAATGTTGTTGTAATTTTTTACTGGATGTTCTGAAAAATCTATAAAAATTCACAAAACTTCTTTGAATATTGATCTTTAACATGGTATAGTTTAGAATATTAAATTCAAAAATTTATAACACAACTTTTTAATCTGGAAAAAAAATTCGGTACCTGCTGGTTTTTTTTCTCAAAAATTCGCCATTTAGTTCGTTATTAATTTTAAGAAACCGGTGTGGCGTCATTTTTTGTTAGATAATTTTTAGTATATTGTGTAAAAATTTCAGGCCAAAATATTAAAACCGAGCTGAGAGATATTGCGAGTTGAAGTCAACATTTTATTAAAATTTGAAAACTCAAAATGTTGTCGTTTTCATCGTTTATTTATATGTTCTCCCAGTCGAATCCAAAAAATGCTTATAACATCTTGTGTAGAATGTTGTAACAAACATTTTGGTGTCTAAAGAGTTAGGGGTATCTCGCTAAATAACGCACTTTTCGAGCGTAAGCCGCTCGTCTATATGCACAAAACCCCTGAGATTTCAAATGGTTTCCATTTAGAAAATCGAAAAATGAAAAAATTTTTTTTTTAAATTACGTTTTTTGGATAAAATCAAGTTTAACTTTTGACCTGATCATTCGTTCAAAAATTTGAGCTCAGATTTTGAAAGGGCATTAAATTTTACATAAGAATTAGTTACGAGAATAATTTTTTGACCCAATTTTCACCAAAAATACAGTAGTCGAATATAGTGTTGAAAAAGCGTCCTGTTGGGACTTAATGGGTTAAATATTTCTGCATGAAAAGAAATCTAATTAAGTTTCAAATTAATCTCAATAAAATGTACACTTTTAAACGATTCAACAAAATCGCAATTATAAATTTTTTGTTTCAACAGTCCTTCCTTCTTAAATCATCTAATAACTCATCTTTTTGCTCGTTCTTTTAAAAAAAATGATATGAATATGAGTTGTTGCTAATACACATCTTTATAATTATAAAATCTATTTAGTCTTATGTGATAAGGTGTGATATCATTGATAAACCAACTCGAAAAGATGTTTGGTCACTTTTCCTTTCTAATCTTCAAATAATTTAAATTAGCTTTAGCCGAAGTATCTCATAATTGCTAAATTCTGTACAGCTACTCGAGTTGCGAAATGGAGGACACCGACGTAATATTGCTTTGAGCTCCGTCATGTTCTGCGTTGAATTTCTCTTAACGTTTCCCCTCTATTTTTACGCAGGTCTGCCTTCCGATTTGCGAACTTTCAATCTCCCTCCACAGTGCGAGGTGAGGGCGTGGCCAGCGATGTCTCGTGTTTGGCACAAAAGTGTTTTTTTTTCTTTATCATTTAATAAACGGCTGTATTAATAATTTCATATGAACCAAGTTTATATTTCGAATTCTTTATAATCATTAAGCTAACGTGTTAGTCCATCTAAGCTCTCAAGTTGATCATGCGAATAATATTAGGCGCCATGTCGTGCAGTTAATTCATTCAAACAGGATTCGTTTGTTAATGTTAACAGTTCGGGTTTAAAATATTCTTAATAATAGAAAATCCCAAAAAAACAAGGGTCTACGAGTATTGTAGATGTAGAGCATAATATTTTATTTATTATGCTATTGAAATTAATTGATTATTATGGTATTGAAAGCAGTACCTTGTTATTTAACTGTTATATGTTTCAATTAAATAAATAAACTCACAGTAGATCATCAATAAGTTCAACGTAAAATACGCTAAAATTTCTTCTGCCTCAGATAGAAAAAAACTAGCGAATAAAATAGTCACGTATGATTTGAATTACGACGGCATATTTGAAATTTCACGAGGAACTTCTCGGTTTTCGCCTCTGGGTTAGCGAGGAGAAATATTGAACTAGAGTAAAATGATGCCTCCAAGTACGACTTTCATTTCCTATTTTAAGTTGCAGATATATGCTTGGCATCAGCAGATCCACATGCGTTGGTGCCCCCCTATTCACTCCAAAAGAAAGTGATGTCTAACGAATTTCACAGTATGCACGACTGTCGTAAATATTTTTAAAAGCAAAATAGTTCAGGCAAAGATAAGATTGGCATGTTTTTATGGAAGATATATCTGTTTTTAAGTTGCTAACAAGCGAATTTAAAAAATGCATAAGTTAAATTATCTTGACGTCTTTACCTCATATATTATCTATTCAAAGAATGTGTATAATAAAAAGTCGTCTAGTAGAGTACAACATTGTGAGTCACACTTTCCACCGGATTTTTTTTTTAATGCAGGTGAAAATTTGCGGTAGCTAGCTCATTTTTCGTTATTTTGGACTGAAAATACAAATAAATATTCTTCAATTAAATATTGTCTGTGTATGATTTATAGTTCAATGAAGTTTACTCCATTTAAAATTATGCCTGAAAGTGCTATAACATTTTAAATGTACTAAATTTCGTTAGACATCGGTGTTCAATTTCGGCTGCAGCTGTCCGATCCATATTTGCTTCTCAAGGCGAAAGTAATAAAAACTTACTGAAAGTGAGATAAGCACATCCAAGACCGGGCTCTAATGATGAACGTTATTTGATTCTTTGAGCCACATAAGCTAGCTTTCAGTTTCGCTCTTGGTGAAAGCCAAGTGACTCTTGCTTGACCCAATTTTAAAATTCATTTTTTGAAAAACATCAGAAGCTATTCCTCAAAATACGTTGTAGAAGACTCATTTGCTTGCGAAGAAGAGAGGAGGGGAATTTTCCAGAATACAGAAAAGACTTGCGAATGGTATAAATTTGAATGGGAAGTGAAACATGAACTATTGGCTGCTTTTCGATCAAATATATTAATGATAACAAAAATTTTATCTAATACCTATGTCTATACTACACATCAGTTGCTAAATGTGTGATTGCTAAAATTATGACGTAATGCTACAGCGTAATTGAATTTGTTGTGAAACACATGACCTTGAAATGGAAAATTTCGTACGTAAGTCTGCGTTGCAAAACTTGGCTTAGATTATTTGCTTTTTTTCGTGCGATGGAATGGAAATATTTAATTATTATTTAATACGTTAGATATGCACCCACGTTACTCTAAATTAGTCACGAGCTTCTCATGATTCGCAAGCGTACGCTGAAAAAAAATCTTTTTAGATAAATCTAGCAAAAGTTATTAGCTTAATCGGCAAAAGATATTTTATAGCAATCTCATTTAAAAATTGCAAATTTTCAAGCTCTTGCATCAAAAAAAGATTGTATGCAACTCATGTAAATATGCTTTCCCAACAAAACTAGTCCCAGCACTCGCTTTTAATTTGTGCAATATTTCCATATTTGTAAAATAATTTTGCAAAATATAGCAGTAATATATAGCCCAATAATTTTGCCCTGTTAGCAGAATATCTTTAATTTTGCAGCTGAATCCAACTCCATATGAGGAAACCTTGAAAAAATAACTTGGAATGGAAAGGCTACTGCGCACACCGTGGACTCGCCCAGTTAACCCCCACCTCCTTCCTTCGCTTGTGCGGCGCGACTTGCTACTGTGCTGAGGTGAATACTATAGTACGATCAGTCTCAGTTCAGGCGTCGGTGCAGACGTTCGGTCGTGCTATATCGAGTTCTTCGTTTTTCCTTACAAATTTTTTTAAGTTTCGTGCACCATGCTGTATCCAAAGTTTATAAAAAGTAACTCGTATGTGAGTTCGTCGAATGGCGAGGAAGTGAATCCGGAAGAAGTTAAACAGCCAGTGATGGAAGAGTCAGTGAATCTTCAATCACTGATACAGCCGTCGATATCACCCGAATCGTCGAGCGTGCCTATGTCGACCGAATTGTCGAGTATGGCAGAACAAGTGGGGCGGTACCTACTGTACCAACATCTCAACGGTGATGAAATAAGACAAAACTCTGCAGTGCAGGCAGTGATGGCGGAGTCAGTGAATGTTCAAACACTGACACAGTCGCCGATATCACCCGAATCGTCGAGCGTGCCTATGTCGACCGAATTGTCGAGTATGGCAGAACAATTGCGGCGGTACCAACTGTACCAACATCAACGGTAATAAATCAAGACAAAACTCTGCAGTGCAGGCAGTGATGGAGGAGTCAGTGAATCTTCAATCACTGACACAGTCGCCGATATCACCCGAATCGTCGAGCGTGCCTATGTCGACCGAATTGTCGAGTATGGCAGAACAATTGCGGCAGTACCAACTGTACAACTCAACGGTAATAAATCAAGACAAAATTCTGCAGTGCAGGCAGTGATGGAGAGTCAGTGAATGCGCAAACACTTATACAGCCTCCGATGTCAACGGAAATGAGTACTGTAGCAATACGACATAATGAAATATATCGATTGCAACACGCTCAGCAACTCTTTGCCCAACAATTTCCGTTGTTGCAAGCTTATGCTGGTGTTATGCCGATTCCACAAGTGGTAATGGCAAAGGAAAAAAGCGACAGAGATCATTGGAAAATGGTAAGTTGTAACTGATATCATAATGTTGTATACATTTTTACAATTTTCTTTCATGATTAAAAAATTCCTTCATAAATTAATTCATTTCAGATAATCAACCACTCAACCTCTCGATGAAGGAAAATAGTGAAGTAAATGAGGAAAATAGTAAAGTAGCAGAAAAAGTAAAGATATATAAAAAATATACCCCAGAGCAACTACAAAAAGCTATGAAATTGGTGACTTCAGGTCAATGTAAAATAAAGGTGGCCGCCGCACGTTACCCTATACCCATACGTACATTATACGACAAAATTTACCAACAAAAAAAAGAAGCACTTAAACTTAAAGCACTTCAGGGCGAGCCACAGAAATTTACACATTAGACGAAGTCGTTTGGAAAATACGATTTACTATGCATTCCAAATTTTTATATATAATTAATTTATAGACTTAATAAGTTAGAGCCTCGAGCGCCTCATAGTTTCATCATTATTCTTCTACTACTCTTTAAGTTCGAGACTAAATTTCGAAAAAATAATTAAACTATGATGTTAATTACTTAAGTTATGAAAATTCATTTCAAATGAAAGGATTAATTTATTTTAAAATTATGTTTTATAACTATTATTTCTCGAGGCTAGATATTCTAGTCTTCACTTTATGTAAATTTTGTATTTTTATAAATAAAATTTCGCTAAAAGATATTATTTTCAACTTGCTTTTATATAAATTATGAAAAATATTAGCCTGAATGTTCAATAATCATTTTTTTGTATCGAAAAAATTCATATTGATGTTCTAATCTAAAATCAAAATACTGTAAAATCGACATAAAAATACTGCATTCTTGTATAACTAAAGAGTTTTTGTTTTTTGTTATGAGTACCGTATCCAGTCAAATTATTCTACATTACGAAAATACAGAAATACTAATTTATTTAATTACCTGAATTCGTCGCTTTTTGAAAAAAACACCTTATTTATGTATTTATGAATTGATAACGATTATTAGTTGAATCATAATATCGACTTTTTGAGCTGCAAGTTGGTCACGCCTTTGTTGATACAAAACTCTGAAGACATTTTTGAAGACATCATTGAAGACATTAAGGGGTGATAAACTGGTTGTTGATCTACTTAATGCCCTATATTGAGCTAGGAAGCTTCAATCGAAAAAATGGAATGGTCAAAATTAATTAAAGTTTGATAAGAAATCCAAAAAATGTATTTTGAAGATTTTTCACTGGAACCGCTGGGTTCCAGGAACCTTTTTTGTTGACATTGCGTTTTTCGGATCTAGACACCATCGCCTTCCATTAAAAAACCTGAAAAAATTCAAAAAAGGCTTTTTTGGCTCCAGATGCCAGTGTCCTCTATGAAAAAATCTGAAAAATTTTGAGGTTATGTATTTGGTTGCCAAAAATAAGTGAAAAAAAATTTCAGGCTTTGTATTGCATTGTAGCGCCATTTATAAGCGCCGGGTTTCTTATCAGGCTCCTCAAAATCTACATGATCTTCGCGATTTTTTTTACCTGAAATATAATCCATAAAGTACTCACGTTTTTTGTCTTTTTATTAAATATTTTTTTAACGACTATTACACGTTTTCATGGATAAAAATACCACATAATTCATAAATCATCTGTTATTCAAGTACGCTGAACTCATAAATATTAAAAAAAAATACAATTACAAAAATATTTCTTTTGCATTTTTCATAAAGATCAAATTAAAACGAATTATTAGCCATTTTACAATGGACAATTATAATCGAAAATCAAACTAACTTACCTGTATGTGAAGTTACATTGTTATTATACTCTATCCTTGTTGAATGATTAAATAATTTAGTCAGCGTTTATCGATCTGACTGTCACGAATTGCAGAACAAAAAAAACAAAACACCCTCGTTCCTGCATTGAGCTCGAACCTCAGCTTCATATATCCTTTAGAGTCTTGTAACTACTATACTGGGTGGTTTTTATATTAATAACCAACATGGAAGGGCGTTTATCATTCAACAAGGAACGAGTATAATAACAATTGAACTACACTTACAGGTAATTTAGTTTGATTTTCAATTATGCTAACGATCTTTGTTTCATGATTAAATAATATAGTACAGCTATATAGTGGTTACAACAAAATAAAAAACACATAAAACTCCTTTAGCGTTATCTTTGCTCATTGATGCGTGCTTTACAGAGTGACTTGAAAACATTTCGGTATCTATACCGCTTTCTTTAGGAACACATTTTATCCATCTACTCAACGTTGGGACAGTTACGAACTTATGCGGGTTTTTACACGCAATAAATAACTTCGTCGTACCGGATCTAAGCTTTTTCGTTTTATCAATATATTGTTCCAAACTCAACGCAACCTGTAACTCCGGTTTTCCGCGAAAAATACGGTTACACGAGTAAAGGCTGGGTCACTCCCGCAGCAGAATTTTTCACGCTATTCGGAATCTCAATTTCAATATGATCCCCGAAAAATGCAATATTTCTAATATTTATAGCTAAAAAAACTTAAACAATCAGTTTTGATTGCTATAGTTAATCATAGATCTCTCCTATTATTGGTGTAACCTCAACAACGACTAATTTTGGACGTTTTTTTGCGATTCTCCGTGCAGTCAAGTTATAGTCCTGAACGCGTAATTTATGGTGAAATTAAATTCTGAGACCGACAATCGATTCGTCATGAAGTACACTTCGAAGGTACGAAAGCTTATTTTGATCCACCAATAAGAAAAAAAAACGTCCCGAGCTAGAACTTCAGTCGTATTTTACACTCCTTATAAGAGTAATTCTTTAAAAAAACGCATTTTTGGAGGGCGCGACTTTTTTCTCATTTGCATCGGTGTTAATATATGCCTTTATATGTGTGGAATTTCTTTGTTGAATAAATAATGCTGCACAGTACACTTTTCTATGGTTTACAATATAATTTATTATATAATAATATGCAAAGCCTTAATAATGGCTACAGGAAATAAAATGAATATAATTGGTACAAAAACTTATAACATGACGTGGCTTGGCCAAAATCAGTCAGACGAGTGCTGGCTAGAGAAGCACGTCTCTTTTCCCTTTTTTCGACTAACCAACAAACAATGCCCTCTACAGGAAACAAAAATAATTAAACTTAACACTCCTCCTTAATTATTTTAAATATTAAATTTTCAAATAATTTCCTGGAAAGAGGCTTTGTCAAAAAATCAGCCAATTGATCTTCACTTCTGATGGACTTCAAATTTACTGTTGTGCCAATATGTTGCTGGATAAACTTCCTTGAAATTTCAATATGTTTTTTTCCTTTCGTTACCTTACCCTCATGAGTATTTTCAAGCATGTGTATTGCTGACCTATTATCAATGGAAAGTGGAGTAGGTTTATCCAAGTCCAGGTGTTGAAGTTCATGAGCGAGACGACGAATCCAGGAAATCTCATCCAAGGCAGCAACTGCGGCTCGATACTCTGCTTCAGCAGTAGAGTTTGCTACAAGAGGTTGCTTCTTAGTGATCCATACTAACGGTCCTCCTCTCAGCACAATGACACCAGTTGTAGATTTTCCAGTGACTTCGTCTCCGCCAAAATCAGAATCACAATATGCAACAAGTTCTCTGTTACCATTAAAGTGAATCCCATAGTGTAGAGTTCCTTTTACATACTGCAGTACTCGTTTGATCATCTTCCAATGAATGACCATAGGCTTATTGTTGAATCGACTTAAATAGTTGACACAAAAACTAATGTCAGGACGAGAGACCGTAGCAAGGTATAACAAGCTACCAACAACCTCTCTATAAGGATATGATTCATCTAATGGCTTATTGTTTACGAACTTGTCTGCATCTACACACATACCTCGTTCCATAGGTGTATTAGCTGGATTCAAATTTGTGAATTTGTAGCGTTGCAAGATTCTTTCTGCATATCTTGATTGATTTATAGAGATACCATCAGGCCCAGACTTGATTTGCATACCGATATAAGTAAGTGATTTATCCTTGCCAGAATTGAACGTTATTTTAAATTCTTTATTGAGTTTCTTCAAAATTTGAATCATCGCAGTTGGATTTCTTCCCACCATTAGACCATCATCCACGTGTAAAACAATTATAGTGTTGCAGCCGTCATCATAGTAAACGCACGGATCATCGTCTGCAGGCTCAAAATGTAAAGATTTCAGAAACTTTGTAAATCTTCCATTCCAGTTCTTCGGCGCCTGCTTCAAACCGTAAAGACTCTTTTTGAGCAGACACACTTTATTTGACTTGTCACTGAAGCCTTCAGGTTGACACATAAAAATCTGCTCCTCCAAATCTCCATGAAGGAATGCAGTTGTAACGTCGAAACTCATAACTTTCATGTTCTCAGATGCAGCTATACTAAGAATCAGGCGAACAGACGTATGACGAGCTACTGGACTAAAGACATCAAAATAGTTCTGCCCATATGTCTGTTCAAAACCACGAACAACCAAGCGTGCCTTGTATCTGCCATCCTCCTTCAAACAGAACACCCATCGACAAGTCAAGGGTTTTGTATCTTTCGGCTCCTCAACTAAGGTCCAAGTTTTCATTTTTACCAGTGAATTGTATTCGTCGATCATTGCATCCTTCCACTTGTTATCCTTCAAAGCTTCAGGTACAGAAATTTTTACCTCACCGTATACCTCAGACTGAAGTATCGGCATCATAAGAGCAGTGTCAGTCACATAGTCATTAAATCGTATTGGTGGTTTTAGATTTCTTCGATTTCTTAGAACTCTGGTCGATGAGATGACAGGAGATTGTACTTGACCATCGGAGCTACTAGAATCCTCATCATTTTTCAGGCTAAAAAAACTTTCCTCTTCAGATTCTTCAGCTTCAGAAGTTTCTTCTTCAGATGATTCACTCAGCTGTTTTGACGTCTCATTTTCAACTGCATTGGTTTTTATAATACTCTGACTCATTTCAAGATCGGCAAAGCTTTCCACGCCAATTTTATCATCAAATATAATATTGCTTGAACTGATAACATCATCAATTTCCTTAACATACACTCTGAAGCCTGGAGAGTCTATATCGTAGCCAACAAATATTCCTTTCATTGATTTCTTTGCCAGCTTACCTCTCTTGCGTTCTTCGACAAATATATAACTGTCACAGCCAAAAGTTTTAAATTTATTTATATTTAGCTTCCGACCAAACCAGAGATCAGCTGGGCTCTTGCCTGATACAGAGCTCGTGCCAGTTTGATTTAAGGTAAACACCACATAGTTCATGGCTTCACCCCACAAAGACGTGTCCAAATCTCTTGCATGAATCACAGTTCTTGTGGCCTCTACGACAGTTCTTATCTCTCTTTCGATTCTGCCATTTTGCTGAGGAGTATACGTGGATGATTTGCTATGAAAAATGCCCAAATTTTCCATAATTTCTTTTGCACTTGAGTTCTTGATTTCAGTTCCATGATCTGAGCGTAGTACTTTAATCATTTTGCCAAATTGATTCTCCACAAGCTTCACAAATAATTTCAATTTTCCTACTGCTTCATCCTTAGATTTTAGAAGATACACAGTCTTATAATGTGAATAATCATCCTTAAATAAAAGAAAATACTTGGCTCCTCCTAAAGAACGTATATCCATTTCTCCTAAGTCCACATGAACTAAATCCAAAATTTCCTTGGCAGTCTTTGTATTTGGAGGGTGAGACACTCTATGCTGTTTACCATATACGCAACCTTCACAGACATAATTTTCCCAGTCATCGCTGTAAGAGATGCCATTATTTT
The DNA here is from genome assembly GCA_034770305.1 of Trichogramma dendrolimi. Lineage (NCBI taxonomy): Eukaryota > Metazoa > Arthropoda > Insecta > Hymenoptera > Trichogrammatidae > Trichogramma > Trichogramma dendrolimi. The sequence goes on along the minus strand of JAPMIB010000173.1, from coordinate 66,477 downwards.
TCAGAACATTTTTTACATGTTTCACATTTTGATGTGCGAGTTTCTCATGCCAATGTCTAATTGACATACTGATGAGGCATTTTTCAGGCAACTCTTGGCGAAAATCCATCTTGAACAACTTTCCATCTCTCAAGGCTCTCACTGTGATGAATCCTTCACAATTTCTAAAATTTGAAATCTCAGCATCAGCTGTCTGTGAATATCCTTTGTCAAGTACGCTGCTCACTGAGAAGAGATTGAAGGGCATGTCTGGAGTATATAATACATCCTTCAGTACAATTTTGTTCCAATTTTGTCCATTGTAAGCTTCCAGGTAAATGTCGCCAACGCCAATGCCTGCTATTTCTCTTCCATCACCAATAGTGATCATACATGGCTTTTCCAATTTCACATAATCAATGAACCATTCTCTGTGACAGCTCATATGCTCTGACGCACCACAATCTTGATACCAGTACTTTTTAAATTCATCTGTCATGGCATTGAAATTTTGAGCTTGTAGGCTCACAGAAACACAAGCATGTCTAACTTCACCATGGTTATTTTTATCACTTGATACAGCATCTCTGCTCGTATCCTTTTCTGAGCATTCTTTGGCAAAGTGTCCTTTTTTCTTACATATCTTGCAGCCATAAGTGTTCTTACAGTAGTCAATGTATTTTGCACAAGGCTTACCATGACAATC